>CM052544.1:52472815-52489574 GCA_028533065.1 Trachops cirrhosus | reverse complement strand
CTTCTTCTTCTCCTTCAGGTATCCCTATTATGTGGATATTATTACATTTCATATTGTCTTGCATTTCTCTTAATCCCTCTTCATTCTTTCTGAGTCTCTTTTCCTTTTCTTGCTCTTTCTGGGTGTTCTTTTCTACTTTGTCCTCGAATTCGCTGATCCAATCTTCTGCTTCATCAATCCTGCTTTTCATTCCTTCTACTGTGTTCTTCAGTTCAGAAATTGTATTCTTCATTTCCTCTTGGCCTTTGTTGATAGCTTCTATTTCCTTTTTCAAGTTGATATAGTTTGCAGTGAGTTCATTGTAGTTTCCCTGTAGTTTCTGGTAGCTCATTGTGAGCCCATTGAGCTTCCTGACAATCATTTCTTTGAACTCAATATCTGATATTTGAGTTGCCCCTCTATTTCATTTATCATTATTTCTGGGGCTTCCTCCTATCCCTTCATTTGGGGATTGTTTCTTTGTCTTCTCATTGTTCGTGAGACTCTTCTTGTTGGCCTCTGTTTCTTAAATTCATCTGTTCCGGTTCCCTGGATTTATGGTATGAACTTCTGTGGTAGAGTACCTGTGAGATTCAGTGGTGCAGTCTCCTTCAGGTATCCTGGTGTTCACAGCTTCCTTGTACTCTTTTTTTGTTATCAGTTGGAGGGGGAAGGCAAAATGGTGTAAGACAGAAAGAGAGTATTTTATGATATTTACAGTAGCAGCCAATAGAAAAGAGATAGGAGATCCTTTGGCTATGTATAGTGTTAACCATGATCTTCCATCCCACTAACCACTTTTTAGAAAGGATGGAAAGAAGATAAGACTCTTGTTGGGAAGGAAAGTATTGTGAGTTGCATCTAGAAAGCAGTGAGGTTGTGGGAGGTCAGATTCTGAGGTGGGTTGAGAGTAAAGACTAGTAAATAGGTGTAGTGTGTGAGACAATAGAGTTAACCACTACAGTAATAGAGTTCAGGAAACTGAAGTGGGCTAAGATCTGGGAGGGGTGTTGTGTAGTATTTACAATTGTATGGAATAGCTGTTATTTACAGCAATACTAGAGCAGCAATCATATGACAGAATCTAAGAGATCTAGATAACCAGAATAGGGAGTATAGAACCTTGAATAGTGTACTAAGGGAACACAAATGAAGGACAATAAATTAGCAATACACTATGAATGAGATAACAGGGGAAGCCTATCAAATGATACAATATAACCAGCCAAGCAAAGAAGACTATACAGAAAGAAGAGGAATACCAAAATATTATTAAAATAAAAACTGTAAGAATAATGAAATAATGAAAATACAAATATGCAATTACTTGCAGTTTCAAAAAAAAGAAGGAAAAAAGTACAAGATGGAAGGAAGAAGAGATAAATTTGGAAAGGGAGAAGGATCAACACTAGAATGAAAGGAAGAGAAGCATAAGGAATTGAGAGATATAAAAATAATAAGAATTAAAAAGTAAAAAGTTGCTTTAAAAAAAGATAAAATCAAACAAAAAAAAAAAACTCTTGTTGGTTTCAAACTGGCCAAACCAGTTTTTCTGATCTTGCTGGCTTCAGCAGGCTGAGGGGTGTCTGGAATCACTTTTCTCCCTTCCCATTCGGAGCTCAGTCAGCCTCTGGCATACAGTCCCCAGGGCTAGCTGCATGTTATCTCCAGAGCTGGTCTGGTGCCTGTCCACAGGGCCCTGGCTGTGGGATCTGGGCGCTCCTAAGTATGCTCTCCGGAACTTACCGCCCAGGGCTCTGGGATCCTGCGGGGCACCCACGCCTTTTCTGGGTTCATGGGTGCGAGCTCCGGGGATCCTGAGGGGTGCGCATTTCCCCGGAGTTGATGGCCTGGGCACCGGTGGCCCCGCGGAGCGCCGGTGCCTTTTCCTTGTTCACAGCTGTGGGCTCTGGGTCTTCCACAAAACCATACTCTTTCTGGGTTGGGGGCATGGGTACATGGCCAGGCTGCCTGGCCAGGCCACCCTTATTCGCACAGGCTGGGGCACACACTTTTCCCAGGGCTATTTGTGGGTGCTCACAGCCCCTGTGTGATTGTCTCTCAGTCCTCACTCTCCTCTCTGTGCCTTCAAGCAACCAGACCTCCCTCAATCCTTGTTTGGCCTGGGAGGGAGCAGCTGACCCTGCTCTCTCCCGAGAGCCCTGAGGCAGACCCCAGAGCACCGGGCCTGGGGCTGCAACCTCCCTGCTGTGTTGTGTCTTGAATGTTACAAATTCACAAACTGTCTTTGAAAACCTCTAAATTCATTAAAAAATTTATATGGCTCTAAAGGTGACAGCATTTTTACTTTCATGAAAATACCAGCAACAGGTGATGAGCAGTATTTTTTATTGGTTTGCTCCACAAATATTAGTTGAGTGCCTACTAAGAACTAGAAGTAAAAGAGGGAAACAGGCCCAAGATGGATACATACAGGGTGGGGACAAAGTAGATGTACAGTTATTTGTATGTAAATGATATAATAATAAATAATAATACAATAATAAATTCTGTGTTTTGTGTATTCATAAATGTAAACCTACTTTTGTTCCACCCTGTACTGGCAGCTGTCTAGTGGAAAAGTCAAACAATAAAGAGATAAATTGCACAATTATTTGAATTTCCCATGTTATTGTGGAATAACTATGAGAAAGGTTATTTGAAACTCTTACACATTGATTTTTATCCCTAAAAGGGTGAAAATCACTGCATAAATGAGTTTTGAGTGTTTTTTATTCATTTTAAAAAACTAGGTGAATTTCAGTCTTAACTTGGCATTTCAATTTATGTTCACTTTGTATTTATTTATTAACATATTCAACAGATATTTTCTGAGCTTCTGTCATGAATTAGGTCTGTACTCTTTGCTACAAACACAGATATGCTGTTTAGTACTGAGTCAGGTATCGGGCAAGTAATCACATACTTATAGTATATTTATTTACAAATTAAATTCAATGCTACAAAGAAAAAGTACAAGGAGCTATGAAAGTATCACAGGTAACCTAATATAGTTGGTGGTGTTGTGGTGTAGAGCAGGGGGTTGAATAGTGCAGGAGCTAAATTCAGACAGATGCAGGTGTCAATTCTGACAGTCCTATTTACTAGTTTTATGACCACAGATAAATGACTTAACCTCTTACCCCAATCTGTGAAATAGGTGCATGAATAAGCACTTCCTAGTTCAATGGCTTGTTGAAAGGACCAAATAAACACTTAGACATCAAATAATGATTTTAAAAACTAGCTTCTACTGTTAATTCTAGTCAAGCAATTAAGCACAGAAAACAAGAAGTATGAAAGTTGGCATCACTTGGAGAATTTCTGCCCACAAAACCCCAGTGCAATACAATTAAGACATTATCATTATTTCCGGGAACCCTGAATATGATATTACTTAGCCTTCCTTTCTTCTGAAACTCTGTGTCCCTGTGTTTGCATGTTGTGGCTCCATTTCCTCTGGATTCTGAAGCAGGAGTGAGCCCTCTGTGGGCCTGGTCTTGAGTCTACCCAAGGTTATGTTTTATAATGTCCAACCTGCATTTATTCCCATTGTTATCTGGGTAGCATCCATCTTAGTACCTGACATGCTTTGAAATATGAGCTTCACCTCAGTTATGCCTCTCTTTACATAATCCTTCCCAAATCTAGAAGCAAAATAACTGCTTTTAAAGTGTTTTTAAGATTTCAGAAAGATAATAGAGTGGACAGCCTGAGACCCAAATGCCCTACTGTGTTACAAAGCACACAATTGTGAGGCAGGCAGGCCAGCTGCTGCATACTGTCCTTCACTGAGTTATGTCTAGAAGGCCCTCTGCTTCTCCACCCTGAAGACTGGAATATGTAACACATTAACAAGTATAAAGCAGCTTCTTCACCAATCAATTTCTTCCTAGCCCTATGTCAGAGCTCTTAGAAAAGATGGGAGAAAAATAAGTATGTGTGGAACTCTGTATATTCACTGAATTATTATTTTGCATTAGTTTCTAGTTTAGGAACAAAGAAAACAGCAGTATTAACAGCCAACAATTTTGGAACACCTACAGTGTGCCAAAGACCATGCCAAAAGGTGTCTTGGCATGAACATTTTTTTTTCTCATTACAACATCCTTTTGGGGAAGGAACTATCAGGGTCTGCATTTCACAGATGAAGAAGCTGAGACTCAATGAGATTGTCTCTTGACTAAGGCTACTTAGCTTGTAAACAGCTTAGGTAGGATTCTAGCCCTGGTCCTCCTGAAGGAGAATCTTTGGCACACAAGATAATGAGACTATATCCATAGATATTTATTTTCAATCATTCTTTCACTTATTGAACACTGATTTGTTGAGTATATATTGACTGCCAGATAGTTCTAGGCACCAGAGATAGACCAGTGAGAAAGAGGCAAAATTCCTTCCTCATTCAGCTTCTAGAAGACAGAAAATAAACAAAATATGTAAATTTTAAAGTGCAAAGTGATAAATGCTAAGGAAAGAAATTAAGGAGGAGGGGTTGTAATTTTAAATAAGGTGGCCACCAAAGGCTCACTGAGAAGGTGATGTTTTACATATTATAAACATAAAGCTTATCACTCAGGGCCTGGTAGTGAGAAGATACTTGGGGCAAATTCTTTTCTTTCCTCCTTAGAGGGTTCCAGACAGTCCTCACCAGGACATCTGAGCAAGTCATCTGTACACTGACCCTAACTAAATGCACGAAGACATTTACAACCATCCTCAATTAGTCTTTTCTTTCATAGGTACTGGGTATGGAATTAAACAAGCACTTGGGACTTAGAAATTCTGTTAACACCATTTTTTAGGTTTAAGAGCTTATGCTGACATAGGTTTGACATGAATACAGTTCTCCTGTCCGAAATAGGTTTAGGGACATACACACCAGTCAAACTGAGCCTCCAGATGAATTCTCTATTAGCTCAAAAGTCAACAGCATGTTCATTAGTGAAGAGAGGCCCTGGTCACAATGCCCATAGCTGCTCAATATACTCAAGGAGAAAACCCACAGAATGAACAGCTGGAAGCCAAATTTGCCTCCTGGAATTCAGTCTATTCAATCAAAAAAGTTATAGCAATATAAAAGATGGCAAGACTAGGTTTCACACACATACACACAAAAAATATACATACATACCTGTTTTAATTTTCAGCCACTTCCCAATTGTAACAGTAAAAACTTTTAAGATCATGGGACAGCTTTAGTATGTTGGACAACTAATACTGTGAAATTTGTCACTCTGGAAAAGAGGTTTGGCTAAAATAAACTTTCCTATCATCTTTGAAGAAAATGATCACATAAACAGCATAGATAAGATAGCTGGAGATGTGCTTAACTTTGCAACATCAAACTGTTGTACAGTGACTGATACAACTTGAGCAGTAGCTCCTGGTCTATAATGAAAGTGCCATCTACCAATAGTTTTACCCCTGAGTGCCTCCAGTGGGACCTTGGTGTCCTTGGAATGTCACTTGCTTAGTCTTTGCCTTTGAAAGCAGTACTGATCCATCTCCTTATAAGGTGTCCACATTTCAGATTTCATGGTGATCCAAATGTCCATCACCCCAGTTTAGTGAGATTTGCCACTTATGGGCTTTGCTATGCTTGTTTGTGAATGAACTACAAGTGACTGGTCATAGATTCCTTTTGTTTTAAATCATCACCAGAGGACATGCTTATTGATTTTAGAAAGAGAGAAAGGGATTGAGAAATGTCGATCCATTGCCTCTTCTGCATGTTTGACCAGGGACTGAACCCGCAAACCCAGGCATGTGCCCTGACCAGGAATTGAATCCACAATCTTTTGGTTTATATGGCAAAGCTACAAGGAACTGAGCCACCCAACCAGGGCTGGTAACAAATTCTCAATGTCACCATTCCATTTCCCTTTGGGTGCCAACTTTCCACCCTACCTTCCTTTTTTTAAAACCAATTTTAAGAGTTAGAAAAGTAGGATTAATTTCTGTTTCAATATCTCCAGCTGTTTTTCAATCACTAATTCTGGTCTTACTGCAGTAAATTTCCTATTCACTGCAGAATAAAAATGAACATGCCTGGAGGCATTTCACATTTATTCCACCTTCTCAAAAAATTTTATTTAAGCCCACTCTGTGAACCTCCTAAAACTTAATGTATTATCTGGGCTAATTCATGTCTGGTGGTGATATGCCCCTTTTTCTAAAATCAAGACACTTCCCAGTGTTGCTATTTCATTTAATAAGCTCAAAATATCCAAGCCTATTGAAAACAGATCAACAATCTGGACCATACTATGAATCATACAGCAAGGTAATTCTGCACTCTTTCTGTTAAACTTATTTCCTCCCAAAGTTCCATATATTATAGTATATCACTCACCCAGAAAAAATTAAAATTATTATAGAAAAAACCCTTTCCTTTCACTAGTGAAATGAAGAAAAAACATGAAGTACTTAGAAAGTAATGGTAGAGTTGAAGGAAGATTTTGTACATTATATAGCAGGGGTTAAAACTTCACATCTCTCCAGGGGATTGGCCAGTAACTTAAATGTGTCATCCATCCAGACTAAAGATATTACAGAATTGTGGGTAAGTTTGCAAAGGAAAGCAAGTCTCCATTTGAGAATTTCTAGTTCAACATTTAAAGGCACAGCAACAAGGACAATAATATTCAAGTTAAACAATCACATCTATTGGTCAGATTTGGCCTGTAGGGTGTCAGTTTAGGAATTTGGTTACTAACAAAACTAGCTAGGTTTTAATTACCTGAACCAAGACAAGGAATGGGTAACCAGATAGCTGATATTATAGAACAACAAACTCCTAAATGATTTTCCAAATCACTTGCATTTGTCTTTAAGGTTGTATATTTATTTATCCAACTAGATATGCTCTTTCACGACTTTAGCACTGGCTGTTTGCAGAGTATAACAAAATGACATCCCTGGAGTTAGAAGTTCATTCTGCTTGATCTGAAAGGAAGGTCAGCCAAATGCGAACACGTGTTACTCCTTTCTGCATTGGAAACCCTCCTGTTCTATCAACTCTTTTTTGAAAAATATTCATATATATATGTATGTATATATATATACATATATAATTGTTCTGATCATGAATAATGCAGCTTTTTATATCCACATATGTTTATCAAAGTAATTGACCCTTTCCAAATACTTCCTTTTACTCTTGCCATGAATCTTTTCAATAGACAAGAAAGTCATGAGCCTGGAAAATTCCACATTTATAGACAAGAATAACTTAGGCATTTTTTCAACTACATTGAAACCAGATCCAAGAAATTTGAGGCAATTTTAGTCATCATGTCAATTAAATGATAGTATATCATTATCTGTAAGAATAAAACTGTTTCTTGAATTGATAGGTAGAAAATTCCCCTGCAGTGACTCTCTTCTTGTCATTAGCACCCCAACATTTTAGAGTGTCAATATCTTATTACCTTCTTATTCCTCAAAAATGTACTCAAGATATCACACTCTGGCCTCAAATTTTACTTTTCTGTCAAATCTACGGTATCAAAATTTACCTAATTTCCTGGCTGGTGTAGCTCAGTGGACTGAGCGCAGGCTGCGAACCAAATGGTTGCTGGTTCGATTCCCAGTTAGGGCACATGTCTGGGTTGCAGTCCAGGTCCCCAATGGAGGCATGTGTGAGAGGCAACCACACATTGATGTTTCTCTCCTTCTCTTTCTCCCTCTCTTCCCCTCTCTCTGAAAATAAATAAATAAAATCTTTTTAAAAAACTTACCTAATTTATCTATCATTCTGTTAGATCCCATGTGTGAATGGTTGTTGGTGGCTGGATGTCTTACCTATGCTAGGGAGCATACTGATGTTTTAAGACAGAGTGAGAAATACGAGTAGGCCTCAGATTATATCTATGTAGGTCAGTGACCCTTTTTTCTAAGCACAGGATTACCTCTATGTACAATACAACATAAACATTTCTCACCTAACCAAATGACTCTTTAGAACAATGGTCTTAAAGTACAGCTCCTACCCCAACAGTATCAGCCTCATCTGGGGACTTATCAGAAATGCAAATTATGGAATCTAAACACATCCCCACAGACTGTGGATTTGAGGTCCAGCAATCTGTGTTTTAATAAGTTCTCTTGTCAATTCTGAGCATGTTAAACTTCCACACTTATTTCACTATACTTCCCTCCAAAGCTTTGTAGGCAGGCTGAATTTTCCCACCAACCTCCCAACCAGATTACAAATTCCAAAAGAACAGGGCTTTTATCTGCTTGTTTATCAATACCTCTAGTCTCCAGTGTTAACATCTGGTATTAACATAGTGGGTGCTCGGTATGTATTTGTTGAACACATGTGTGGTTGGATAAATGTCTACTTCTGAGGTGGTACATGGTATGAAGGCTACTACTTTCCCAGTTCATTCATAAATGCAAAAGAATGTAGGGTTGAGTGGGGCTATTCTTTGAACTATACTGCTTTGGTTTAAATCTTTACACTACAACCGATCAACTGCGTGAACTTTGGGAAGTTGCTTAACCTCTTTCTTTGTGCCTTGACTTTCTAATCTGTAACATGGGGATGAAAATGTGTACATCAATTTCATAGAATTTTTTTAACTGAAATTAGTTGTGGTGTTGGTTTTTGTTATTATTTTACTACTATGGTTCTCCTTTCACAAGTGGCAGCCAAGTCACTCTTTACCCCAACCCACAAAAACTAGGAGAAAGGTCTGGATAGAGTTCGACCCTCCCCTTCATTAGCATAACATTAAGGGAACTGGATCTTGCAGATGCAGTCCAACTCCTAGCTTTGTTATCATCCTCATGGTTGACTCATTACATAATTTCTTACTTTAATTAATATTTGATTACAAATAATGCATTGTGGGAATACTCAAACTGACTCTCAGTCTGGTTGCATAAACAATAGTGATCTAGAGCTTCTGGCCAAGAAGGAAGCATAGGCAGATACTGTTTGCTTCCTCACACAACCTAAAGAAGGACAACAACAAATTTAGGAACAAAAAACAAAGAGAACTGCCAGAAAATCAAACTGTATGGAAGTTCAACAACTAAGAAGTTAAAGAAGATACATTCATCCAGATTGGTGGAAGTGGCAGAGATGGGCAGATGGGGGGCAGAAGACATAGGGCAAGGCAACGGATCTAGGGGTCCCACATTCATGTGTGGATAAGCCAGAAGGAATAACTGGGGAGTGAGACAGACCACACAACCCAGGCTTCCAGTGCAAGAAACTAAAGTCTCAAAACCTCTGGCTATAAACACCTGTGGGGATTGTGGCAGTAGGATAAACTCCCAGCCTCACAGGAGAGTTTGTTGGAGAGACCTACAGGGTCCTAGGATGTACACAAAGCCACCCACCAAGAAGTAAGCACCAGAAGTGCACAATTTGCTTGTGAATAACAGGGGTAGTGACTGAAAGGGTGGTGAGAGCCTAGCAAGTAAGCGGCATTGTTTCTTTTCTGACCTCTTGCTCACATACAGCCCCACAGTGCAGGGAAGAGGGCTGTCCCATCCTGGCAAATACATCAGGCTCCATCCCTTAAAATGTAACAGGTACACCGAGACAAAGAAATATGGCCCAAATGAAACAAAAGATCAAAACTCCAGAAAAAGAAGTAAACAATGAGGAGATAGCCAGCCTATCAGATGCAGAGTTCAAAACACTGATAATCAGGATGCTCACAGAATTGATTGAATATGGACACAAAATAGAGGAGGAAGTGAAGGTTATGCAAACTTAAATAAATAAAAATATACAGGGAACCAACAGTGAAGGGAAGGAAACCTGGATTCAAATTGATGATTTGGAGCAGAACAAAGAAATAAACGTTCAATCAGAACAGTATGAAGAAACAAGAATTCAAAAAAGTGAGGAGAGGCTTAGGAATCTCTGGGACTACTTTAAATGTTCCTTCATCCAAATCACAGGGATGACAGAAGGACAAGAGAAAGAGCAAGAAATTGAAAACTTACTTGAAAAAATAATGAAGGAAAATTTTCCCAATCTGACAAAGGAAATAGACTTCCAGGAAGTTCAGGAAGCTCAGAGATTCCCAAAAAGGTTGCACCTAAGGAGGAACACTCTAAGACATATCATAATTAAATTACCCAAGATTAAAGATAAGGAGAGAATTTTGAAAGCAACAAAAGGAGAGAGTTTCCTACAAAGAAGTTCCCAGAAGTCTCTCAGCTGATTTCTCAAAAGAAACCTTACAGGCAAGTTGGAAAGAAGTATTCCAAGTCATGATAGGCAAGGACCTACATCCAAGATTGCTCTATCCAGCAAAGCTGTCATTTACAATGGAAGGGCACATAAAGTGCTTCCCAGCTAAGGTCAAGTTAAAGGAGTTCATCAACACCAAGACCTTATTATATGAAATGTTAAAGGGACTCATCTAAAAAAAAGAAAAAGATCAAAACTGTGAACAGGAAAATGACAACAGACTCACAACTGTCAACAACTGAACCTAAAGAAAAACAAAACCAAAAATGAGCTAAGCAAACAAATGGAACAGGAACAGAATCACAGGAATGAAGATCATGTGGACGGTTATCAGTAGGGAGGTGGCAGGAGGAGAATGGGGGAAAAGGTACAGGGAATAAGAAGCATAAATGGTGGGCACAAAATAGACAGGGGGTGGTTAAGAATAGTACAGGAAGTGGAGAAGCCAAAGAATTTATATGTACAGCCCATGGACATGAACTAAGTGCGGGTAAATTCTGGTGGGAGGTGGGGTGCAGGACAGAGGAGGATAAAGGAGAGAAAAAATGGAACAACTGTAATAGTATGGTCGATAAAATATATGTTAAAGAAACAATGATGATGATCTGATATAATTTCCACGGTAAATCTTTTCTCTAATCGTTTCTTACTTCCAGACACAAGCCTATACTCCTCTTACCTTCACTAAGATGTCAAATGGTCTTGATGGTTAAACCATTAAAATAAACAAATTGTTGGGTTTCTCTCTCTCTCTCTCTCTCTCTCTCTCTTCTTTGCTTCTGCCACATGCAGTAATGTGCTATTTATTATCTCCTTCTGACTAATCCTCATTTTGTTTTTAATGCTCAGCATTTTCCTTTCTGTACAGAGACACAGATTGGCAGGAGTTCAAGGAAAGGCTGAAAATGCTTCTTAGAAACTATTTTAATCTCAAGCAGTTAGTGTTTGGAGAACAGGTTGAAACATATGTAATATAGGCACCCAAATGTAGGCAATTATCTCCAAAGGGCAAGAGGGGACAGAGAATAAAGGCCTTGCTTCTCGGAGGTCAAGGGTAAAAAACTGAAGAAATGCCTTCTCTGGTTTTCCAGGGGTCATAATGTCAAGTGAAGAATGAATGATACGACAAATGGAACAGCTTCATAACACCCAAATGAGTGTATTTATTCCATAGTTCAAGGCTGACTATTGGAGCTCCTTTCCTGCCCATTGACAGCCATTCTAAGCATTATAACAAGATCCAGAACTTGATGTCTAGAAACCCTTAATGATACTGTGTATGAAGTGGATGAAACGTGACAAGGCAGAGGGGAACATGTGCAGGAGTTTTAGCTCAAAAATCATGTGACTTTTAGGGGTTCTTTATGATGGCTTCAACATTTGTACAACACAGAGATAATAGCTCCTGCCTAAAGTTTCTGAAGATAAAAATGGGTATCCCAGAGTTAGTGTTGCCTTCTCTTTAAATAATGACATTTGTGCTGTCTTTGTAGCATTTCATGGAACATGGGATGTGACTAGCTTCCTCTGTCTTCCTTTCCACAGTTTCATCCTGTTGTTTAATCATGTGTTCTCTCTCTCTCCCTCCTTCTCTCTGTCTCTCTCTCATGTACACATGCACAGTCTTTGGTAAAGCACTGTATATTACAATATTGCTGTTTGACAGGATTAATTATTATTCAATATCCACCATGCAACCATTATACAATGTGATTTTCTGAAAGGAAATACACTGTTAAAAGCATAACAACATCTTGCAGAATCAGTTAGGAGAAAAATAAGAGCCAAGGAGGCGGAAATCCTTGTTTAGTATTACAGAGAAAATATGACAAGCTGTGAAAAGTCCCACAGGCTTTTGCAGCATTCAAATCTTTCCTTCAGGATGAACTTCTATGAAAATACTCTGTGCCTGGAATTTGCCCTGTCTGAGCCAGACATATTTTTTTAATTGAATCTTGCTCCGAGAGTAGTGAATATTTTTTTCCATCTGTAATTTGCTTTTTATGTGAGGGGAGAGATGTTCTGTTTCTCTTCTTTGGGAGGTTGTCATATTCCTGTAAAAACAATAAGTGTTGGGTCATTTATCTCTTGCCTCATCAAATTGTGATGTGGGATATAGGTATGTGTATGTTCACAGTATAGGTTTTTTTATTTCTATATTTTACAGTCAAGTTATTGGCAAGTGGCCCTCATTTACTTTCCAGAACATTTCTAAGTTGATGACAACTCTTTAGTCTTTGTTTGTTAACTGTGTCCTGCCTGTCTACCTTTTCATGTAATAATTGCTTTCAGGGAATAAAACAGAAATGGGGTATTACTTTGTTTAATATTTTTCAAATCCAATATACCATAGCACAACCATCTGTGAAAATTCATTTCAGCTTTCATCAAATTCTGCCAAGGCTTTTTGGCATATTAATAATCCATTCATGTGGGTGTGCTTCTATGGCTAATGTAATATTTTGGAGCAAAAATCAGGTTATATCTATGTTCTGACTCAGGCAAAGAAAATAAAAGGACTTGTTGAGGAAAGAAAAAAATGATTATTTTTACTTCTAGATTTTTGTTGCTTGTAGAACAAGTGCCTTTGAAACAGAAAGTATTAGTGAGAAGCTTTTCTTGATGGAAAATGTGGAAGTAAAAGCCATATTCACGTTTCCTGTATGTGGAGTCCAATTCTCTGTCAAGGGAATAGCACCTAGCAGAACTACATGCATGCTAAGCAGAACAGCGCTGCCTGCTGCCTTTCAGAGCTTATCTTTCTTTGGTTGATTCTGAGGAAAGGGGTTGTGTCTCAGTTGTTTATCTTAGCTATTGTGACCCCTGTCCTTTCTGCTCATCTTCATGTCCCATACCCCACTCTCCTCCCCACTCACCCCCAAAGCCCTGCTAACACAGAGCTGTTGCACGTAATGGGCTGGGAGATGGGGCACGCTGTGGCAAGACTGCTAGATAGTATAGCATGTGAAACAACGAGAATTTTGAGACACATCACTATCCTTCAAAGTTCCTTGGCAACTGCTTCCAATAGAAATTTCTTAAAGGCTGTTTGGAGCTCAGGTCTGACCTCCTGCCATATTTCCAGAGCTCCTGTCCCCAGACTGCCCTAATTCTCTCTGTAGGTGTTTTTCACGGGAAACAGAGAACATATACAGATGTGGTCATTGAGAAGAATGCAGGGAAGTGGAGGGAAATGAACTGTGCAGAGTCAGTTGTGTTATACCACTTGTTTTGAAAATGCCAGTTTGTTGCAATGCCATTGATATATTCAGGAACAATTTGAGCTTAGTTTTGCATTGGCTTATGTTAGGTGAACACAGAAATCTGTACTCAGTTGAACCAAACAATGTAAGAACACACAAAATGTGTACCCCCTCCCTGAAACATGCACTATCCATCTTAGATCACCAGGAGAGCTATACATCACATCGTCCAATCTGCTGTGACAACTTTCTGTGCCATTTCAAATAAGTTTCTGGCCAGCATTTTACAAGCTGCAATCCCCCGAAGCTCTCTTCCACAAGCAAACTCGAAGTCCTTTTTCAAGGTAAAATGCAATATTTATGGTATTTATGTATTTTTCAGTCATGCAGCACATGTAACACCATTTTTATTAGACTCCTATATTTTTGAAATGTCACTGATGCAATTTGTGTGTCTCCCTCTAAACCCATTTTCCCATAAACCCCATGTTTTTTCTTGCACGATTTTGCACAGCATGATGTTTTTGAGGAACACATATATTACTTATAGTAGAACTGGCTGTACATTGAAGCACTCTGTGGCTGGAAATAGAAAGGAGCTATTGCACTCTTGGGTCAAAGGACAAGGGCAGATAAGCAATCTCTGAAACCCTAAGGGATAGAGTTGCCCAGCTTCCTACCAGCCAGAAGCTCAGCATAAAGACAGCCTATGGAGTAAACAGCTTGACCTCGCCCTCCTCCCACCCTCCAATCTTTGGCAATTACCTCCTATTGCTAGAACCCAATTGGAAGCCAGTGGGCTAAGGAGCCTGTGTAATGTGTCCACAGAGAGTAGGCTAAACACAGAGCAGAGCAGAGAGGGTAAGGCATAACCCTGAAGGCATCCCCATGCCTGATGCCATGGGGAAAATTACTTTTTAAGAAATTGTTTTTATTTCATTATGTAAATCAAATTTATTCCCTTTGTGGGTTTCTCTTATGTAGACTGGGGGTTGGTAGAGACACATAAAGGTGTTGTTCTGAACAGAGGGAAATTTTCTGCCACAGAAGAGGAAATACTACTACTTCAACCAGATCAAACAGTAGACAACTGAGACAACACATTTTTGCCACTTTACATTATATATGCTCACATACTTATTATATTCATAGTCACTTCCACATGAGCCCCTTTCTAAGGGCAAGCAAGTTTTCACTGGCAATTTCTAAATTTTGTCCAAATTGGTTGGATAATGTTAAATACTTCATTATATTTTGTGCTTGGTCAACACAGGGAGAAAATACTTTTGGAACTTCAACTATGTTAAAGCTGAGGAAATATTGTGTGTGTTTTGTGATGCAGGTGTATTCTTCAGCTCTGCCTAGGTATAAGAGAGAAATCCTAAGGAGATAGTATAATTCACTTGCTTATATACCACTCCTTTAATTAGTGGGTTAATTCTTTTTAGTTATAGTATAAGGCTACTGGCTATTTCCCTGAATGTTTGAGTACTGTAGTGGGTTGGTGGTGAGTGGTTTGAAATGAGCCTCTGTAGGTGCTGCTGATTTTTCAGGTGCCCCAGCTTGACATGAGATTCAGAAGAGACCATGAGCTCATAATCTTAAGGGTAATTAATTATATGTAGTAGACTGTTCTGTGTGGCGTGGGCCCAGCTCCCACTCAGAGATGCACAGGACCCATGCCCACAGACAGGTTCTCCCGTGGGGAATCAGGCCTGTAATGTACCTAGGCCGCTATGAGTCTTGCTTTTTGCTAAAACTCCCTCACCCTGAATTGAGGACATTTATTGCAAAGCTACTTCTTAAAAACCATGCTAACCCTTTCAAGGTTGAGTGTAACAGGTTCAACCACTTTTGCCTTTTCATTTGCAAATATCCTTCTTCTGTGATGTGATTAGCACCATTGGTTCCTTTGTTTTCTGTAAAAGGTAACCACCTAAAGCAAACCTGTGCATAGTAAATGAGGACCATCGTGTAATGGGCGGAGAAACCCAATAAAGAACTGTTATGGTGGAGGCTGAGGCTTTTTGCTCCCCTTGAGAGAAAAGCCATGCTGTTCCTTTTCCTCTACCGGACTCGGTAGTCTGTGTGAATATCTCATTTCATCTATAATGACATGGACACTGCGAGCCGGTGTCTGCATCAATTATACAAAACAATATGAAAACTTAAATGAATCAATGTAGCATTGAATAGGATTTATCCTCCTGGCCCAGAAACAGCCTGCAAACAAGAGGAGAGACATTTTATGTGTTCCTGTAGAGTTAAGGTATTCATGTGAGAAAATGAAATACAAAAAAATTTTCACCTTCAGAAAGGAGTAAAATACGTCACTTAAAAAAATTTCCCCAAACTTTCCTTTTTTGAAAGAGGAGGCTCAAATCTTATTTTTTATAAATGAAATTTATTCCAACATTAGCTACAATTTACTATGCTTTATGCTAAAGTGAAGTGAATAGCTCATACTCATTCACTTATGACTGTGAAACATAATTTGATGATATTGATAATGTTAACAGGGATAATAGAGATGAAGATATAAATTCTTACAGAAGGCTCATGTACTTTTAAAATTGACATACAATTCATACACTATAATGTAAACCTTTTAAAGAGTACAATTCTGTGTTTTTAGCATATTCATACATTTGAAGTTCTAATAGTTTTATAGTTTTGTATATTTCAAGTTAATTTTGAATTAATCCATTTTGAATTAATTTTGTGTACAGTGTGAGGAAGGGGTCCAACTTGATTCGGTTGCATGTGGCGATCAAGCTGTCCCAGCATCATTTGTTGAAAAAAGCTATTATTTTCCCATTGAGTTGTCTTGACACATTTACTGAAAAATCAATTGACTGTAATTATATGGTTTTGTTTCTGGGCTCTCACTTATATTCCAGGCTCATGGACTTTTACAATTAGACAAACCCTTTTGGTTATGGAGAGTCAACACATATATTTGTCTGTGCAAATGTCTGTTAGGTGTAGTTGGTCATAAATGAGTGAAGTGGTCAGGTATACTGGGGGAACAGCTTTACTCAATGGTTGCCCTATGGAAATATAAGATGAGGTTGGTTACACCTTTTTGTTTTTCAAAAGGGGCCATAAATTGTATATTTTTCTGACAAAATGTCTTGATTTATATTTAGGCAACTAATTTAGTTAAAAAATGCTAACTGGCCAAAGAAAACCCATCTTTAGATTGTACTTGATACCTAAATCATCAGTTTTTAACCTCTGAGACAGTTCAACTCTTTTATTTGTATGGATAAGGTCGACAAGAATCAGAGAGTTTAGATGCCAAACCCAAGTTTCATTCTTAGTTTTTGGTAGACTCAGAACTAGAAGTTTAAATCTA
>CM052544.1:52448717-52472715 GCA_028533065.1 Trachops cirrhosus | reverse complement strand
CGTGTTAAAGGTGAGATCATATGGTATTTGTCTTTCAATGCCTGGCTTATTTTGCTTAGCGTAATGCTTATCTAATAACATTTTCTTATTACCATGAACAGATATTGTGTTTCCCTTTGATATTAAAAAAAAGAGAGAAAGGGAGAAGGAAAGAAAGATAGATGGAAGGAAGGAAGGAAGGAAGGAAGGAAGGAAGGAAGGAAGGAAGGAAGGAAGGAAGGAAGGAAAAGAAAGAAAGAAAGAAAGAAAGAAAGAAAGAAAGAAAGAAAGAAAGAAAGAAAGAAAGAAAGAAGGAAAGAACCTTTAAGATCTAAACAAATGTTTAGTTGGGAGCTATGTCAGTAACAGTTCTCCACTGTAATAATTTAAAAATATGTAATACACATCTATATGTATATGTGTGTGTGTGTGTCCTGTTTTCAGAATTGCACTAGAAAAGCTTAGTTTCTGATGACAGTAGACTGAAAAGCAATGGTGTTCACCCCCTAGAATACCACACACACACACACACACACACACACACACACACACACACACACTCAAGCAATTAAGCTTCTAAGAGGCTTCTCTCAATCAACATGGTTATAAATGTATCATATGTGGAAAGACTAGAACTCTTCATTCTCAATTTTCTCTGTTTTGTGTCCAAAGCCTTTGTCAAGAGTGACATTTCCTTCCCTGAGATCCTCTCAATGACATATTTTCTCATTCTAACAACCATTCCTGGGAGGACATTCCCAACTCCTGTGCCAGAATCTATAGATGAAATGTTAGTCTCCAGCAATATTAATGCACCCTACTTCCCAACTCTTTCACATTTGGTTCAATTCAGCAAATGTGTGATGAAGACAGACATGCAAGAAATAGCTATAGGACCACTAAAATGAATAAAAAAGTATGATGATATAAGAGATAAACATATGAAGCAGAAAGAAGTTATAACTAGGGGCAAATGATGGACTGAAATGAGATAGAAAAGTGACTTTTAATTTGGAAAGTTAAGGCAAGACTTCACATTGTGTGGACATTAGCTTATCTATGTTAAGCGATGAGCACCTACCAAGACAAAACATGCAAATGTGGAAATTCAGAGGTAATGGACTATGTCTAGCCTAGGTTAAATCAGGTCAAAGATTAATGAAGAATTTAGTCATCCAGAATCCTTACCTGCTTCCCTTCAACCATCCATATGTTTGATATTTAGACAAAGTATCTGTATAATTGATGCAATTTTACTTTCTATTCACTTATTTTGAATAGTCAATAATGCAGTTTGTCAAATCTTGAGAGAAAACTCTATTGCCCTTCCAATTCACTTTCAAATGGCAGGAGAGAACTTGGAAGTAAGGCTATTTGGGGAAAATAAAGTGTAAGATGACCAAGTCATTTTTGTTTCACAGAGATTTACCTTGGATAAATATGTTTATGACAAGTTACTTTTACTACTGATAAGATCTTGTTATTATTATTATCTTACACTTTACCAGAGGACCTCATTTTTCTTGAACATTTGGAAAAAGATGGTGTGTTAGTCTGAGAAGCAGATGCCAAGAAGGCATTAAATAAAACAGGATTTGAATAGGGACAACACCTGTGAGAGAAAACAGGGAAGGAACTGGTAAGGTTGGGAGTGGAATCAGATGGTGAAACTGTCTGCCTCATGTGAAGGAAGAGAAAAGAAGGGTGGGAAGAAGCATCTTAGGTTGCCATCATGTCTAAGGGGGGTTTGGCAAAGCCACTGAGGAGTTCTTAAGCCAAAGTTGGCTGTTAGAGGAGTCCCATTTCTCCCCATTTCTTCCCAGGAATGAGACTGCTTTAGTATCCCCACCACACCCAGATTGTGGGAGAAGCTTGAGGGAAGGGAGGTTGGGTGCAAATGTGGTGGTGGATTTCAGATTGCAGCCTTTGGGTTTTGGTTAATTACACTCTCTGTAAGAAATCTTTGAAGTGTAGTCTCATGTCAGACAAAAATGGTAATTTTGTCAGGATATAGGTTAGCTATAATAAGAGAGCCCACAATACAATGACTTAAACCACGGCAAATTTTGTCTCTCAAATTGGAATTTCAAGCTGGATATTGGGGACCCAGGGTCCTTCTTTCTTGTCATTCTACAGTCCTAGCATGTTGCCATGATGTACCTTATAGGTGGTACACACAATGGCTCACCAGCATGTCAGCATTCCAGCCAACTGCATAAAGAAGAAGGAGGCCAAGAGGGTAACATCTTTCTCTTGAAAGGTATAATCTGGATGTTGGATACCTCCCTTTCTCCTCATATTCTATTTTTCAGAACTGTTATATTATTTACCTATGGCTGCTATGCCAAATCACTACAAATTTAGTTGCTTAAAACACAGAATTTTATACACTTACATTTTTCTCTCAGTTCCAATGAGCTAAAACTGAGGCGTCCACATGGTTGTCGCTGTTTCTTTCCAATCTCTGTTTGCATGGTCACTGCCTTCCCCTCTTCTACATTTAATCTTTCTTTGCCTCTATTCTGTAAGGACACTTGTGATTGCCTTTAGGAACCTCCTAGATAATCCAGGATAATGTCCCATCTCAAGAACCTTCACTCACTCTCATCTGCAAAGGGCCTGTTACCACAAAAGGGAAATTCACTCGCCCCAGGGATTAGGACCTGGGAGGCCTAATTCAGACTATCAAGTCAGTCATATAGCCACACTTTGCTATAAAGGAGCATAGGAAGTAAGAGTCTTTTGCTGATTGCTATGCACCTATCACAAAGTAGGAGGTTCTATTAATAAAGACAGAGGAGAATGAATATTGCATTTCAATCAGCCTCTCCTCTGTGGAACATCTTAGAGTAAAAAGCTTTATGTCATCAACTCTGAATTCTGTAACTTATTGAGTACTCTGAAATCCAAAAGAGGTTGCAGTGGAAGTATATTGTTTTTGTCTGCCCTCCATTTGTCATGAACTCCCCACTTTTCTGGTACCCTAATTTTAAATTGTAGTCCATGTGGTGTGTGACATAAGTAGTCTAGATCTGGCCAATTTGCATTTTCCATTGGTTTAAGGTTGAGCCTAAGATCCAAAAGGATTAGCCAAAGGTCATCTCACTTTTAAGGAACAATGGGGAAAGTGGTGCTCTCTTTGCACTGGAATTGCTGAACTAGAAAGCAGATAACTATCATTCCACAGAATGTGAAAAGCCTGCCCACATTGGAGCTGACCTACAGGCAAAGGAGCTGAGGGATGATGCTATAGACAAAGTCAGGGCTAATATTCAGAGATCCTTCCTTTCAGGCTGTTCTATTATGCTGCCTTTCCTTCAACTCACATAATGGGTGTTGACCAATTTCTTTTGATTCTGCTATAAAGTGGAAGTTATTTCGTCTTTTTAGTAAATCTTGATTTTTAAAAATGGCTTCAGTTTTCATGTGATTTCCTCTCATCTGACCTACACGTTTCAATAGCCTATGGAAGAAATATCATTGACAAAGAAAATTTGTGACAATGTTGAATACCATGGCTTTGTTTGGGAAATAAGGAAGGAAAAGAGGATAATTTCAAAATACCAATAAGAAGTAAGGGAGAGATATATAACTTTTTCTGTTGTTGTTTCCAGCAGATTTATAATGCAATAAAAATTTTGTTCTGCTATCATTGAGCCCACGTGGTTGATATTAAACTTTTCAGTCAAAACTGTTCATGTCTTCAAGAGGCTCTAAAGTTTTTTATTTAAGTGAAAGATGCTGCTAAAAAGTTGAACTTAACATTCCCCCTGAAGTTCTTTCAAGACTGTTATAATGAAAAGCCTAGTTTTATGAAATTCCAGATGAATTGTGCAAACCAAGATAAAAGATGAAATGTACAAGCAGATTTGTACAATAATTATGCAGAAGTATGCAAATTTTTAGCCCAGTGATGATGGAAATGTTAACCTTATCTTTCAGTAATAATAACTACTCTGATCTAATAGTGAGCCAAGAGGTACAAAGGGCACTCAAAGTCAAGATTTAACAAATAAACAAGGCCCTTTTCCCTCTATGACATCAGGTTATTTTTTGAATACCTAATTGTTCAGTGCAGTTCACTATAGAAATAATAATATTAACAATCATGTTCATGGCACAAGTATTGGTCATTCTATGTAAACCTGTTTTATAGGAATTTGATTCTTAAGCTTCCATAAAACAGGGTGCTGATATTTTTTTAGAAGCCAAGGCCTTACACTTAAAACCTTATGATAGAGTTAGAATTTGGTGGCAAGTCTTTCTATGTTGGGAGAGGGAAAAAGAGAAAAGAAGCTAAGGGACTTGAGACAATGTTAGGAGGGCTCCAGAGCTAGGAAGGCTCCAGTGCTACAAGTTCTGGAAATAAGAATAGCTGTCACTAATTGAGTACTCACTATACACCAGGCACAATAAACACTTCATATAATAGTTCCGTATCATTAGAACCTCAGAATAGCTGTATTCTTAGAGAAAACAGGGTTGAAAGCTGGAAAGAGGTGGGGCAGAACCTAATTGGGTGTAGGAAAGCTCTTAACACTCTGCTACATTGTGAGTGACCTACAATCTTACCCTGTAACACCATGACACAATCCAGGAAGCTACACCTATCTCTCATGTGAGCAATGCAAGTAATGACTTGGGAAGATCTTCTTTTCAAAACGTTCCCTCTTTCTTTCTTTCTTTCTTTCTTTCTTTCTTTCTTTCTTTCTTTCTTTCTTTCTTTCTTTCTTTCTTTCTTTCTTTCTTCTTTTTAAATTTCTTTTCAGTTTTAAAAACCAATGTTTATTTTGTAAACAATATGTAACTGTTAAAAATAAAATACAACACTACAGGTAAGGTTGCAGTTTTCTTTGTCTATTACCACTAGAATTCTTTCCCTGCATTCCTGTGGGGGCCCAAGATGACCAGCTGCTGAGGCTCACCCTGCCTATGTTTGACACTAATTTTATAAGCTGGGACAGTCTAGGGAAGCTCTTCAAGGGGACTCTAACTAGGTCCTGTTTTTCTCAGAGCCTTTTAGCTTGTAGTTCAACTCTCTTCAACATGCACTTTTCATCTCAGGTTCCAACATAACTGCCAGCTCCAGGCATCTTGCTGGCTCCCAGCCAATAGGAAAGGAGAAAAGGGAAGGAGAGGGCATGCTCATTCTCTTTAAAGACATGAATTGAAAGGTACACGTATCACTTCTGTTTACATCTCCACTGTCCAAAGCAAGATCGCATGGGTGTACCCCCTGTGTGTTGACATGTAGTTATGGTAGATATTTTTTATAGTTGTCAAATATCTACTCTTCCCTTCTCTTTTCAGTTATGGACTCCCCAAATTTTAGCTGGACAAATGACTTCCAGGGAAAAGTCTATAATCTCCTACCTCCCTTGTAGTATTCTGGGAGCTGGCCTTTCCCCCCCGCTCTCCTGGCCTGACAAAGCTCTCATGTCTCCAAGCTGACGGCATAGTCTGTATGTCTGACCACCTTGGGGGTTCTGTAACTCATTTCTGCTTACAGATTGGAGTTAGTCCACAAAAAGTCCTGGAAGAAATGCCTTGAGTGCCCTGATCTCTATCTGCTTCCATAATATGACCACTCTAGCTGTAAGAGAAGCTGAGAAATACTTTTTAGTTGAGAAATCATATGATCATCTAAAAATTGAGTGTATTTTTATGAAAGGAAGAAGAATAGGATATAAACTGTAGAACAACTGATAATCTTTATTACATTTAGCAAAATATATGCAATGCAGCTAAATCAGTGCTTGGAGAAGAACTTTGTAATATTAAATGTATATATTAAAAAAGAAACACAATAGAAAATTAATAAGCCAAGAACTCAAGAGTTGGAAAAAGAAACAGAGTAAGCCCAAAGAAAACAGATAGAGGAGACTAACATGGATAAAAGCAAACATCAATGAAATAGAAAACAAAGAATAGAAATGATCTGCAAAAATAAAGGACAGATTTTTGGAAATATTAATCAAGTAGACAAGCATCAGGTGAGACAGGGAAATGAAGAATGGCACAAAACCAAGGGGAAAGGGGACATAATTAACTATAGAATTGTGACTTAAAATATTGTAAGGGTCATTATGAAAAATTATATGCCAATAAACCTGAAAACTTATAAAATTGATCTTTATCTAAATAAAATATAAATTAGCAACATTGATTTGGGCAGGGAAAAGAACTTATAGAGCTGTTAAAGCACTTGGTTTAGGAGTCAAACATCTATCCACCCTCACCTCTCTTCCCATCTCCACACATGTCCCATACGGTTTTCAAGTTGAGTTTTACCATAGTCGACAGAACACATAACTTCTGGCTCCTATGAGTTGTTTAACACTCTGCAGAAGGAAAACCTCCTGAAATCCCATTTCAAGGAAAGCATATTATCTATTATATGCATTCTATGGCAAACTTCAAACTTCCCAGGAGCCTCTTTCAGGACCCAGGCATGCATTTAACCGCCACTGAGAGTGGTGGATGCTGACCCTCAGAGCTAAGTCCCTTTCCAAGAATTGCCTTAGAGCTCATATCTAAGACTGGTAGATGCAAGGGTTCAAGAGCTTGGCTCCATTGAGTTAATTTGGGACAATATTGAAGGACCATCCTAGATCTGTTGATGATGCTTCTGCTGCAGCCGCAGCCAAGTTTCACTCTTTGCTCTGAGAGCCTCCCCAATAAATTTATTCATAAATTTCCATTTCAGAGTTTGCTTTCTTGGGAACACGATCGAGACAATAATAAAACCAGACAAGGATGGTATGAGAATGAAAATCACAAGCCCAGTTTTAAAAAATGTGTTATTTTGAAGTAGGTTTATCTCAGGAATTTATACAATATAACATTTGAAATCTGACAATGTACTTCACTGAAAAAGCTAACTGAATAGAAAGGCTATTTGATTGTTTTACTAGCAGAAAAAGAACCCATACAATCAACTCCAATTAATGATAACTTTAAAAATCTTACCCCAGCCTTTTCATGAAAAAAACCTCAGAAAATTCCAAGGGCATCCTATAATACATGTATAACTGACTAGTAGTTCTCAAAACCATTAAAGTCATAAAAAACACAGAAACTTAAACTATTGTAGCTAAGAGAAGCCTAAAGAAACATGATGACTATTTAGCATGTGGTCATGTGGATAGAAGAGAAAAAGGACATTAGTTAGGAAAATGCAAAAAAAAACCAACAACCCCCCCCAAAAAAACAACTGTGGGTTTTAGTTAGTAATATGCATTAATATTGCATTAATATGCATTAATGTTCATTAATTGTAATAAATGTATCTTAATAGTTTAAGATGTTAATAATGGAGGAAGTTGACTTGAAGTTAATGGGAACATTTTGTACTATCTTCTCAATTTTTCTGTAAATCTAAAATTGTTCTAACAAAGTCTAATTTTTAAAAATAGCCTGGAGGGAAGTATACCATTATTAATGGCTCTTACAGCTGACTTGTGAAGATAGAATAAAATAGTGTTTTTAAAGTGTTTAGTTATTGATTTTAATATCTTCTTTATGCTTTTTATGTTAAAATTCTATCATAAGCACTTATTACTTAAATCATCAGAAATTTCTTTTTCTAAGAAAAAACAACCTTGTACCTAATACACTATAAATTTAGAATGAGGCACTCAATAGCAAGTGGAGCAGCTCATCAAAATCTCACTTTGTTCCTCAGTCCTAGAAGCTGATGTCTTGACTAGTGACAGTGGAAAGATTTGCTAAATGGCCACAGAGAGTCTAGTCCTTCTTGAACCAATTCTCCATTTGAAGGGTTTCTCAGGAATTCACTCCCTTCAAGAGACAGCATGGAGCTTCATTTTATTCCCAAGGTTGATACCATGAAGAAACAAAGAAGACAGATTGACCCATGGACACAGCTGCTGGTCACCATTTTCGTGAAGTCAGACACACACTATGTGCTTTGAGTCTCAAGAGTGAAGAGTTGGATTGGGCCTCCAGAAGAGAGAAGAATGTATGGACCAGCAACTATTAACATTTGGTAGGAAATTATTGGGTGGGCCAAATTTTCTTTGTTTTTTTTTTTCTGTAAGATGGCTCTAGTACTGCTTAGTTGTCTTTAACTCCATACAAAACAATTTTGTTAGATTGTATTGTAACAGCTGTCATATCAGTGTGCATTAAAAAAACTTATCAAACTTGAATTTTTGTGTATCCATTTGAATATTAAAGATGGAAGAAAATACACAACTTTTTGGCATATTATGCTTTATTATTTCAAGAAAGGTAAAAACACAACTGAAATGAAAAACAAAAAGATCTGTGCAGTGCGTGGAGAAGGTGCTGTCACTAATCAAATGTGTCAAAAGGGTTTGTGAAGTTGCATGCTGAAGATTTCTCGCTGGAGATGGTCCGTGGTCGAGTAGACCAATTGAAGTTGATAGCAACCAAATTGAGAATTAATTGAGAACTATCAATGTTGTACAACACAGGAGATAGCCAACATAGTCAAAATATCCAAATCAATAATGTTATTGGTGAAAATGAAAAATGTGTCTTTTATTCTACAGAAAAAGCCATATGGACTTTTTGGCCAACCCAAGGTAAAGTGATAAATAAAGCAATGCCCAGGCAGCTTTAAAGATTCATTTGAGGCTGAGAGAGGAAGAGGAACTAAAGTTACAACATGTAGGTCAGGCTACAGCTGTCTCGGGCCTGATACACAAGTGGCGAATGGGCAGATGCAGGCATGACCCCCACTTAGGAGAGTATGGCAGTTAGTATGGCTAACTTTAAAGGGCAGAAATCATGTAAAACCACCTACTGTATATTATATTTTTTGTAATTTTTGATACACAGAATTACATACCAATCTCAAGTGAACAAGGCCATGCTTCTTTAGAGACCCAAAGCAAGGAAAACATCCAGTCCAGAAATCTCTTGTGTTCTGCCACATTTTAAGACACATTTTGGTCTCACAATACTAGAAGTGGAAAAGTAGTGCAATACAGGCCTGTTTTCCAATAACCTATACTCTACCAACTTCTGCTCATTACCCTGGAATGATTCCATAAAGAGGAATTAGATCAGGCTGATCTTTTAGGAAAGCAACAGAAATGAAATATTCTTTTGGCCCTTAATGTAACCATTTTCATCTCTTGTACTTCCTCTTCTCTTTTATCTGTCATTCCCCCTTTTTCTACTATTACACTAAAACTGTGTTTATGGCTTGAAAGGTTTTTGCATAACTCTTCAGAAATCTTCACATTTATTTAAGGATGCCCTGTGTGATGAAGTCCACTCATACTAGATAAAAGAATTCCTAGCAAATAAAAAACTATAACAAATATCATAGTTAATGGTTAAATGTTAGAAGCATTTCCCTTAAAATCAGGGAAAATATATAAATAATTCTTTTGAACATTATTTGCATTTAATACTGATGGACATTCTTGTCAAATAAGTAAGAAAAAAAGAATTTATATAAAAATTAAAACGAAAGACAAAATTATTTTTATTTGCATATGATTGTCAACTTTGCAAATATGAAACATTCTTCAAACTATTTGATAAAATCTAGAAAGTTTGGCAAGTTTGCAGGATACAAATGTAGTAACAGTAATAATAATTTCCCACTCAAATCCATAAAAACTACACAATACTCAAGACCTTTAAGGAGAAAATAATTTAAACGTTGTTTAAAAACACAAGAAAATCCTAAGTAAATGAGAAATCATGTTTTTAGATGTCAAGACTCAGTATTATCTCAATATCAATTCTCAAATTAATCTATAAATGCAATGCTATGTAAAATCAAAACCAAAATGGGGTCATTAAATTTCTGTACTTAATAAGGCTGACCCACTTGTACCACACTTCTTAACATTAAGCATATAATTATTATGGGTTGCTTTTTAAATGTTTCTTTAAAAGGTACAAATAGATTTCCTTCTAAAACAGTGGCTTCTTATTGCCACTGTAATTGTTTTTAAATAACCTATAACTATGTAGAAAAATTTGTTTTTTAGATTTCGAAATTCATTGTATTGTTGGCCAAAATGTTCATATTGTTTTTTCCCTAAAACAAAAGACCTATTTTTAAATTCACCAATAACTTTATTGATTTGGATATTTTTGTGTATGTTGGATATCTCCTGGGTGGTATAACATTAATAGTTTTTAATTAAGGTCTTGATTTGATCGCTATCAACTTCAACTGTCTACCTGACCATGGAGCATCTCCAGGTTTTCTCATTTAGACCTCAAAATAATATAGCATTAAAATTAGTCTCAATTTACCAGTGAGGAAATTGAAATTCAGAAAAATTAAGGAACTTACAAGGTCACCTAACACATAACAAATGGGGGAAACAGGAAGACTGAAAATAGATTTGGGTCCTTAGATACAGAGAGGCATAGTTTCTTAACCATAACTCTTCTTTACTTACATTATAACACAAGATAGGTTGGGAACTGAGAGACTTGTATCCTGATCTATATTTTATAGCAGTATACTCAGAGGGTTTGATCTGAGTTAGTTTACTCAGATAATTTATTGAGTACCTAATATGTGCAAACACTCTTGGAGGAAATGAGAGAAGATGCAGTCCCTATCTGCCAGGAATCTATAATCTTTCAATAGTCATGACTATTGTAGGCACTGGAGAAAAATCTATTGAAGTCTCAAAGTCTTAGTTGGGATTTTCTTTATGCACAAAATCTAGTGTGACTGTCTGATTCTGAAAGGTTGATACCTCTTTCTCTTGGCAAGAACAGAACTGAAAATTCTCAAGACACTTCCCATAGAATATATCAATTGTTCAACACAAATGCATTGTAATTCTGCTCAAGGTACATAATTATAACACAGGAATTATTTTACAAAGCATAAATGTCAGCAGATATATTTTTGAGTTAGAATTGAGTATGAAAATCCCCCGGTTAAAACACAGAGTTGCATTATTTAATGTCTTCCATTTTTAGAGAGTGAAAATGTAGTTATTTAGACTTTTGACAGTCTGGATGTAGTTTAAAATGACTGCGATGATGAATTTTATTCTAGAGTTATCTTTTGAGACCAAAAAAAGAAACACATATTTGGGTTACTTACATATCTGTAAGACAGCAAATTATATGATTTCTTCACCCTCGTTAAGTCAATCCCAGTCATGGGACACATCATGCATTTGGGAGGTGGTTTCTTGCTGCAAGTACTTATTATGAGCTTAGCTCATCCTCCTGGCCAAAATAACTTTATGAACTTCCACTAAACAAAGTGCTTCTTTTGCCAGGTCAGTCGCAGATCACTGCTTGGTTACAGCTCAAGGTAGGAGGTAGCACTTACTTTTCTAACCAGGCCCAAGGTCATGTCAGTATTACAGACACCACGTATCATATGCTAGATCTACAGTTAACAAAAGGCAAGTTATTCTTCCCTCCTGTGGACATTGGATAATGTCTGGAGACAGTTATAATTGTTATAATGAAGAAATGGAAATGCCACTGGCATCTGATGGATAGAGGTCAGGGAAGGGGCTAAATATCCTATAGTGCACAGAACAACCTCACAACAAAAAAGTTAATTGGTGGCAAAGAATTATCTCATCCAAAATGTCAATTGTGTCAAGATCGAGAAACTGTTATAGAAGGAAAATATGGCACAACCAGTTCAAATTTTTTTCTCTTAGCATACACATGAAATACCTAGGAGTATCTAATACATTTGAGTTCATATATGGTTGTCTGGAGTGTTACTTTGGATTCTCTTAAAAGGAGGCACCAAGACAGGATTAGGTGTGCAACCATTTTATTTGGGGAAATGCCTGTGAAGGAAAACAGGGAAGGAGATGAGGAGAGCCATCAGACTGCAGGCAAGTCTAATCCTGTGAGAAAAGAGGGAAGGAAGGAAGCCTGGTTGCAGTGCTCTTCAGCTTGGCTCAAGGGGAATCATCAAGCCAGAGTTGCCCATCAGAAGAGCTCTCTTCTCTCAGGAAACAGATCTGCCTTGGTATTCTTCTTGTGCTCAGTCATTGGCTGGGAGCCCATGGGAAGAACGGGCTCAATGCAATGGATTGGCAGATCAAAGCTCAAATGCCACAAAACATGGCCAACTGTGCTCCCTAGTGAAATGACCTCAAATCCCAAATTAGAAGGGTATAAATTAAGGTCACTTTTCTAGAGATCACTTAAGATTCCCTTAGGAATATTCATTTACATTTAGTTAGAGCATTCATTAATGTTAGTATTGTCTACTATTAAAGTGGGCTTGAAAAGATTTTATTTTAACATCCTACTGGCTATTGGTCCTTGACTCAAGGACTTGAAACTTTAAGTCTTTTAAAAAGCCCTTTAATTCAGGTATTTCATTAATTGAATAGTTTTATACAACTTTCTACTGAGAATCCTGCCCTAGGTTTTAAGCATTTGAAGATAAGGACTGCATTATTTATCTTTTTTATTTTAGCATATCCAACACAAAGTATTCACTTATTCAATAAACGTTCATTGGCTCTATGCCTGGCTCTGGGGATGCAATGGTAAATGAAAGAATTATAGCCTATGCCTTCATGGTGAGATACTTAATAGACAAAAAGGACAATATTAAAAGTACTCAAAACTACAATAAGATACTACCACACTCCTGCTAGAATGGCCATCACCAACAAAACAAGTAATAACAAGTGCTGAAGAGGTTGTGGAGAAAAGGGAATCCTCACTCACTGTTGGTGGAAATGTGAAGTGGTACAGCCACTATGGAGAACACTATGAATGTTTCTCAAAAAATCAAGAACAGGAGAAGATCCAAGATGGCGGCAGAGTAGCAGCAGCTCCATTTATCTGCTCTCAGACACATACAAGATTTAAAGTCAGAATTCAGAGCAGAAGGTGCGTGAAAGTGTCTGTGAGAGCGTGTGCAGAGGAGAGTGTGAGGAGTGTGCAAAAGTATGCAGGAACTGGTCCATGTGCAGGGCACCCAGGAGTGACAGCCTGGGCTTTCTTGGAGGACTGCCACTGCTACCCAGTCTAGCACTGCTGGCTGCACAGAATTGGGGTGGCTGAAGGTCGTCAGCTCAGTACCTCTGAGCTACTGGGGCAGAGAGAGAAGGCCTGGGAGGTGCAGGCTTCAGAAACTGCACAGTGGGAACAGGCAGCTGGGAGGCTAAAGATATCTGAAGAGAGCAGGGACAGCATGCCATCATCGCCTTGTGTTATAGTAGAGCTGAAGAGATCTTCCTAATGCCATCCAGGAAATATTAAGAGAAAAACTTTATCTAAAATTGCTGGGGGCCTTTTAAACTGGTGGCCAGCCCTGACTGTGAGGGACTGTGATTTGCGGGGAGAGGGAGGCACATGGAGAACAGGACCCCCAGGGACCCATGCTACAGCATAGGGGCCATAGAGATACTCTTTTAAAAGGGTAGCTGTGGTGTACCTGAGGCTTGGCAGGGACCCAGGTACATGAGCAGGTGAAACAGCTTTGCTAACCAAAAAAACCCTCAGAGATAGAATAAACTGAAGAAATGGGAAGACCCAACCCAACACAGCTCACAAGCAGAGGGCAGAGCAGAATAGAAAATTTGGGCTGAACCTCCCATGAGAGAGCAGCAGGCTTGGGTCTGGAAAGCAGGAGTTGAATACTGGAGATTTTCCCCAGTCATCCAGAGCCTTTCACAGATGAGTGAACCCACCTGTGGGATTACAGGCTCATCAGAGTCAGGAAGTCAGGCCTAGGAGTTTCTAGCTGATATATACATTTCCTCAAAGGTAAGAAGAAAAAGGCCCTGCACCAGACACTATGTACTGCACAGCTCCTTGGGCCTGGATTTACTAAACCCAGCAGATCAGAGAAAATAGAGACAGGTACAAGATGCCATTTTCTCTCCTGCAAAGCTGTTTAACATTCACTTCAGCAGTATATGAGATGTGGAGGTTGGAGTAACCCTCAGTCAGCCAGCCAGAGGGAAGAATCCACCAAAGAACAACCCAACAACAACCAAAACGCAATTCAACCACATAAAAGGCACAAGGGCAGCACAAAAGCATCAGGCACAGGTGCTCAAGGAAATTCCACCACTGAGTCCCACAGATCTCCTACCAAAGAAGATCACACCATTATGATAGTGAGTCAAGCAGATAAATCTAACAAGCAGGAAAAAAAAAGAACAATAATCTAAAATGGGGAGACAAAGAAACAACCAGAAAGAAAGAAAAGAGGAATCCCCAAAAAACTGCTAAACGAAACTGGGGCAACCAAGCTATCAGACATCAAGTTCAAAATAATGATTATAAGGACACTCAAGGAGCTCAGTGAGAACATCCAAGAACTCCAGGAAAGCTACAAGAAACTTACTCTGAAATACACCAGCATGAAAAAGGAAATAGAAACTATCAATAAGAGACAGGAGGAAATGAAAAACACAATATCTGAAATGAAGAACACAGTACAAGGAATTAAAAGCAGATTAGATGAAGGAGAGGTTTGAATCAGCAAGCTGGAGGACAAGGTTGAAAAAAATTCCCAGACAACAAAAAAATAATAAAAAACACATAAAAAAACAAAGAAGAGTTAAAGGAGCTATAGGACAACATGAAACGTAATAATATCCATATAACAGGCATACCAGGAGGAGAAAAAGAGAAGAGACAGAAACCTGTTTGAAAAATAATGATAGAAAACTTCCTTAACTTGATGAGAGAAAAAGTAACACAAGTGCTGGAAGCAAAGAGAGTCCCAATCAAGAGGAACCCAAAGGGGCCCACTCCAAGACACATCAATATTAAAATGACAAAACTCAAAGACAAAGAAAGACTCTTAAAGGCAGCGAGGGAGAAAAAGATAGTAACATACAATGGAGCTCTAATTAGGCTAGCAGCTGATTTCTCAATAGAAACACTACAAGCCAGAAGGGAATGGCAAGAATACTCTAAATAATGAAAAGCAAAGGCCTGCAACCAAGATTACTCTGTCCAGCAAGGCTCTCATTTAAAATGGAAGGTGAAATAAGGAGTTTCCCAGACAAAAGAAGGCTAAAAGAATACACCTTCCCCAAACCAGCATTGCAAGAAAGGCTACAGTGACTGCTTTAAGAAGTTGAAGAAAAGAGAAAGAAAACAACACAAGTACAAAGGGAGAAAATGACAATGAGTAAGTACCTATCAATAATAACCTTAAGTGTAAATGGATTAAATTTTCCAATCAAAAGACATAGGGTGGCTGAATGGATAAGAAAGCATGACCCACACATATGCTGCCTACAAAGAGACTCACCTCAGAGCAAAGACCTACACAGACTGGAAGTAAAGCATTGCAAAAAAATATTCCAAGCAAATGGACAGAAAAAAGATCCAGGGTACTTGGATCAGACAAAATAGACTTGAAAACAAAGGCCATAAAAAGAGACATAGAAGGACACTTCATAATACTGAAGGGAATAATCCACCAAGAAGAAATAAATATTGTAAACATATATGCACCCAACATGGGAGCACCCAAATATATAAGGAAAATCTTGGAGAACTTCATGAAAGATATAGACAGCACACACTCATCGTAGGGGATTTTAACACCCCCTGTCAACAATGGACAGATCTTTCAAACAAAGAATCAGCAAGGATGTCATGGCACTGAACATTCCCTATATCAACCGGAATAAACTTATATGTACCAAGATTAAAAATATACATTATTTTCAAATGTACATGGAACATTTTCAAAGATAGATCACATGATAGGATACAAAAGAAGCCTCAATAAATTCAAGAAACTTGAAATTATATCAAGTATCTTATCAGATCAAAGTGGCTTGAAACAAGAAATCAACCTAAAGGAAAAAATTCAAAAACAGTAAAATTCATGGAGACTGAATAAGATGTTATTAAACAACAGATGGTTTAAGAATGAGATCAAGGTAACAATCAAAGAGTTTCTGGAAACAAATGAAAATGAACACACAACAACCCAAAACCTATGGGACACAGCAAAGGCAGTCTTGAGTGGGAAGTAGTAAGTAATACAGGCCTATGTAAAAAATATAGAAATATTTCAAATCAACTACCTAATCCTACAACTACAAGAACTGGAAGAACAACAACAGCCAAAACTCAGATCAAGTAGAAGGAAGGAAATAATCAAGATCAGAGCAGAAAGAAATGACAAAAATACTAAAAGAACAATTCAAAGAATCAATAAATCCAGGAGCTGGTTCTTTGAAAAGATAAACAAAATCAACAAGTCTTTAACCAAACTCATCAAGAAAAAAAGAGAGAACCCAAATAAATAAAATCAGAAACAAAAGAGGAGAAATTACAACCAATGCCACAGAAATATAAAGGATTGTAAGTAATTACTATAAACAACAATGTGTCAAGAAACTTGAAAACCTGAGCAAAATGGACAAATTTCTAAAAACATATAATCTTCCAAAACTGAAACAAGAAGAAGCAGAAAGCCTGAATAGACTGATAATAGCTAGTGAAGTTGAAGCAGTAATCAAAAAACTCTCAGAACACTAAAACTCCCAGCAAAATAAGGCCCTGAACTGGATAGCTTCATAGGACAATTTTACAAAACATTTAAGGAAGAGCTAACCCCTATCCTTCCCAAACTATTCCAAAAAATTCAAGAAGAAGGAAGACTCTCAAACTTTTTATGAGGTCAGCATCATCCTAATCCCCAAACCAGATAAAGCCACAACAAAGAAAGAAAACTAGTCTAATATCACTGATGAACATAGATGCTACAACTCTAAATAAAATATTGGCAAAACACATCCTGCAATACATTAAAAAGATCATACACCATGATCAAGCGGGATTCATCCCAGGGATACAAGGAGGGTCCAATATTTGCAAATCAATAAACATAATACATCACATAAACAAAATGAAAAAGAAAAACCATGTGATCATATCAATAGATACAGAAAAAGCATTTAATAAGGTACTGCACTGACTTATGATAAAAGCACTCAGCTAAGTGGGTATAGAGGGAGCATACCTCAACATGTATGAGAAACCTACAGCCAATATCATACTCAAGAGGCAAAAACTAAAAGCTTCCCCCCTGAGATCAGGCACAAGAAAAGGATGTCTGCTTTCACCAATTCTATTTAACACCATATGAGAAGTTCTAGACACAGAAATCAGACAAGAAAAATAAATAAAAGTCATCCAAATTTGAAAGGAGGAAGTAAAACTGTCATTGGTTGCAGATGACATGATAGTGTACATAGGAAACCTATAGACCCCACTAAAAAACTACTTGACCTAATAAGTGTATTTGGCAAAATGGTGGGATATAAGGTCAATATTCAGAAATTGAAGGCATTTTTGTACACTAACAATTAAATGTCAGAAAGAGAAATCAGGAAAAATAACCCATTACTATAGCAACAAGAAAAATAAAGTACCTAGGAATAAACTTAACCGAGAAGTTAAAAGACCTGCACTCAGAAAACTACACAACACTGAGAAATAAATTAAGAAAGACACAAATAAATGGAAACATATAACGTGTTCATGGACTGGAAGAATTAACATCATCAAAATGTCCATACTACCCAAAGTGATTTATCATTCAATACAATCCCTATTAAAATACTAATGACATATTTCACAGATATAGAACAAATATTTCAAAAATATATATGGAACCATAAACAACCCCAAATAGCCGCAGCAATTTTGAGAAAGAACAAAGTAGGAGGGATCACAATACCTGACATCAAACTATATTACAAGGCCACTGTAATGAAAACAGTCTGGTCCTGCATTAGAACAGACACATATATCAATGGAACTGAATAGAGAGCCCAGATATAAACCCAAGTCTCTAGAGTCAATTAATACTCAACAAAGGGGCAGGAGCATAAAATGGAGTAAAAATAGCCTCTTCAATAAATGGTGTTGGGATATCTGGACAGTTACATGCAAAAAAAAATATGAAACTACACCACCAACTTATACCATACACCAAAATAAACTCAAGATGGATAAAAGACTTAAATATAAATCATGATACTATAAAAGTCCTAGAGGAGAACATAGTCAGTACAATTTCAGATATCCCATGCAGCAATATTTTCACCTATATGTCTCTTAGGACAAAGAAAAATAAAGGAAAGAATAAACAAATGGGACTACATCAAATTAAAAAAGCTTCTGCATGGCTAAAGAAAACATCAGCAAAATAAAAAATGAGCCAACCATCTGGAAAAACATATTTGCCAATGATGCTGTGGAAAAGGGTTTGATCTTCAACATATATAAAGAATTCACACAACTCCACACCAAGAAGATAAACAATCCAATAAAAAAATGGACCTAGGACCTGAACAGACACTTCTCCAAGGTGGACATACAGAGCGCCTACAGGCATATGAAAGGACTCCCAACACCACTAGCCATCAGAGAGATGCAGATTAAAACCACAATGAGATAGCACTTCACATCAGAGTGGCCATAATTAACAAATCAACAAACAACAAGTTCCGGCAAGGTTGTAGAGAAAAGGACACCCTAGTACATTGTTAGTGGAAATGCAGACTGGTACAGCCACTGTGGAAAACAGTATGGGATTTCCTCAAAAAACTAAAAATGGAACTGCCTTTTGATCCAGTGATTCCACTGCTGGGATTATACTGTAAGAATCCTGAAACACCAATTGAAAAGAATACCTGCACCCCTATGTTCGTAGTAGTGTTATTTACAATAGCCAAGCGCTAGAAACAGCTTAAGTGCCTATCATTAAATGAGTGGATCATTTACACAATGGAATACCAAGCAGTGGAAAAAAAGGAGGAACTCCTACCTTGCAGCAACATGGATGGAACTGGAGAGTATTTTGCTAAGTGAAAGAAGCCAGGCAGTGAAAGACAAACACCATATAATCTCACCTATAGGTGGAACATAATCAACAAAACAAACAAATGAACAAAAAGAATCAGAGACATTGAAATAAAGAACAAACTGACAGAGACCAGAGGGGAGAGGGTAGGGGAATAATGGGGGAAAGAAGGAGAACATGTTCAAAGGACCTATAGACAAGGACAATGGGGAGGGGATTGTCTTTGGGAGCAGGGGTTCGAGGGGTCAGGGGAGATCAATGGTGGAGGGGAGGGAATGGGACAACTGTAACTGAATAACAAATAACATTTTTTTCAAGGAAACAAAAAAAATTAAGAATAGAGTGTCCATAGGATCCAGCAACCCCTCTTGTGTCTATCTAGTCAAAAAATTTGAAAATTTATTCACAAAAACATATGCACTCCTTGGTTCATTGCAACATTTATGGTAGCCAAGACATGGAAACAACCTAAGTATTCTTTGATAGATGATTGGATAAAGAAGAAGTTGTTGCATATATACAATGGCATACTACTCAGATGTAAGAAAAGGTGAAATAATGCCATTTGTGACAATATGAGTGGATCTTGAAAATATCAACTTAAGTGAAATATATCAGAAAAAGTCAAGGACCATATGATTTCACTTATATGTGGGATATAAAACTAAAGCAACAAATGAATGAATAAGACAAACAAAACTGATAGATGCAGACAACAGTATGGTGGTTGTAGAGGAGAAGGGAGATGGGGGTAGTGAAAGGTAAATGGAGTCAAATATATGATGATGAAGGGAGATTTGAAATTTTGGTGGTAAACACACAATGGAATATACAGATCATATATCATATCATCTTTAACCTATATAATTTTATTAACCAATATCACCCAACAGACTCAATTTTTAAAAAAAGCACTAAGAATCCAGTAGGATGACTACTTTCCTATAGAGAGATGGTTAAGTGTAAATTTGAAGAACTGGATCTGGGGAAATGGTTGGAGTAGACACAGTCCAGGCAAAAGGAATACCTATGTGAGAAGAGCATGAGAACTGGAAAGATCTTTCTTTAAAAAATTTTTTTATTTTAGTTTATTCAGTACAGTTTCTATCCTTTATTCCCCTTCCAGCCCACCCACCCATTCCTCCCCTCCTCCCTTCCCTTTCCAATCCCCCTAGTTTTGTCCATGTGTCCTCTATATTTCTTCCTGGAAAGATCTTAAAGCATTCTGTTGCCTTAATAGAGTATGATGTGGAAAGGCAACTTGCTAAAATATTCTGTAAGCTTCCGCTGAACAGGTTAGTAGTTCACTACATCAGTGATGAGATGCCACAGGCACACCTAATTTTATTTTGCTTTGCTTTATTGCCCTTCCCAGATTACTGTGGTGTTTTTTTGTTTGTTTTTACAAATAAAATAGTTGTGGCAACCTCATGTTGAGAAAGTCTATTGGCACCATTTTTCAACAGCATTTGCTTACTTCATATCTCTGTGTCACATTTTGATAATTCTTACAATATTTCAAGCATTTTCATCATTATTATATTTGTTATGGGTATCTGTGATCAGTGATCTTTGATGTCACTATTGAAATTATATTGTAGCACCATGAACCACGTCCATATAATGAATATTTAGTGAACATAAATGATAAATGTGTGTGTTCTGACTGTTCTACCAACTGGCTGTTCCACTATTTCCCCATGTTCTCTGGCCTCCCTAATCCTTGAGACCCAACAATATTGAAATTAGGTCAATTAATAACCCTACAACTACCTCTGAGTGTTCAAGGTAGAGTCATAGTTCTCTCCTCCAAATCAAAAGCTAGAAATGATTAAGCTCAGTGAGAAAGACATGTCAAAAGCCGAGACGGGCTGAAAAGCCTCTTGTTCCAAACAGTTAGCCAAGTTGTGAATGCAAAGGCAGTTCTTGAAGGAAATTAAAAGTGCTACTCCAATCAACACACAAATAATAAGAAAGGAAAAAGCCTTATTACTGATAATGGAGAAAGTTTTAGTGGTCTGGATAGAAGATCAAACCAGCCACAATATTACTATAAACTGAAGCCTAATCCAGAGCAAGGCCCTAAACCTTTTTAATTCTGTGAAATCTTGAGAGAGGTGAGGAAGCTGCAGAAGAAGAGTTTTAGGCTAGCAGAGACTAAAGCAGCTGGTAACTTTAAATTGAAGCCAATGCTCATTCACCATTCCCAAAATCTTAGGGCCTTTAAAAATTATGCTAAATGTACTCTGCCTGTGCTCTCTAAATGGAACAACTAAGCCTGGATGCCAGGACATCTATTGACAACACGGTTTACTGAATATATTTTAAGTTTCCTGTTGAGACCTACTGCTCAGAAAAAAAAGATTCTTTTCAAAATATTATTGCTCATTGACAATGCTCTTGGTCACCTAAGAGCTTTAAAGGAGATGCACAATGAAATTAATGTTGTTTTCATGCCTGCTAAAATAACATCCATTCTGCAACGCATGGATTAAGGGGTAATTTCAGTTTCAAGTCTTATTATTTAAGAAATACATTTCATAAAGGCATAGCTGCCATAAATAGTGATTTCTTTGATGGATCTAGAAAAGTAAATTAAAAACTTTCTGAAAAGGATTTACCATTTTAGATGCCATTGACATTTGTGATTTATGAGAAAAGATCAAAATATCAACATTATCAGGAGTTGAAAAAAGTTAATTCCAATCCTCATGGATGACTGAGGGGTTGAAGACTTCAGCAGAGGAAATGATTGCAGATATGGTAGAAAGAACAAGAGAACTGGAATTACAAGTGGAGCCTAAAGATGTGAAGTGCTGCAATCTCATAATAAAAGGTTAACAGATGATGAATTACTTCCTGTGGAGAAGCAAAGAAAAGTGATTTCTTGAGATAGAACCTACTCTTGGTGAAGATAGTTGAAATGACAACAAAAGATTTAGAGTATTACATAAACTTAGTCAATAAAAACACTGGCAGAGTATGAGAGCATTGACTCCAGTTTTGAAAGAAGTTTTTTGTGTACTGTTCCCTTGAGTCAGCTCCGACTCCTGGTTACCCTATAAATGAGTGATGTCCACGATGTCCTGTCCTCAACAGCCTGCTCAGCTCCTATGCTCTCATGCCTCTGACTTCTTTTATGGAGTCAATCCATCTCATATTTGGTCTTCCTTTTTTCCTGCTGCTTTCTATTTTTCCCAGCTTTTTGTCTTTTCCAAAGATCCCTGTCTTCCTTATGATGTGCCTGAAGCCAGAAAGCTTCAGTTTTTCATTTTTGCCTCCAGCAATGTTTCAGGCTTAATTTGTGCTGGGACTCACATGTTTATCTTTCTAGGGGTCAGGATATCTATAGAGCTTTCATCCAACACCATATTGCAAATGAAATAAAGATTTTTACTGTAAAATGCTATCAAATAGCATCACATGCTACAAAGAAGTCATCTGTGAAAGAAAAAGTCAATTGATGCAACAAACTTTACTGATACCTTATTTTAAGAAATTGCCACAGCCACTCCAGCCTTCAGCAACCACCACCCTGATCAGTCAGCAGCCATCACCTTTGGGGCAAGACCCTCCACCAGGAAAAATATTAAAACTCACTAAGGGCTCAGATGATGCTTACCATTTTTTTTAGCAATATAGCATTTTTAATTAAAGTATATACTTTTTAAAACATATCTTATACTTAACAAACAACAATATAGTATAAACCAGTGCTTTTCAGCCGTTTTCATTTCATGGCACACATAAACTAATTACTAAAATTCTGTGGCACATCAAAAATATATATTTTGCTGATCTGGTAAAAAAAATAGGTTTAATTTTGATACAGTCACACCAGACGGCTATTGTTGTGTTGGTTACTGTCATTTTGTTTTAATTTGACAAACTAAGGGAAATGAAGTCAGTGCCCCTGACTAAATAGTCAGGTATTGCATGGTTTAAAAATTCTTGTGGCACACCAGTTGAAAATTGCTGGTGTAAGCATAACTGTTATATGAGCTGGAAAACCAAAAGATTCATGAGCCTTGCTTTATTGCAATATTCGCTTTGTTGTGTGGTCAGGCACTGACCACAGTTCATGATGTAAGGACCCCAATTCTTTCTCACCAAGCCTGGAACAATGTAGGTATACAACTATCTAGATGTGCTAGCCATGAGAATGTACCTCTTAGATCTCCTACTGCAGGGGTCACAGGGAAAATTGACTACACCAAAATGAAGCCTGTGCGTATGATGGTGGGGTGTCTATAACTTATAGAATTTTTATCTGACCAGCATGGTTTTTCATATCTTCATCTCATGGAAACTAACCTTCCTTTTATTTGTGGTAACCTATCACACCTGGTTCTCATAGAAATGACTTAACTTTTATTACTACAGAGATTGACAGATAATGATATATTTTTACAGATTTAGTAGTAATGGACTCTGTATATTCAAGGCACTCTTCTAGTCACTCAGTATGGGTAACTTGTTTAATCCTCACAATGACAGCATGAAGTAGGTACTTTTATTGTTATATTTACAGATGAGAAAACTGAGGTCCAGAGAAGCTAAATAACTATAACTTGTTCAGTGATGATGAGTGACAGAGGCAGAATTTGAACTTGGGTTGTCCAGTATGATGTAACCATTGCACTATCTTGCCTCATATCTCTGGGCTGTCGAAACAAAACATTTCTGTCCAGAGGCCACAGTGATTAGTTCAGAGAGGGGATGTGGCCCAACTTAGCCCAATTAGACTCTTCTGGAAATTTCACTGAGGCCATTGGAAAAAAATCACACCATCTTTTCTTGAGGATCTTTAGTTATAAGAATCATTTCAGCCTCAAGCATCCCATGTTCATTACCAAGGGGAGTGATCACTTTAGAGCACAGAACCAAGTGAAGAAAACAGAGAGCTGAGAATGAAGAAGAGATGACTGATGTTTGGTAGTAGCACTTAAAAATATTATATCTTAACTTATGAATATTTTAAAATATATGTAAATGTAGAGAGATAAGTAAAATAAACTTGCTATTTTGACTTATACCCATTGTGTAAGTTTAGCAACTATCAACATTTTATCACTATATTCCTCCCTGTCCCCACCATTTCTTCCTTTTTTCTTGCTGAAGTATTTTAAAGCAAATCTTAAACATTGTTTCACTTTTCTTTTTTTTTTTATTTCTTTTTTTTTATGGTCATAGCTTTTATTTTTTTTT
>CM052544.1:52431751-52448217 GCA_028533065.1 Trachops cirrhosus | reverse complement strand
CTTCTTAAATTGGTCTGTTCTGGCTCCCTGGGTTTATGGTGTGAACCTCTGTTGTAGAGTACTGGTGAGATTCAGTGGTATAGTCTCCTTCTGGTATCCAGGTGTTCACAGCTTCCTCCTACTAATTTAATCAGCCAAGCAAAGAAGTCTTTTACCTTCATCAGAGGTATTTTCACAGGAAAATATTCATTAACATTAGCTTTCTTCTTCATGAACTTTATTTTCCATGAGTAAGACTACAGGTCAGCTGGGCACAAGAACTGAGAAATGCTGGTTGCAGTTGGCTCCTGATGATAATTCCCAGAAGAGGTTACAGGTAGGAGACGCTGCCAGCTAGAAGGGTTGTCACCACACACAGCATGCCCTAAACCCTGGGGCCTCGATACCAGGAGCTGAGGCAGCCCGCCGCGCAGAGCTGGGGGCCAGGCGCGGCTCTTCCGTGTCCCGGCGTCCTCCTTCTCCGCTTCTCCTGGACTCCTTCCCGAACACGAAGCTGCGGGACGCGGCCAGGCTGCAGTGCGGTTCTCTCCGCCTCCTCCGCCGCAGATAGAGCTGTTTCACTTTTCTATAGGTACTGTATTTTGTGTTTCCAACAGAAGGCATTTTCAAAAACATAGCTACAATACAAACACACATAGCAAAATTAATAGGAATTTTGCTATACCAAGTTCGGCTTTGCTACAAACCAACCAATTCCCTATTCTGTTTAAGACAATATTAGATGAAGTTTCTATTACTTACAACCAAAGTGCATTGAATAAAACTCCAGAGGAAGAGTTTGGTATATTTAGGAGTGACACATTTTTTTTCAGAAAGACTTTGACAGCATACATTAATATATCAATAATAAATATGCTAAGAATCATTACCTAAATAACTAACCCACTATAGCTCCATAATTCCCCATGGTTCACAAAGGACTTTTGCACACATTCTGTTCACAGTAGCTATATGAGATAGATGATGATTATCATTCTCAGTTTATATGAGGATTTAAGATACAAATTTGTTGAAAGACTTCTCCAAAGTCAATGAAAGTGACCTGAAGGGTCATAATCAGAATTACCTCTCTCCTAAAACTCCATTTGGATCCTGGTGATTGTTTCCTATGAGCTGCTGTGAGTCATTTGTTCCAGTTTGGTACAAATATTTGACAAAATGTGTAAGTAAATAATATGTATTAAGATCAATTCAAGTGTATATTTATGTGTGTGTATTGTATTATATGTATATGTGTGTATCTGTTCAGTGCAAGGTAAAGAAAAATAACAAGAAAAATACAAGAATATAACAAGAAAAATACAAGAAAAATAACCTGATGTCGCAGAAAACATTCATGTATAGCCTCGGTTATAAAAAAAATCTGGCAAAAATTTCCAAAAGAAAATATTATTAGTTCTTTTAAAGAGCTGCTTACCTAGCAGCATTTAGCTTTGATCTACTGATCCAAGGTAAAGTCAACACTTTTTTTCAAGAACCAACATCTCAAGAACTTTAAATTAGACCTCTGGTTTCCAAAGTCTTAGCCAAGAAACCCAGTGCAGTAAACTGTCTTCTGCTTCATTTATCTAATTTGGAAGGATAAAGGCCCCAGTTGACCTGGCAGGATTTGAACTCATGGTTCCAGGAAGTCTAAATGAGCCAAAGATAATGCTCAGCCATGGATCATTATTCCTGGCAGCAAACATGCACAGCTTCATGCTTGTTTTCACTCACAAGGCTTTTGAAGATAAGGGATGGAAATGCTCCCTAAAAGCAGAGTGTTGGCTTCTGCCTTAATGCAACAGGTAGATAGATTATTGCACAACATTTCTGAAAAAGGCCTCTGTTTTGGGATACTCTCCATGTGAATGAATAAGGAACCTATTTATCTGCGAGTAAAAAGCAAAAAAACAAAAGACAAGCAAAATGTTCTTCCGACTTTAACATGAGTAAGGCCAGGGAGAGAGACCATCTCATGATACTCTAAGAAACAGTTTTAAAAGTTAATTTTCTCTTCCCTCAGGCTCTGCGGTGAAGAGGTTAGAGTCAAAACCAAAGAGAAAGACTAGTAGCTTCTGTTCACAGCTGAGATAATCATTTCCTGCTTGACCTTAGGCAGATTGCCTCATCAGTGTGAAGAGTCTTGATTAGAGTGTCTCAATTTACCCACCTAAAATAATAGCTGTTTCATCAGAAGTATTGTGGGGTTTAATTAAAGCTAGTGAAGGGTAATAAGATTCTCAGATAAGACCCTGTGTAAACACTAAGTAACGTGTGCGTGTCTGTATACATACTCGCCACAAGCGGATATAAGCCTGGGTCTACAAAACTGAATTATCTGACAACATTGTTTTCTTCTTCACCTCAACATGCCTTATGCTAGTTTTGTTGTCCCATGCCCAGAACATAAATTCCTTCAGGCCAGCATTCTCCAACGATTGCCAAATGCTTGAGCAAGGCTCCTTGATTAAGCCTTAAAAGCCACAGCCAATCCCAGTTACCTGCCTTCCTGCAACATTTCCTGAACCTCAGACATTTGTTTTCCGGCTTCACAGATTTTTCTATATCTGCTTACCACTCATATCATCATTTACTTAATATCTTTAAGTTGAGATACATTTTGCTTTAAGAGTTTATTTAGGGCAAAAAATTTGTATGACTGTTAGTTGTAGAAAATCATACATTAATGTAAACACATCTATTAAATTTTAAAAAATTTTAATGTTATTTTAAAATATCTTGTATACCCCCAGTTTATAGATATCACATTTAGATGAGGTTATAAGTAAATTCAAAATTGTATGAAATCTGCAGACTATTTATTATTCACATTTATGAGACATTTTGATGCTATTCTTTTGTCAACTTTATCAATGAGTTATTGCAATGCAACACACTTCTCAAAACTCAAGGTCTTAGAACAATAATCATTGATTACTACTTGAGAGTCTGTGTGTCAGCTGGGTGGTTCTGTTGTTCTGGTTCAGATTTGACTGATCTTGGCTGGCTTTCTCATGTGTCTGTGGTCACCTGGCTCTGGCTGGCTGGTCGAGGATGACCTTACTCCTGGCTCTGGTGTTTGCTTAGCTTTTGCCTTGGGTTAACTTATTGACCTGACCACATATCTTTCATCTTCCAACAGATTATGCCAGGCTTGTTCTCAAGTTGTAGGGTTCCAAGAGACAGCAGAAGCCACAGGGTCTTTTGAGGTCTACACTGGAAACTGGAATCACCTCACCTTTGCCATGTTTTATTAGCCAGAGAAAACTGTAGTGCAAGCCTACACTCAAGCAATAAGGAAATGGACTCTTACTCTTTACAGGAGGGACTACAAAGTCACATTACAGAGGCTTCTGAGGTAAGGAGAAATGAAGACCTGCAGCCATTTATGTAGTCAAGCTGCCATAGTGGCTTTAAATTCTGTTCAGATTTAGTTTAGGAAAATGTTAAAATGAATGTGCCTTTCTTGAATTCACATGAAGTTAGGAAACCTGGTTGCTGGACTCCACTATTTGTAGTGAAGTGACCTTGGAGAAGTTATTTTCCTCCTCTATGTCTCAACTTCTTCATTTACAAAGGGAACAGTTGGGGAAGCATGAGTTACTAAATCAAGGGACTATTATGGCACATTAGGATTAGGTTTTGCGGTTGTCCAAAGCTGCTGTGTTGGTGCTAAAAACTCATTAAGGAAACATATTTCTCCAAGTTTTCTGCTAAGCTGTGCCTAGCCTGTGGTCCTCATTCACATGGTCTAAGGAGCTGCTAGAGTTCTAGGCATTACACGTTGAATCCAGCAAACAGGAGGTTGTCCCTCAATATGTCCATGTCCTAATCTGCAGAACCTGGGAGTTTTACCTTATATAGCAAGAGGTACTTTGCAGATGTGAGTAATTAATTGTCTTAAAATACAGATGAAATTAATTAAGGATATTAAAATGACATTATCCTGGATTAGGTAGTCAGCCTTAAATGTCACCACTTGTTTCCTTGTGAAAGGAAGGCAGAGGGGGATTTAACTATAGCAGGCAGAAGACGATGTGATAACTGAAGTAAGATGCTACACGCTGACTTGAAAATGGATGAAGGGGCCGTGAGGGAAGTAATGCAGCTCTAGAAACTGGAAAAGGCAAGAAAATGGATTATCTCCTAGCTTCTTAGAAAAACAAATCACAAAATTGATAAGCCTTCAGCAAGTATGACCAAAAGAAAAGAGAGAAGGAACACAAACTACTAAATTAAATAAAAGAGGCAATATTACTACTAACTTTACAGAAATAAAAACTATTAAAAAAGAATATTATGAAAAACTGTGCCAAAAGCTATATAACCTAGATAAAATGGACAAATTTATAGAAAGACACAAACTACCAAAGGTGGCTCAAGAAGAAATAGGAAATCTGATTAGACCTATAACAAGAAAAGAGATTAAATTAGTGAGTAAAACAATTTCCAGAAATAAAAGCTCAGGGCTAGATGGCTTTAGTGATAAAGTCTAACAAAAATTTAAAGAATTAATATAGAAAGAATATAGATTCTTCACAAACTCTCCCACAAAATAGAAGAGAAGGGATGCAGTCTCTGAATTTCCTGATGCAGTCTTTAAAGCCTGTATTACCCTGATATCCAAACCTGTCAAAGACATGGCAAGAAAAAACCTACAGTCACTATCTATTATTAATATATATACAAAATTCAGCAAAATACTAGCAAACTGAATCCAGCAGTATAAAAAAGAAATATATATAGAAAATATACATAGCAAATATATATATAAAATATATATATATAAAAAAGTGGGATTTATCCCAAGAACACGTTTGATTTTAATATCCAAAAATCAGTCAGTGTAATATACTATATCAAGAAGCAAGGACAAAAAACACATAATCATCTTAATAGATGAAAAAGAAGCACTTAACAAAATCTAAAACCATTCATGACAAAAACACTCAAACTAGAAATAGCAGGAAATTTCCTCCAACTGTTGAGGGGTATCTACAAAAACCCTGAAGCTAACATTATATTTAAAAGCAAAAGAATGAAAACTTTCTCTCTAAGATAAAAAACATGATAAGAATGTCCACTTTAGTTCAACATTATACTTGAGGTTCTTATTAAGGAAGTTAGGCAAGAAAAAGAAATAAAGGCATCCAAATTGAAAGGGAAGAAGTAAAAGTATCTTCATCTGCAGATGACATAATCTTGTATACAGAAAACTCTAAAGTAATTTTTAAAATACATAAAAGCTAATAAATGAGTTTAGCAAATTTGCAGGACTCAGATCGACATACAAAAAATCTATTGTATTTCTATACAGTTGCAGTGGACAAAGCAAAAAATGACATTAAGAAAAAAATTTCATTTATAGTATCACCAAAAAAGAATAAAATATTTAAGGATAAATTTAACAAAAGAAGAACAAAACTTATACTCTGAAAACTACAAAGAGTTACTGAAAGAAATTTTGAAAGGACTAGATAAATGGAAAGTCATTCTGTGTTTATGGACTAGATGACAGTATTGTTAAGATAGTAGTAACTCCCGAAATGGATCCACAGATTCAATTCAATCCTTTTCAAAACCCAAACAGGCTCCCCCCCCAAAAAACTGACAAGATGAATATACATATATATATATGAATATTAACAAGATGAATATGTGTGTGTGTGTGTGTGTGTGTATATATATATATGTATATATATATGTATATATATATATATATAAATTCAGGGATCCACAATAGGCAACACAAACTTGAAAAAGAACAAAGTTGGAAGACTCAAACCAATTTAAAAACTTACTACAAAGTTAGTAATTAAGGCAGTATGGTACTGGCATAAAGATAAATATAGAGGTTAATGGAATTAAATTGAGAACCTAAAAGTAAATCATCACATTTACAGTAAATCGATTTTCTATAAAGGCATGAGGAGATTTCAATGGAAGTAAAAATAGTCTTTTCAGTATTTGGTGCTGGGACAACTCAGTGTCCACATACAAAAGAATGAAGCTGGACCCCTTACACTCTACACAAAAATTAACACAAAATGGATCAGAGATCTAAATGCAAGACCTAAAACTATAACCTTTTAAAAGTAAATATAATAGCAAATATTTGTGACTTTGTTAGGCAATGGATTCTTAGATAAGACATCAAAAGTGCAGGCAACAATAACAAAAATAGATAACTTGGACTTTATAAACTTTTGTGCTCGAAAGATACCATAAAGAAATTAAAAATATAACCCACATAAAAGGTAGAAAATATTTACAAATCAAAAATCTGGTAAGGGATTTACATGTAAATTATATAAAGCACTTTTATGACAACAATAAAATAATAAACAATCCAATTAAACAATGGGTAAAGGATTTGAATAGATATTTCTCCAAAGAAGATATGCAAATTGTCAAAAGCATATCAAGAGATCTTTAGCTATGAGGGAAATACAAATAAAAACTATGAGGTATTATTTAACACTCATTAAGATGACTATAAAAAAGCCAGTAACTAGTGTTGGTGAGGATGTGGAGAAATGAAAATCCTCATACACTACTGGTGGGAAATTAAAGACTTAAAGCCATTTTGAAAAATAGCCTGGAAGTTCCTCAAAAAAGTTAAACTTAGATTTACTAAATGGTGTAGCAATTCCACTCCTAAATACATGCCCAAAAGAAATGAAAACATAAGTTCATCCCAAAACAATATTCCTAGCAGCCTCGTTCATAAAGTCAAAAAGTAGAAATAACCCAAATGCTCATCAACTGATGAATGGGCGAATAAAATATGGTATATTCATACAATGGGATATAATTCTGCCCACCCATAAAAAGCAATGATAATATGCTACAGTATGGAAAAATCTTGAAAGCACTGTGCTAAGCAAAAGAAGCCACGAATGTCCACACAGTGTGTGATTCTACTAATATGAAATGTCCAGAATAGGCAAATACACAAAGACAGAAATTAGATTGCTCATTGCCTAAGGCTGGGGGATTTGGTTGTGGGGGAAGGATGGGAATGACTGGTACAAGTTTCTTTCAGGTGTGACTTCTAAAACTGAATGTGATTATGGTTATCTAACTATATAAATATACTAAAAATCATTGAATTTTGTATTTTACATGAGCAAATTGTATCATATATAAATTATATTTCTATCAGTTTATATACATGAGAAAATACATCAGCTAAAAAGGAATGACCAGTGAATAACTACAACAAAAATCATGCCTGGAGTTATATTTAGCCCATACATGACCAATTTGTGCTGCCTAAAATAGAATCTCCCTAAGATACTCTTAAACTTCAGGATTTTTATTTTTTGGCAGGAATTAAAGAAGCCTCACCCAGAAAAAAAATTAACATTTAATGTATAAGACCAGTAGGTGGGTTCCAATTCAGGCTTGGACTCACCATTTCCAGGCCTTGGTTACATTATCTATAAATAAAAACAATAATAGCTATTTGTTGAGAAGATTATAGTTATAAATATACCTGGCATAGTGGAGATACTAAGAAAAAACATTCATTTCCTTTCTTCCTTTGGTGTAGCAGGGAACCCAGTCAAACAGTTTAAGATGCCATAGAGTACAGGAAAATATTTCTTCAAATTTCTTCAATAGAACCAAATATACCATACTGTTCCATAATGTCATTTTCTAGAATTCACCATTTTGCTCTGTTGGTATTCTGGGGAAGCAGAATTTGCTATCAACATGATAGCATATATATAATTAAGAAAATTGTGTTATTTCATTTAAAGGAGAAAAGAAAACTCCCTATCACCACCACTACCACTATGAAAAAGCATTGATCTGCTGCCTCTGGATTTCAAAATAAATTGGGTGAGAAGAATAGAGAAAATTATTTCCCCAGAAAAAAGTAAAATTCATCTCTGAACCTAGAAGTGGCCCTAAAGTAGAATTTGATATAAAATTTTGTGAGTGCAGCCAAGTGCTGAAAAGAAGTACAAGGTATCCAGAAGGATCTAGAGCAAGAGGACCTAACCTTGTCTAACTGACTCTTAAAGTAGCTGCATCACTGTTTCTGCATCCTCCCACTGCTCCGCACCAAATGGCTTGAAATGGTTTTTTTGAAGTTATCCTTTTAAACTATCATTGGCTGTCTTTAAAAAGTTTTAAATGGCCATCTCAGTAAAAGTGAAATCAATATTCTTTCAGTCTGGGCTTTTAGCAGGTAATATCTACCCATAAATCATGGGCATAATGACACTAGAATAATTCATCATCTCATTACATTTACATATGATGCTCCACACTGTTCTGAGACAAAGGTTATCTTTCCTGTCTGGGATTCCCTCCAGAAACAAATAAAAGACCAAGGAAACCTGCTGATTTTATGCACCATTTATAGAAGCCATTGTGGATCCATTTTCTGTCTGTCAGCTACTTTTTCTTTACAGATCTTTTGAGCACACACTACAGGGATATATCCTTCTAGCTCAAGCATTTTAATAACCTTTAAGACTTTATTTGTTGAGGAGGGGTCTATCTAGGATGAAGATATTTTCTCTGCTCTGGGCTTCATTTTATATTGGTGCCAGGTCCAAGGTTATCCATAAAACAGCCAAGTATTTATCGGGTACCTACTATATTTCTAGAATGGCACTGGATGCTGGGGATACACATGAAAGTAAACACAAGTATGGTCTGCTCTCATTGAACTTGCCATCACCTGGGGGAAGATGATCAAGGAACTCTTCAACAATAATCATGCCATCTTAGCTAGCAGTATTGGAAAAGTTCAACAATGGATACTGTTAATAAGAGAACAGGTGGGGCATAGACTGTGGAAGGCAGCCATGGGAGTGATGTTTCAGGTAAGATTTAAGGTCAGGTATTGGAATTAGAGCATGCCAGAGAGAGGGAACAACATTGCACCATTAAATAAATACTTGATGAAAAAAGGAATGGATAAAGGAACAACAAAAAATGAGTGAATAAACAGTTCAGATAATGGCTTCAAAAATTGAGGACATATTCTTTACCTAATCAAGTAGAGTTGAATTAGTGAACTGTCACTGAAGACCTGTTTAGGGCTGTGGCATTACCCCTTCACCACAAATGCTTACCATTTATATGGACAGTGGAATCCTGACCTGGATATGTACTTAGAGGAAAACAGACCTGAGTGTGAATTTCAAAGTTATCTCTTATGGTTAACTTAGTTCAAGTTTTCCTGGAGTGAGTTAATTTCTCAATCTCAATTTCTTCAACTGTAAAATGGGAATTATGAGATTGGCTTAAGGCTGCTGTGAAGATTAGAAGAGATCATATATGTCCAAGCAGAAAAATATAGGAGTTAAGAAGCTAGGCTGGGTCCCTTAGCAGATTGTGTCTGAATCTCTGCTGGGCCACTATTTAGCCATGTGATAATCTTGAGCAAGTTACAAGTAGTTATGCTATAACATCTCATGTGTTCCTAAAAAATCACTATGCTTTGCAAAATCAGCCATAAAAACCACAGAGCTTATGGGAAAAATGAGGCTAGGGACCCAATGCATGAAAACTTAGTGAAACATTAAAAAAGAGATAGGAATTGAATACCTGTAGTTTACACTTGTTAAATAGCTGGGAAATACATATATGTGACAATAAATACTTCACTTTGCCCTGAAACAGGCCTGTGGCTTACTTGTGGCAGTGGACTTGGGAAGGTGGCAGCTTGTGGGCAATTGTAAAGTGGTGGAAGCAGAGTTATCTGAAATGGGACGGGAAGTTTTCGTGCCAGATGTAGATGGTGTGGCTCATGATACAGGCAGTGCACGGAGATGGAGGCTGGATGGCTATACGGTATGTCGTCATGCGTTCTGTGTATTTCCATGCAGTGCAGTTTAGCAGAGCACAGTTCTGAATTCACTGAGTGTTTCTTGAAGCGAGGACTGAGTGTAGGTAAACACGAAAATCACAAATTTATGTTAGGTTCAAATTGTTCCCTAACATCAGTTATGTTGGAGTAAAGAAGTGTGATAGCACACTGAATGTATTAGTATTTATCCTTGCTCTGCCTTAGTTCTCATCTGTAAGCCGGCAGACTTTAGGGTTGTGATCATAATTACACAAGATGGTTCCATATCAAATGTCCAGTGCTGGACCTGACATATAGGTTTGGTGGTGCCTTTTCCCTAAGCATTTAACATTGCATGTTGTGTTAAGTTTGATTTGGAGATTTTACTAGAATACAAGTGTTACTTCTTGGTGAGAGAGGAATTCACTTTTTTTGCACAGAGCTCGACAGAGGCACACACTCCTATGCACTCCTGATGTATGTACCAAGTCTCCTGTTTCTAAAAAAAATACCCTGCCTGACCAGAGAGGCTGCAGTCCATGTCCTCAGGAAGGAGGTAGTGAGAAGAAATGGTCTCAGTGGCTCGAATAGATTCAGGGAGGAGACATGGATCACAGGTGAATGCTCCATGGCCCACCTAGAGGGTAGTCCTCCCTTAGCCATGGCCTCAGATCCAGCTGCTCCTGCCCATGGTGCTGGGGGTGGATCACAGAAGCCCTCTGCAGCTGTAATCCACTTCTTGGTGACTCTCCAATTCAGACTGAGCCTGAATTGCAGAGGTTACCCCATCAATGATCGCAGGCAGCGCCGCTTGCAATGAAAGCTGGGCATGTAATTTCATTGTCCCTCCTTTTGGATAGCTGCAGACAATTGGCTAAGGACAGATGTGAGGGACCAGGGCATGACTCACAGGCTTTGGTTGGCTGAGCTGGAAAACAAAGGCCACAAGCTTGCATGCAGTGCGCGCAATTTGTTTGCAGGCCACTTATGAGGCATCAGAGCAGACAGCTGTGTGGGCTCCCCTCACCTTTTCTCCTTCCAGCTGGATCTCCCGCAAGCTTCTGAGTCATTCACTGTCTGTTTGCTTGTCAGGGACTTCCACCATCACCTGTACATTTAGTGGGACAGGGCTACCTCCTTCTTGGCCTCCATCCCCAGAATGCCCTCTTTTATTTGGCGTATCCCAGTCTCCTTCCAACAGTGACCTCAACCCCTACAATTCCATTGGCTACCTTCCATCATCATTTCTGGCTCTGAACTCATTCTTTATAAGGTTATTATTAGCTCCTGATGCTTCATCCTGATCATCCCTGTGACCTCCATTTCTCTGATCATTGTCGTTGTACATATATCTCCCATCACGCCAACTTGGAACAGAGGGCAGTATGATTAAGAGCACAGACTTGGGAGTCAGATAGATCTTGACTGGTATTCTTTTTTTTTACTTATAAGTGGAAAGATACTTTACTTCTCTGAGCTTTAGTTTTCTCATCTGCAAAATGCAGATATGGGTAGCTACGTCCTTGAGGTTGCTATAAGTACTAAATGAGATAATATCTGTGGAACACTCAACACAGTACTCAGCAAGCATTAAATATTCCAAAAATGTAGCTATTGTGTTTATAAGGTTTAACTTCTTGCAAACAGCAGCCATGGCCTTAATCCGGATAGTGAGAAGTCACAAATATTTACTAAATAAATGATTTATCACTTGTCATTAATGTTGAGCATTCCAATCCCTTTTTATATGAATGTTTCATTCATTTATTCTCATGAATTTTCCAATATGTTCCAGGTCCGAGTAGGAAAAGGGGGATAGGAGATAGTAGTAAACAGGATAGACAGTACTGGAGGTTCAAATCCAGCAGAAGAAACGCACTGCCGGGAATTACCCATTCTTGATTTTTTTTTTGCCCCAGGAATTTGTCTCATGAAGGACTTTAAGCATGAATTTAATTTTTTCAAATGTATGTATTTGAGTATATTAAGAAATGAAATACTGATTTTTGACTCCCAAAATGATGCATTGGAGAGATAAAACACTGATGAATTAATGAAAAAACACCCAATGCTGAAACCCTGAAATAAATTCGGGAGTATAACTAAAAGTCTACTCCCTGACCTTGGTCTTTATGAGATTTGTAGTCTGTAGAATTTTAAGGGTGAACTTAGAAGCTGCCTTGTCATTTTGACTGGATTCCCTACTTAATGTAAAAGTCCTATTGATATTCAAGAAACATGGCTGAATGGTTTCATAATGAAGGAACTAGCTTAACTGAGTGGGCACATATTAGACAGAGCTGTGTTTCTCTATGGCATATTTTATGAACAGCTCTAATATTGGTTTTTTTTGTTTGTTTTATTTTGTTTAACAAGAATCTCCATTTGATTCTGACATTGGCAGTACAGACAGGCTGCAGTTTGAGAGCTACTTTAGAGAAGGTAGAAGGTTTGGTTTCTGAGAGTCAAAAAAATAAATTCAAAATGGGTGTGAGTAAGAGTACCAGGCACTGTGAGTTGGGTTCAGATGAATTTGTACCATGGGATTACCATTCAGATGGTATCATGACTTGGCACTTTGAGTTAGAGTCTTGATTGCTCCAAATTTGCATTCTCACAAGTCCAAAACGTACAAAATCCACTTCCCTAGGCTTTTAGCTTTATTAACTCAGCCTTAGTGCACAGTGCCTCTACAGAACTGTGTCAATGGAAATACTGAAAATACTGCTTTTAAGAAGATTACAGTTAATTTAGAGAAAACACATGTACCTACAAAACTTTCAAAGCTAAGCATGGGCTAGGAATTAATGAATTACATGAACCCCAGAGATAATCAATGGAATGGGAATTCAGGAGTAGGAGAGATGTCCAAATAAAAGGGTTAGTGGCAGACCAAGTCAGAGGTAAGGGACCAACTTGTCTGAGCTCTAAAAGAGATAAAGGAAGAAGGTGAGCATAGGTTGTTCCTGTGGGAACCACAGTATAAATTATGCAGGAGAGCATGGGAGGGTGTTGGCTTTGGTGTTGATGTTAGGCATTGGTTCACAAACGGAGCACAACCATCAGGAGGCTTTTTAGAAATTTATGGAAATGATTTAGGTTGTCTCATTTGGGAAAATACTATTGGCCTTTAGTGGGTAGAGTCTGGGGGTGTAAGCTGTTATGCAATGGATGAGATGAACACACAAAATAAGAAATTGTCCTGTGTCCTATATGACTTTGAAATGTCCTACTGGACATTCATTTGGTTGAAAAACCTACATATGATTATCTTACAAAGAAACTAGACTGGATATATGATAGGTACATAGATAGATGGATAAGTGGTTTAATATCATTATATTTGCCAGGAATGAAACTACAAAGGGTAGCTTAGAGATGATAAAACTCTACCTGCAGAGTTTTACCATTGTTCCTTGCTTACCATTTCAGAAAATCATGTCACCGATGACAATACCATTTGTAACAATTTGGGTTTGCATATCAGTTTGAGTTTGTTGCTGTCACACTTACAGTGATTCTGTGTATGTATATACAAATATACTTATTTAGTTCCCATTTCGAAATGTGATATGGAAAGGGAAGGAATGGGAACATTCTGTGAGAACTCTAACTTCTTAAATTTCAAAGGATTTGATGTAAGTAGATGAAATCTTCAGTATGTTTTTTAATGTAATCATGCCTAAGCACGTAGATTTTAAAATGTATTATTTTATTCATTTTCTTTATTTCTCCTCTATATCACAGTGATTATGTTAATATTTTCCAAATTGTGTATGTACGTTGATTATGTTATGAAATATTTGTAATAGAAAGGGGACATAGGGTTTGTTAAGAATAAAACTCTTAGGTTATGACATCAAGCCTGAGAATTTCAAGGACTGGTTTGTTTAAATTCACTGATAGTGGGATGGTTATGGAATGGAGGTGAAACCTTGTTCACCTTTTGATCTTACCTCGCCAGTGCCAAGATAATATCTGTTCAAATATATCAATTTTCAGTAATCTAGTTTAACAAGAGGTAGATATGCCTTAAAAATTTTTGCAGTATTTAAATGGGTAAGTTATACCTGATATAGATATTTATGGAATAACAAATTTGGACAAGAAAATGACTGTTGTAAGACTGCCTTATCAATATTTTTAGTGGCTCAAAATGTTTTCCTCATGATTAGTAACTACAGCATCAGAGGGGCATCCACTGGAAGATTGATCTGAACAAGCCATTTTAGTGATAAGTAAAGAACACAACCCAACAGTCTCTCCCTGACCCCACTTATGTTCTTAAGCTCTACAGAGTTTCTTTTTCTTCTTTTACTGGTGATGCTTCCCCTACCCCTTGACAGATGGTTGATGCTTCCCAGAACTCCATGCTTCTCCAGAATTATCCCTCAGGCAATCTGAGGTCCACTTAAACCAGACTTTGGCAAGAGGGAGAAATCTCATGTTTCCTCATGGACATAATTAAATCAAAAAGCATGGGATGAAGTTTCTAACAGGTGGATCCAGAGTTGGTCATAAATGTTGTTAGAGAATTGGTGCCAGGGCAAATCCTAGTCCTGGTTTCCCAGCACCTGAGGATGGCAGCATGTATCACAGGTGCTTTGAAGATTCTACGAGGAGAAAATAAACATTGCTTTTACTTAGAAAACAAATAAATTTTATATATCACTTTAAGAAGCATATGAGTAAAACCATAAAATAAAATCAATAGTATTTGATTACAGAAATATGAATTGTATGTTGCTATTAGGTGTTTAATAAAAGGACCACCGAGACCCATTCTCAAAAATCCCTTGGTCATTATTCGAGTTGAGTTTCTATCTTGAGGGACAAAAAACCAGGAAACAGCAAATATAGTGCTCATTTTATTCTGGGATTGCAGGCAGATGCCATATTTGCTCTTTTTGGGCCTGTGATATCCATTAGGAAGGGGCTGCTTATATCACAAATGGCATTCAAAATAAATAAATAAGTAAATAAAGCAAACAAGTTTGTTCATGTTGAAAATGCAGCTTTGATTGGTCTGAATAAAGCACTTCTGCATTTCTCCTTGGAAATGCTTTGTGTAACATGGTATACTCAGGGACGTTGATCCAAGAGCCATTGAGTATGGCCGCCTGCTGCTGAGTACATCAAATGGACTAACTCATTTTGATTTGGGTTTTGATTTTCTAGGGAGTTTTCTTGGCATCAGGTAGACCTTAGCTAACATTATCCACTGGGCAATAGTCAACAACAGGCTCAAGTTTAGGAGCTTGGGCTCTGTACACTTAGACTTTGGTTTGAAGGCATAGGCTGTACTCATGAGCTAGATGCCTTTGATGAAGGCAATGTAAAATCAACAGCAATGACAATATTGTACAAAACATCTTAAACATAAATAAAACTAGAGAAAATAATATGGTAAGTCCTCACTTAATATTGTTGGTAGGTTCTTGGAAACCGTGATTCAAGCAAAATTAATATAATGAAATCAATTTTAACACAGGCTAATTGAAAGGAAAAAGAGTAAAGTGCTTATAGCATATTTCTCATCACAAAAATATATCCAAAGTTCTTAATAAAGACCAAAAACATGTTAAATATTAAACATTGAAATAAATATGAGCTATATAGACATTTAAGAAAAATGAATAAAACCAAGTAAGATAATTATTTTCCAGACCACTTATTCCAGTTCAGGATGATGGGAACCAGGCCTGAACAGGACACCTTTCCATCTCAGGGCCACTCACACACTCCATTCACCTCAGGTGCACATCTCTGGGAGGTGGGAGGAAACCGGAGTCTCTGGAGAAAACCTACGCAGATATAGGAAGAACATGCAAACAATGTTGAAGGAAATGATACTATTCAAGGACCTGCTGTACAATAAACCAGCAATTTTCAACAGTGTGCTGCAAGAATTTTTGAAACATGAATTACCTGACTATTTAGTCAGGGGCACTGACCTCTTTTCCCTTAGACTGTCAAATAAAACAGTGACAACAACGAGCACAACAATAGCCATCTGGTATGAATAAATCAAAATTACACCTATTTTTTGGTCAGATAGGCCAAAAACATATTTTTGGTGTGCCACAGAAGTTTAGTAATTAGTTTACGTGTGTCATGAGATGAAAAAGGTTGAAAATCACTGCAATAAGCTTTTATGTATTCATTACTCAGCTTCAGAAATTGTCAACATTTTGAGCAAGTTACTTAATGTTCTCAGCAGTAAAATAAGAATACAGTAGTCCACACTTATCCATGGTTTTGCTTTTTGCTGTTTCAGTAACCTGTGGTTAATGGTAGTCCAAAAATATTAAATTCTAGAAATAAACAATTCATAAGTTTTAAATTGTGCGCTATTCTGAGTGGAGTGATGAAATCTCATGCTGTTCTTTCTGCCTCACCCAGGATGTGAATTATCCCCTTGTCCAGCACATCCATGTTATACATGCCACTTGCCCATTAGTCACTTAGTAGTTGCTTAGGTTATCAGATCGACTATCTCTGTATTACCATGCTTATGGTCAACACCCTTATTTTACTTCATAATGGCTTCAAAGTGCAAGAAGAGTGATCCTGGCAATTCATATATGCCACAGAGAAGCTGCAAAGTGCTTCTGTTAAGTGAAAACGTGAGTGCCGTATAAGAAGATATTTTATTTTATTTTATTTATTTTTT
>CM052544.1:52392462-52431251 GCA_028533065.1 Trachops cirrhosus | reverse complement strand
AAGGATGGGTTCTGGGGCTTTCCATTCTTCTTCTGTTTGAGCCATCTTTTTGCTGTTTTTTGTTTTGTTTTGTTTTTTGGTCTTGTCGAGCTCCTGTAGTGAGGGGCGGGGCCTTAGGAGTTCACCTGGGCGGGGCACCCCAGTCGCAGGGTTGTGACGTTGTACGTGGGGGCGGGGTCCAAGAAGGAACAATGGCGCCCGCTCCACCCTCTGCCAGACCCCAGACCCTTCCGCCAAGTTCCGCAAGCAAGCAGACTGGGCCCCTCTGGCACCAATTCCCGTGTGGGTGGGCCTGTGCACCCCGTGGGACCTTCCTTTTCAGTCAGTGACCGAAAGCTCTATTTCCCGGTGCTGGGACCCTGAGTTGCGTGCAGTGCCTTGCTTCAGGATGGCCGCCTCACTGGGTCTGCTGGTCGCCACCCCCTGGCTGGGGCCCACCAGCCACTGCTGCTTGTGTGCCCAGGGTCTGCCTGCTGCAGACTTGCGCACCGCCCCGGGTGCTCAGCTCTCCATTCCACGTCCCTCACCCGGCCGGACTGTGCCCCTCCTACTGGTCTGGATGAAAGTGTCTATTTTTAAGTCCTTGGTTGTCCGACTTCCATACACTTCAATTTTCTGTCAGTTCTGGTTGTTATTTTGTTTCTATATCGTTGTTGTCCCTATCTTGGTTGTGCGAGGAGGCACAGTGTGTCTACCTATGCCTCCATCTTGGCCGGAAGTCAGAAGATATTTTAAAAGAAAAAGAGAGAGGGACCACATTCACAGAATTTTTGTTACAGTATATTGTTATATTTTATTATGACTTATTTTTATTAATCTCTTAAATGTGCATAATTTAAATATTAAACTTTATCATGGCAATGTCCAGGTAGGAAAAAATAGTGTATTTAGGGTTTGGTACTATCCATGGTTTCATGTATCCACTGGGGGTCTTAGCACCTATTCATTACAGACAAGGGGGGACTACTATAATACAAATTCACACATTCAAGAGTTTGTGTAATGATTATAAAAGCAATAGTACATATGAACTTTTAGCACAAAGACGGGTGTGTAATAAATGCTCCAAAACTTTTTTCAAATATAAATCAAGAATATCCTTGGTGTAAAGATACCACAGCCTGCACTGAATGAAAAATAGATTCTCTCATGTTTTTACTGGCCTTCAAAACTTCACCAAGCATACACTGCCTTAGTATGAAATGATTACACTTTGTGTTAAAAAGTAAACCCCAAAATACTGCAGAAATCCAATGCTTAGCTAACCAGCATTGTGTCTCAGTGAAAATCCAAATGATCCATGAAAGCCTGTTCTGTTGTTGTTACTAAAAGCAAGTATTTTGTTCCTATTTTTTTATTTCTTAAAATTTTAAAAATTTATTGATTTTTAGAGAGGGAGGAGAGAAAGAGAGAGAAAAGAGGCATCAGTTTGTTTTTCCACTCATTTATGCATTTATTGGTCAATTCTTGCATGTGCTCTGACCTGGGATGGAACCTACAACTTCGGCACACAGGGACAACACTCTGACCAACTGAGTTACCCAGGGGAGTTTTTATTTTATTTTAATTTAATCTAATTTTTAAAAAATTCTCACCTGAGGACATGTTTATTGATTTGAGAAAGAGATAGAGAGATTAAGAGTGAAACATGGACTGATTGCCTCCCATAAATGCCCTCACCAGGGACTGAACCAGCAATCTAGGTATGTGCCCTGACTGGAAATTGAACCAGCAACCTTGTATATAGGATGACACTCCAACCAACTGAGTCACCCAGCCAGGGATGACCTGGGTTTTTTAAAAAGTTCCTTAGGGGGATGACCATCCTTGGAAAAAGACTAGGAATAATACAATAACAAGTTTATGGCTAGAAAATCTTACCCTAAGGAAAATATATCCTTATTCCTTATGTCTCTGGGCCACCAACACTAGATGACCTTACCTCACAGTTAAGAACAGTCCTGCTGTTTCCTTTTGGTGATTCTCAGAGACCTTCGTGTTAGTGAGTGAAAACATTCTTTTGGTGCCAGAAATAGTTGTTGCTCTTGGGCTAGAATGAGAAATTTTTGCTGAGCTTCAGAATTCAGAGTGATTAATCTGCAGAAAGCTCTCAAGGGCCAGTCAGATGGGGCTCCCCTGCTTTGAGAGGTGAAAGAGAAAACTAGTTTTGGAAGATGAAAAATGTGCTGGGTACCCAGGCTGCTTTGCAGAGCAGCTCAAAAAAAAAAAAAAAAAAGGATGGGGGAGGGATGCTGGGGAGAAAAAGTAATTTCACACTTGATTTGTAAGGATCATTATGACCTTCAAAGAGTCAGTGGACAGGGTAAATAAGAATGTAGAATTTTTTAAAACTCCAGAATGAGAGCAGTTTTCTTTTGGATACAAAAGCAAGTTAATTTTAAAAGGGAGAGTTATACCATCAAGCACATGACTTTAGGTCTCAGTTCTGCCCCTCAGTTCTGCCCAGACAAACTTCTTAACCCATCCTAGTTTGTTTCCTTGTCTATGAAATTGGGATAACAGTGTCCCTTCCATGAGGTTTTCTCCAGCAGGGTAAAAGGGATAACATAGGCAAACACATGCATACTGCTTTAAAATACTAAAGGTAAAAGTTTGTATCATTACTAATATTATTCTTGTGGGCTGATTAGTGATGATACCAGATGGAGAAATGTTTCCAAACATTTCTGTTGTCCTTAACTTGGCAACAGGTAGATAATGAACTTGATGTAGAAATATGGATGCCGTAATTTCATGGTTCCTTGTAACAAACTGCAGAAAATCCTTGCATAAATCACATCTCTGCTCCTCTCTTTGGCATTTGATCTGTTGACATTTACTTCTACTTTAAACAACGAGCCAAGGCTGTATTGACAGGATGGGAGATGAAAAACAACAAAATTTGGTTCTTTTTACTTTGATTCTAACCCAGGCCCTTTTAGTAAGTGAATATTTAGGGCTGATTTGTTGAATGAATGGATGGATGGATGGATGAGTAATATACATTTTCATTGTATATTCTGGTTCTTTTCTCTAGGAAAATATGTTGAGCTTTGTTTTATTTTTTTTTTATGTTTCATGTATCTGTATATCCTTAAATAAAACCTTGTTCAATTACTATATTTCCTCCTTGTTTTATAACTTACTACATTTGTCTTTTTTAATAGAAGCTAAATAGTAAAAACTTGGGAGTATTTAATTTTAAAAAGCAACTTCAACAAGCTCTTTTTTTGGAAAGAGTAAAATATTGACCAAAGAAGGCACAATACATAGTAAATAAATTTAAAAGTGCAATGGATTTAAAAGTCCTTTAAAGGAACTAGTGTGTAGAAAACCCCAAATAAATACTTGGGATTTAAGGATAACATTTGGAAAATAATAACATCTTGAAGGACTGCTTTACTTCCTTCTTTGTATTTGGTTGGCCCACCACATTCACTGTTGTAATGAGTTAATTGCTTAGTGTGTGTTAGGCACTGCCTGGAGCAGTTAAACTCTGAGAGGTTGAGCATATTGCCTAAGGTTGCATATCTGGTAAATTGCAAAGCCAAGGTTTGTTTTCTAGTCTAGCTGGCCCTGAATTCCAAACTTGAAATTTGCTATTAAGCAGGGAGTGATTTGGGCCCCAAAAAATTATTTTCCCATATAGACACAGACTCCTCACATAAATAAAGATAGTCTCCTTATGTAAGTACAGGACTTCTATGATCTTTAACTTTACATTGCTTTTACCTTCTACTGGTCTAGTCAGCAGATCTGTCCATGATTGGCCACTCTCCAAAGGTAAGTGGTGAATAATAGAAATAGGAATAGGACCTAGAGTCTCCCATTCCTACGATCTCCTTTAATGAAAAATAGGAGATGGGTTCTTTCTTGTTAAGTGTAGGTCAGTTTTTTTTTTTAACTCTTCTTTGGTTTGCTACACAAAATTAAAAATGGATATGGTATTTAATAAAAATGTAATGGAACTAGAAGTCAAATTAGAGTGATGGGAAGAGTAAATAAGAGGTGAAAAAAAGCAAAGAGTGAATTCTTGATTCACATGGCACAAATGGGGAGATGAAATAATAACTTTGGGCTATAAGTGGAAAGAAAGGAAATTGAAAATAATACCAAATGAAGTTTGGGGATAAAACACTCTCTTTCCCCAATGTCTGAAGTAGTCTACTCCCAATATCTCCTCTCTCCCTTTGCCAAACTCCTTTTCCTCATGGTCTCCTTCACCTTCTTAAATCCAGTAGACATTCCTCACTTCTCATCTTAGTTAACTTCTGAACAGCAGATGCATTATTGCCTATTGCTGCCTCCCTTCCTTTGGGTTCAGGGCACAATTCTCTCTGAGTTTTGTCCGAATACTAGTTGTCTTTCTCCTTTATTGGTTCATCTATTACTCAGCCATTAAATGTTGGAGGTCCTAGGTCCTCTGCCTTTATTCTCATTCCTGTCACCAGTTATCTCATCCACCATCAGGGTTTCATATCACATATATTCTCAGATGACTCACAATTTTAATCTCTAGTCTCAATCTCGACACTTAACTCCAGACCCATGTATTTATTAATGGTCTGATTGCCATCTTTTGAAAGCCTCAAAAGTGCCTCCCGCTTATCAAGTCTGAGGCTTAGCTCATGATCTCCTCCAGGCCTGGTCCTCGTCCAGGTTCTATCTCAGTGAACGGCACCACTGTCTGTCTAGTTGCTCAAGAAGAAGCCAAGGAGTTATTCTCTCCCTTAATTCTCATATTCATCACCACATCCTAGAATTCCACCCTTCTAAATCTCTCTCAAATCTACCTGCTTCTCTCTAACTCATGGCCATTACCTTAGTTCAAGTTATAATTATCTCTTTTTTAAATGACAATAGACCTTCTGATTGGCCTACCTGCACCCACACTGGCCTCCTTACAAACAGTTCTTTCTTCACCCTGCAGCTAGAGTGACTTTTTTCTCTCCAAAATATAAACTGGGTTATGTTACCTGGGTACTTGGAATCCTTCAGTGACTTTTGTCCTCATAGGACAGAATCAGAAATCCATACCCTGACCCACCAGGTACTATATAGTGAAGGGCAGTGACTCTTAAAGTGTTGCCTCAGGATTCATCAGCATCACCCAGGAGCAAGTTTCAAAATGCAAGTATTGGCCCCACCCCATATCTAATATATCAGAAACTCTGGGGGCAGAATCCAGAGATTATATTTTGACAAATCCTCCAGATGATTCTAGTGTCTACACTCAAGTTCAGAAAACCACTGCTCTAGAGCCTACCCTGCAGGGTGGCTCCTTGCTCTTACTATTCTTACTTTTTATAGCTTTCTTTCATTCACTCATATAGCACCAGGTTTACTTTCTACCACAGGGCCTTTGCACAGCTCTTCCCTCTTTTTTGAAAGCCCCCCTCTCTCTCTTCCTTCACTGGTTAATATCTTAGCTCAAGAAAGCTGACCAGAACTAATTTCTCCTAATACTACATACTACTCCTTCATAGCACTTATAATAGTTATATTTTTGTATGGTTATTGATTATTATGTGTCTCCCCTACTAAATTATAGACTTAAAAAGAATTGGGACTGTATGTGTGTTACTTGTTATGTTGTACAGTCTAGTACTAAGATAGACTAGCCTGTGCTCAGATATTTGTTGAATGAATGAATGAACAAATGAATAAACTTTTCATGTAGTATCTGCATGCTATTTGAGAACACAGGCAGACTGGAGTTCTCATCGTCAGATTCTAGTCTCCTCATTTTATAAAACGGGGCTACCTACCTTATAGACTTATTGAGATGATTTAATTAGGTAATACAGGGATAAAACCTAGCACAGGCCCAGGTGCACAAATCCAGTTAGCTCTGATCATCATTATTATTACAACTTTACTTTTATCATTATTCCAGTTTCTAATATCTCCCTCAATTGTAATGATTAAATGTGGTTAAAACCAAAGAGTGTATTTCTTAGCAAAAATGTACATTTTTAAATTATTAGATGAAAATCAATTACTCATCTCCCAGTGTATTTTCTCCAGGAAATTCTTATTAGCCATATGTCAATGGTTTCTAATGCCATTTATTTATTCACTCAGTAAATAATTAGGGAGCACCTAGACCTACTGTGCTAGGTTCCAGGAAGTGGTAGTGACGAAGATTGGTGTGGTCCTCACACAGTTAACAGTTTAGTGGGGAAAATGATATTAGTAGTCCAGTAGGAAAGTATTTCACCACAATGCCAATAATGCTAAAGAGAGGTACATGGTCCTAATGTATGTAAACTGGGGGGCCAAGCCTAAGTGGGAGGGGCTTTTCCATCCCCAGACCTACCTTTGGCTCAGAGGTGGGAACTGCCTGTGCACAAAGGCATGTGATGTAAACATAGGGGAAGTTAATATTTTTCTTGTGGGGGCATGTGATGTAAACATAGGGGAAGTTAATATTTTTCCCAGTCTGTGTGTTAATTCTGTGTTGTTCTTACAATGAGGGTTTCCATGAAAACTAGCTAAATGGGATACAAAGGGGAAGGCAGCAGGGAAATTTGCATTGCTAACATATTTCCCAGATGCCTTCTATGCACATTTAGTGGCTGAGGACTATTACTTTTCAAGCCCTCTGCCTGATTTTCCTTTGGCTCCTCTGATTTCTTTACCACCTTGAACACCTGGGGCTGAGGCTCCTTTCATAGCAGTTTGAAAGCAATCCTTTCTTTTTCTCTTTACCCAGTTTGGTCCAGGTCTTAATCTTTGAACAGCATCAAATATTCATTGCCATTTGACAAAGCTGGCAGTTGGAGGATCCAGAGTTTTCAAAAGAAGGTCTTGCTTTAACCATTGGTGATCCAATGAGCCTTTCAGCAAGACTGACTCTAAATCATTCTGGCTCAATTAGTTTATTTCAAAGAAATACCCAGGTGTTATTTGACCTTCAAACATATGGGCTGCTGGAGTCAATGAAAGTCTCGCCTATTCCCATAATGACAAGGGAACTGGATGGGGTAATTCTTTTTCATATTGTCTGAGTTTTGTGTAGGGATTATTAGGTTTGGGCTGAGTTATTTACTTTGGCAATATGCTCAGTGGTGGGCTGCAATCACCTTTGCCAAGGGAACAGCCAGTTGTGAGCTGTCACTAGCCACCACTGAAATAGTGAGAGGTATGAAGAAGAATTGGGCCACATAATAGGGGTATGAGTGCTGAGAATTAGGGGAAACAGCTCAGGGTACAGTAAGAAACAATAAGGGCAGGTGCCTAGCTGGACTTTGTACCCAGAGCTTAGGAGAGAACTGGCCCTGGCGTCCATTTTGCTCTTCCCCAGTAACGGAGGCGAGGGCCATCCTTTCAGATTCAGACTCCTGACTTGATAACTTCAGATTTTCTTTAGTCTTGTTCAGGAGGCTATTCTACTCAGAACAGTCAGAGTTTAGCACTGCAGCCTATGTGTTCGCAGCCTAAAAAATTTCTAAGAATTGGAAAAATGGTGAAAATAATTGTTTTATAACAAGAATGTGGTTTTTGGAGTTAGAAAGACCTGGTTTCAAACCATGGCCCATCCTGCTTGCTGATTGTGTGACACTGTAACAGGATGCAGCCCAGAGGGGGGCCCCAAATAGGTTTTTGGAATGGGGTCCAGAACTCAAGGTGTCCAGGAAATATAAGAAAAATATATAGGATGTCCTCACCCCTTCCCCCCACAGGTGTGAGTTGGGGGAAGGGACACATGGAGCAGGAACATACAGAGCTGTTTTGTACAGCAACAGCTTTGCAGCTAACCTCTAGCATGGTCATTTAACATATCTATAAACTTTAACTGGTTTCATAGATATGTTAAGTAGCTGTGGCCATGCCTTGAGCCAGGGGGATGGAAGTGACTTCCACTCAAGCTGTAACAGAGGGGCAGGTCTCCCTGGTTACAGTGTCTGCGAGAGAGCTTGGACAAGATTGGCTCCATGACATGGGACCACACCTGCCCAGACTCACGATGGCAGCCCAGTAAACTTGGAATAATACAAAAATGCTGGCAGGTATAACTGATTGTAGGAGGAGTTGGAAACAGGGGTACAGAGGAAGGTTGGCGCAGGGATTTAAACCCAGACTTGGCAACCATGAAAGGAGAGAACCACATGGTTTTGGCCAGAGTGGGGACCCCTGCAGCTTTGGCGAGAGTGAGGACCACATGGCTTTGGGGTGCTCCCTCTTGGCACGTGGCTTAGGAAGCAGGAGAGACTTTGCCTAGAAGAAAAGGGGTGAAAGGACTCTTGCTGGTGGGCCATGGGAAAGTGCCATATGGCTTTGGATTAACTGGAGATCCTGGCAGCAACACAGCTGATGGTGCTGGGAGCCTAAACCACAGACTTCTACTTTTATTCCTGAGATATGGTACCCCAGACTAGGGCAAAGGGAGAAGGAAGGACTGTGTGTGTCTGTGGGTATCATAAAGGACTTTAATATTTTAATGAAGACATTAGGTCACTACTTTAAGTCTGTATAGCTTTAAATAAACATTTCCTTTCCTTTTCACAAATCTCTGGCATTGAGAGACATCTTTCCTTTAGCGGCGGGCATAGTGAACCTAGTGGAGGTTCCTTTTGGAAATACTATATCGTACCCCTCCTTCGCCCTGTTCTGTAACAACAGGTAACTTAACTTCTCTGAGCACCAATTTTATTAAGTATAAAATAGAGCTGAAAATTCTTATTTCAGCCTATCACAAGGTGTGTCTTAAAGGTATTTTAATATGCATTGAACCAAAAAGGGATTTAATGGTCAAATACATTTGGGGAACCTTTCAGAATCTCCCTCTCTCTTGGATTTAATAATGCACATTGTCTGAAGGACATAAATCTGTTTAACTTTATTTGATCCAAAATGTTAAAATATATTTGAGTTCATGAACTTTTTTTTTCTTATGTAGGAAATGGGAACAGTGTTTCATGAAATACAAGTGACTTCATAGGATTGTTGCAAGAGTTAATTAAGAATTTAAGATAAATGCTTCCCATTGTATCTGGCCCAGAGTAAGCACTCAGTAGTAGTGAGTATTATCATTGATGACAATTATTATTAATGAGGGCTTTTGGCTCCAAAACATGAAAATCGAAATTTGATATACCTGGTTTATGACAACAGGTGCTTTATCAGTGTTTGTCAGTTGAAATTTTATACAGCTATTGGTGATGGCTAATGGCTATGACTTTTGAGTCTCTATCATGTGTCAGGGCATATATTAGGTACTTTAATTGAGTCATCAATATATTTAATAGTCACAATTACACAATAAGGTAGTTATTCTTCCATTATTAAATGTTGACATTGAGGCTCAAAGATGACATGTGACCTGTCCAAGCTTGTGTAGGTACTCAACTGTGGAACAGGGAATTTAGCTTGGATTTGTTTGGCTCAAATCCCTTTATTATTCTCAGGTGGGATTCCATAAATCCTTAGGGGTATGTGATAGCACCAGTGATCTGAGGAAAATTTATAATTCGTCTAATTGAAAGCAAACACTTGACCAAAATGAAGCACTGAAGGACTATACTCCCTACTAAAAACCTTTTCTTACAGAATTCACCTGCTCTCTCACCTTGAAGCCCTGAACTTGTTTTTTCCTTTGCCCAGAGCATTCTTCCTGTATTTCCTTTCTTGCCTATCTCTCATTCTTCCTTTTACTTGTCGCTCTCCCCATCACACTGTGAACAGCCACCAAGTTCTAGTCAGCATGATGTCCCTAGCATGTAACACATTGTGTTCCATATATATTTATTGATGAATAAATGATGCCAATTCAAAACCTAGGTGAGCAAATGATTTATGCCTGAGAATAATAGAGTGGGAAAATAAGTTTATTACTTAATAAGTACTATGTGTTTGATATACAAGAGTCTCAAAAGATGGTTTCATGGAGTGTTTAGCAACAAGAAATCCCTGCATAGCATAGAACAATGCTAGCTACTAAACTGTAAGGAAGGCTTGGTACTACAGTGGAGATTGTTGGAAGTGGCAGCCTATTTTTAGCTGAGTCTTGAGGGTGTCTATGAACATTGCACAGCTATGCAGATTCAGAAACTCACTTTTTCACAGAACGCTGTGCTGGGGGAAGGGTAGTGTTTGCAATTCAGCTCAAGGAAACCAATTCACTCGAATGCCATTCAGTTCTGGTTACTGTCTGTGGAATGCTTTCCTTTACCAATTATGTACTAGGCACATTATACTTGTTACCTCTCATTTTTATGGAACGCCTTCAAAATACTGGTTATTATTCCCATTACAAATGAAAAAGGACACCCTCCAAGAAGTTTTGCAACTTACCAAGTCACACAACTAGAAAGTAGTGGAGCAAGGACTTAAATCCAGGTTGTCCTGTCTCTGAAGTCCATTTTGTCCCACTAGGCCACCTTGCCTAAGATGAGAGCTTACTTTTTCTCTCACTGTGAGAGTTACTCTGGCAATGTAATTGGCACTGGACACTGATGAGTAAGTTGCCTCTGAAAACTAACATTTGCAGTGGAAGAATGCATAGTGACCTTTAACTAAAAATTAAGGCAGGTGTTGCTTTAAAGCGTTGCCCAGAGCCTTCCTGCTCTGTCATCTTCCTTTATGCCAAGAACATTTTGATAAGAAGGAATAGTTCTTAATATCATAACACCCATTTCATTGGCTAATTCTAAATACACACTGGGTTTTGGAAGTCAAATTCTCCTTATGCTCCATTTCTTTTATTGTTTGACAGTATCTGGTGTTGGGCTTGTTCTAATTCTATTGATATATTAAATATGGTTTTGTATGCAGGGAGTCACCCTAGCTTAAGAGCCTGACTCACTATCTCAAAGGTTGATGGATTATTTCCTGCAAAGATTTCCATGGATGAATTCTTTGATACATTTTATTTTCATCTTACCTACTTCATGGCATTATCTGAAAGGCAAGGAGGTGGTAGGAAATTGATTTCCCTGAGCACATCCTCAAAGAGTGGCATATTTTCAATCATATATTATGGTAATATATTAACAAGATAGTTGTTTTTGCTAAAATTTTAAAATGTTGGGAAAGCAACACTAAAGCAAAGGGCAAACCTGTTGACTGCATGGTGGAAACATCACCCAGGAATATAAAACACTTGGAAAATCCTTTTGCAAGCACAGAGCTGTATGACACTCAGATGAAAATACATCTGGGGTATTGACTAAATATTTCACTTTTCATCTAAATATTTTGAAGTTATGAAATAGTAATTTCCATTGGTCCTTTTGGGGCATGGGTAGTGAGGTACTTTTTCAATTGTTTAGGAGTTTCATAAAGCCGAATTTACATTTGATTGCAAGCTCTGGTTTGCTCTTTTCAGAAGTACTTTACCCTACAACATTATTTTGTAAAGGGAGGTTTATTTGTGTTTATGTACTTTTTGTAACTTAAAATCATCTTGAATTATTAAACCAGTTATTTTTCCAGACCTGCAAATGTTTTCAGCATGTCATCCTCAGTTTTCCTGAGTCAGCGCATGGGTCTTGGAAGACCTCAGTCAGTCAGAGCCATTTCCTTGCGATGGTATTTTTCTTGAGGTGGCGATATTTGGGGTGCTCATTCTGAAAAAAGGGAGCATGTGTTTCTTCCAAATCCTCACATTCAAGGTCATAGCAAGAATTCTGCTCAGGGTGAAGGGATGTGCACCACAATTTCAGAAGAGAGTAAAGAAGAGAAACTCAAGTGGTCAGTTAATATTTTCCTCTGATGTTAGACTCTTGCTAACTTCTTGCCAGGAGCCAAACCAAAAGGTAAATTCTCCAACCCACATTTTAGGCGAGACAATAAGACAGTACTCTGAGTTACAATTGAAAAATTCTTTTTCTTCTTTGAAGCCAAATGTTTTTACAAGAGGCAGGAAAAAAATGCCTGAGTCAAATTGATGAAAACCAGTCAAAATATTGCCTTGTTGTGGTTGATACAGCCATTCTGGCAGGTCCCAAAACCCAGAAGGCGTCTTCAGGCATGGCTCTCAGCACTGATTGAACTAGATTTCTGTGTCAACTGCTTGAAAGCTTCAGACCCACACCACACATTTCCTGAGTACATTATTGAAAATTATCAGACCTGTTTTGTTCATTACAAAGAAGCTGAAAAATGTGCTGCAAAAAAAGGCTGAAAGGCTTTCTACAGCCAGTCAGGCTGACTTTTAAACAAATGTCCTCAAAGCTCAAAGCTCATGAATACATCATGTAGGAGCTCAGACCTTGGAAAAGGTATCCTTTATAATAACCCCATGGAAATTTCTACTGAAAGCCGCTCACCGCTAGATGATGGATAGCCTCTCACCCAAGTCTGTTCACTTACTAAGCACTCAGAGCATATGATTTGCTCTTAAGTGCCAATGTGTTCATTCCTAATTTTTATTTTAAATAATTCTGATACAGAGGCTAGAGAGAGACATTTTTCCTTCTCTTTGTCAAGAAATCTGAATTCTGCATAATGAAATCATGAGATTATACACTTCAAGGACTGAAAAAGACCTAACTCATCATCTGACTCAGTTTTACAGACAGAATTCTAAAATCCACAGGCTAATTATACGTGAATGGGGAATAGCAGAGCCTCAGCAGAAGTCTTTCTTAATACATATACATATAGCAGCCAAGGTCTTACTGTTGTTAGCTCTTTTCTTTGTTGTTTTTATCTAAGACTAGATTGTCCAGCTCTTAATTTCTCCCCATATTCCTAGCAGTTCATTTATAACCCCTACCCCATTTACCACATATGACTTTGAAGAACTTGAATTGATTTAGGTTTTGATTAGTGATAATTATTTACCTGTCAGATCCCAGCTGGACTGCATCACCAAAGCTGAGTCACATAGACATCATTTGGTTTCCAGTGACTGCTTCCAAACAATTAAATCAGAGAAACACCTGTGTAAATATATAATATTTGCTGAAAAGAAAATTATTATGTGACAGAAACTAAGCTGAACTAGTAAAAAATAGTAAATATTTTCCCCCTGGGGATTTTTCACACATGCCTTTAAGCATCTGCCCTCTCAAGAACAAGGTTGGGTTATTTTTCCACCCCTCCTATGCCTTGTTTGTTTGGAAAATATAGCTAATATGAAATCACCAGATATGACAATCATGAATATGACATTTAAGGTAATCATCTCATGAATAAGCTGAAAGAGAAGAGATGAAAACAGGGTGAAAGTCTAACCAGAATTTGCTTTTCCAAAGCCAAAATGTTGACGCAGCGGATGAGCTAACAATTGAAACTCATCCTGGACATCAATGTCCATTCTTTTTTTTGCATTTAGGGTTTCTGTGATAGGATTCGAAGCTTAGGGTAGTAGAAAGTGAGAGCTTTTGTAATCAGATAGACCAGGATATGAATCCCAACATTATCACCTAGCAGCAGTGTGACCTTTACCACATGCTGAGCCTCATATTCCAAATCTGTAGAAATGATGTAATTCCTAATCTTATATGCCATGCCACGTGTAAAGTGCCAATCTCAGTGCTTGCTTAGCAAACACTGATGATGCCCCACTCCATAATAATAGATCAGATAATCCATAAACTTTGACTAGTTCACCATTTAGTAAGCAACAAACTGTTGGTGATTCTCTTAAATTTGCATTCTGATGGAGATCACTTTTTAGGAATATGGAGTACCACCAGAAATTATCCTAAAATTTCCTTATTCTATTCCAAAAGGCACCTGCCCTGCTTTTGGAATTCATTCTTTTTTAACACAAATTCATGTAGACTAACTGTAAGAGAGATCAGTTCTATAATTGGACATAGATATTAACCCTACCTGATTAGGTTTTTGCTATTTCATTTCTACCTGGCTAGTATTTTTAGCTGAAGGACATTCACAGGTGATACTTCATATATTCATTCCTGTTGTGTTCCCTAGGCATTTAAGGACATCATTTTGTACAGATCTCAAACCCCTGTTTCATCTCTTCCTAAGCTCTGTGATCTTGGGCAATTTAATTATTCTTTGTGTCTTCTTTCAATAGCAAAATGGAGATGATACTAACTAATGCGTAAGATTATTCAGAGAGCTCAATGAGTTACATGGAAAGGGCTTAGAACAGTCACTTGAACAGAGAAAAATTTTGTAGCTGTGGTTGCTATTATTACTGGGACAAATGCAGGCAGCTAGCAAAAGAGTTGGCCACTGGTCACACACAAAGAGCTAGTGTGAGTAATGGAGCATTCAAACTCTCAATCAAGTCTTCCCAAGTTAAAGAGATAGCTGTTAAAAATTTCATCCTCTCTCATAGAAGTCATTCTTAATTTTATTTAGTTTGAATGTAATGTTTTATTTGTGGTTTCTGAATAAGACAATGAAAAGTGAAAAAACCTATGGAATGTTACTCAATTATTCACATAATGAGGTCCAATTGTCTTTGGACCTTGAATCTAAAATGAAATAATTAATATATTTTTTTAAAATCACAGAACACTATTTACCATCTGCCTTCAAGTTCAAACACTGGTAAATGTAGGTAAGGGGATAAACAGCAAAAACTTGTAATTGTCAAGGTTTATTTTAGTATCACTTTCTAAAGATGCATTTTGAAACAGAAATATGGAATGTTTGAGGATATAAACGTATCTTATTTGCTACACTAAGCATTGAAGTTACTCAAAATTACCTGATTATTTTGTCAGTTTCACAGCATCTTCTATTTTTGCTGAGCCCTTTGTTTGTGGAGGTATTTTATACTGTAGAAAGAAAGCTTCCTAAAAACCTCAAAATTTCCTGAAGTCAAGTGATAGCTTTACTGGGATAGCAGAGATAGATTTCCAGGAGGCTGTGAAGGAGTTTTAAGTGCACTATTGAAAGATAAGAAGGGTCACTCTACTTGCAGTCATCACTCTTTTTGGAGTCCTTTCCCTCATAATCCATTAAGCAAACTGATCAGTGTTAAATGTGAAATTGTTTTCTTTGGAATGGAAAAAGCACTTCTTATTATTAAGCTTCCTATACATCTTAAAATTTACTCTGAAATTTCTATTAGATCTCGTTGGATTCCCTGAGTAAATGGCATCCTTGTTTTGCTCAACAGCTATACATTCCCAAAGGTGTTAACAACTCATTGTGTTGGAGTTGAGCTCTAATGTGCTGCTTCCCTGAGGCCTTATCACTTACCTAGTCTGTTGATTAACTCTGTACATCGATATACCATGGTACAATTGAGTAGGCTATTTGAGAAGCATTTCAACAATAAGACCATAAAATCTAAGAAGAGAAATAGATGGGGTACTGATAAATAGAAGAGCATGCACTGAATTTTAAAAATATGTTTCCCCATTCTGCACTTTCAAAGCCATAGTTTAAATATCCCAAAGTCTTTTCCATGAATCCATCATTGTATAATTCTCTAAATTTTCTATACTTTTAATAAACATTTGTTCAGTTTTCCTAGGAAATTGAAGAAATCATTATTCTAATGCCACACTTTTCATCACTTATTTATAATTAACCTCAATTTTTTTCATCTGATTTAAATATTCTACCAGCACCTCTTTCACCTGACTTCAAGGTCAATTCCCACAAAGTTTCTGTAGCTGCATATTCTCAGGCAGTTATTGATTCTTTGTCTCCTTGCCAAAGGTTACTAACTTCATCAACAGTAGTGTTATAAATTACATCTGTTAAGATTCTCTCCCTGTTGCTAGCTGACAATGTACTTTTGTTTTCTGGCTATTTAATGTCCCTGACATTCATTTTGTCTATCATTCTACAATGACCATTAAAACGAATTATTCCTAGATACTATTACCCAGTTGACATAGTTTTAGCTTCTGGATCATGAGCTGAAACAAAAAATCTGGTGTTTTGGGCAAAAAAAAAAAAAATCCACAGTCTGTATTATCTTTGGTCCAAAAAAGAATTCAGATCATGAAAAGCATGTTGAGTCTTAACTTCCAGCTTCTTCCCAACTCCCTTCACCAATGCATGGCTGACGCAGCCACCAGCCAGCGGTGACCATGACTGCTACAGATGCTCATGATATGAGAGAAATACACACAGACTGCCGAGTCCTGTGGGGGAATAGGAACAGCATGGCCACTCTCTCTAGTGAAGAGCGCGCTGCTTTCCTGCCTGAGCAGGCTTTTTATTAGGTAGTATTGGGTAGGTGAACGGTAAGAGAATGTGGATTTATCGTCTAGCAGGGAAGATCAAAAACAGGTAGGTATTTTTCAAAGAGCTCATGCTGAGTTTTGGGGCTGTTATCATCTAACAGATACAGGCTTAGTTTCGTTTCCTGCCTATGCCTACATATCCAAGAGCATTCTAGCAAGCAGGTCTCACAGGATTTTGCATATTTTATGTCCCAGATCTAATTTACCCCAGCGGTCCACTGACTCTGGTCTGGACCTCACCACCCCTGCTATTTCTGCAAGCCCGAGTTGGCTGGAGGAGACAAAGGCAGCCGGGAGACTTGGATTTCTCACATCCAGAATGAGGACTCAGGCTTTTGTCAAAGCCGAGGGGGCAGGGGTAATGTTGATCACCCCTTCACTTCCACAGGCCCCTGAGTCTCTTCCCTGATGGCTTATTCCCACGTGATCGTGATTGTCTTAGGTTCATTCTTTTCAGAGAATGGTTACCTGTCATGGACTATCTGACCAAGCAAAGGGAGCCAGACATACAGCAGGCAGTGCCCATGTCAGGGAAATAAGTTTTGTCTCCTTAGGTATCCTGGTTCTTGGAGGTTTCTCACTCAGCCTTAGCCATGGGGGCTTACAGCTCCTAAAACCAGGCAGGGCAGACCCCAACACATGGCATTCAGGAGCAGAGACTTGGGATAACATACTTTGTTGTGTTTGGAAGAAGAGAAAAATGCACAGTTGTTTAAGATCTGCACAAGCAATAATTATTTTAGGCATTATGGCATTAATAGGAGCAAGAAGATTGTAGGTCTGTGGGTCTCAATTGGTACACCACAAGACTTTCACAGGTATGTCACCTAGTTGGGAATAGTCTGTGGAGTTTTCTTTTTGTACAACAGAAGTTATTGTAAACATGACAACAGCTATCACTTATTATGTTGTTCTGTGTTTGTCATATATCATGACTGGGGAAGGAGATGAAACTTATCAGGAGTAGGAAAGGAGAGACATAGAATAACATAAATCTGATACAAAAGAAATATCAAAAAGATATCTGATTCAGAAGATGATAGGTGGAAACCTGCAATAACTTTATACTATGAGTGTGTAAATATACACATATTATCAAGTTTATTGAAGTATAATTTATGAATTAGAAAATAAATATATTCATTTTAATGTACAATTTCAATGAGTTTTTATATGTTCATAAATACAAATAACCATCATAGAATCAAGACAGAAAATTTCCAGAACACTAAAAGACTCTCTCTACCCCTGCCCTGACAATCTCCCAATCAACTCCACTGCCATTGTATTTCTATCAACATAGATTAGATCTACCTGTTTCAGATCTACATACAAATGGAACTGTGTGGTGTGCACTTTTTTTCTGTTTGGCTGCATTAGCTCAGCAACATATTTTTGAGATTCATTCATACTGTGTGCATTAACAAATATTCATATACAAACATACAGTCTACATAGACATGTTTTAATACTTCTTAAGGTTCATACCTAGCAGATGAATTGATGGATTATATATGGTGAGTTTAACTTTACAAGAAACTACCAAAATGTGTTTGAAGACATTTATACGATTTCATACTCCCATCACCAATGTGTGACATTTCCAGGTCTACATCTGTTTCAAACCTTGGTAATGTCAGTCATTTTCATTTCAACCATCTTAGTGGATGTAGAGGAGTATCTTATTTTGGTTTAAAACTGCATTTCTATGGTGACTATGATGTGGAGTCTTGTAGTGTTTATTGGCCACTCATTTTTCTTTTGTAGAGTATATGTTCGAATCTTTGCTCATTTTAAAAAGTGGGTTGTTTTTTATCATTGAGTTATGAGTTCTTTTTATGCTCTGGGTACAATTTTATGTTAAAATACATATTGCAAATATTTTTTCAGTCTCTGTCTTAACACCTATTTTTAATGATTTTTTTCAGTAGCAAAAGTTCTTACTTTTTGATGAAGCCCAATTTACCAATTCATTTTTTAGCAGTTTATACTTTTTGTGTCCAAAAACTCTTTGCCTACACACTATCATAGTTTTATAGTTTTAGATTTTACATTCAGTTCTATGATCTGTTTCTAGTTCATTTTTGCATGTTGTAAGAGGTAGGGTTCAAGGTTGATATTTTTCAATGTAGACATCTTATTGTTACAGCACCAGTTTTTGAAAACTGTATCCCCCCTCTATGTTTTCTGTTTAAGCTTGCTGACCTTTTGCAGCATCAAACTGCTGTTACAATCATTTACTGAATTTTTTACCTCAGATATTATTCTGTTTTAGAAATTCATTGGTATTATTTAGTTTTCATTTCTCTTACTGTACTTATTTTTAAAAATATAAATAATTAAACTACTCATAATAGCTGTTTTAAAGTCCTTGTCTGCTAATTTCATCATGTCTTTCAATTCTAGGTCTATTTCTTTTGACTATCTTTTTTCCTGCCTATGGAGAAATGTTTTTTTTCCCCCAATCATTTGCATGTCTAGTAATTTTTGATTGGATGCTGGGCATAATTTATGTTAATTGTTGAATGTCTAGATTTTATTATATTCCTTTAATGAGTGTTGCACTTTGATCTGATAAGCAGTTAAATTATATATGGATTAATTTAATCCTTTTGAGAATTGTTTTTAAAATGTGTTAAGGAAAGTATAGAGTAGTCTTTGTTCTAAGGATAATTTTGCATCACTCCTGAAACATGGACATTCTGGGGTCTTCACTCTCTGGCTGGCTGAGAACTTGAATATATCTCACTTCAATGTGAGATGTGGTAGTTGTTCAATTTACACTTCTTCAGTTACTGTTTTTACCTCAGTACTTGTTTTTTCCCTTGTGGAGTCTTACCCTATACAGCTTAGTATCAGCCAAAGACAGCATATTTATTAAACTGGTTTTTTTTACATATCTCCTTTCTCTATAGTATTCTGCCCCACAAATTTCAGTAACATCAGTTTCCTCAATCTTTGATCTCTGTTGCCTCTACTCAGCGCAGCCCCATGTCCTATTTATGTTTCCATTCCCTGAGAGGCAGTCTGGAAAGTACAGTAGGCCTTCACTGTCTATGGTTTTCACTTGCAGTATCAGTTACCCACATCAACCATGATCCAAAAATACTAAATGAAAAACTCCAGGAGTAAACAATTCATAAGTTTTAAATTGCATGTCATTTTGAGTAGCATTATGAAATCTCTCACTGTTCTGCTCCATGTCACCTGGAATGTGAATTATACCTTTGTCCAGTGTATCCATGAAGTCTCCACTGCCTGACCATTAGTCACTTAGTAGCCATCTGAGATGATCAGATCAACTGTCACAGTGCTTGTGTTCATCATCCTTATTTTAGTTAAAAATGGCCCCAAAGCCATTCATATAACTTTCATTATGGTATATTATTATAGTTGTTCTATTTTAGTATCTGTTATTGCTGCTAATCTCTTACTGTGCCTAACTTATAAATGAAACTTTATCATAGAAATGTATGTATAAAGAAAACATGTTAATATAGGGTTTGATATCTGTGGTATCAGGAATCCACTGGACGTTTAGAAATGTATGTCCCATTGATAAGGGAAAACTACTGTGTCTCCAGGCAAAAAATGTCTGGGCTATTATCACCTCACCTCACTTGTTTCCTTCCTCTCAGGGCTCATATGCTTGTGCTGCCTGTAATGCATTATTTTTCAGTTTTCTAATTGTTTATGAAAGTTGGTCTCTCAAATAGTCCATCATGGCCAGAAGCAGAACAAATATATTTAAAAGTACAATTAAGTTGACTTTGGGTGGTAAACACACAGTGCAACGTACAGATGGAATTGCGCACTTGAAACCTATATAATTTTATTAACTAATGTCACCCTAATAAATTTTAGGAAAAAGTTTTAAAAAGTAAAATTAAGGCATGCACTATACCACAAATATACATATAGTGCTAAAGGCCCCCAGCTAAATGTTATGGTCACTTTAGATGTGATTTATTTGATTTATTCCCTTTGGGAACTAGTCAAAATTGGGCTTTAAGATATATACCATAAATACTGATGGAGATGACTATTTCCCAAATAGTAGTTGCTATTTTGTGCCACCTTTGTGATTTTTGCATTGTTATATACTTTAAATATTTTCTTCAAGTTGTCTTATTTGTAACTTAAATTTATTTGAAAAATTAACACTATAGTATTATCATAAATTGAGTTGAGAAACTAACTGAATTTTACTAATACATATTAAAATATGCAAATAATTCTTTTAAAATAAATGAGATGTATCTTTAGACTATTGAAGACCTTTTGTATCCCATTCATGGTACTTTTCTACCCTAGTCATTCTGGAATACTTATAGGTCAAACATTCATTGAATGAAGATGTGACATGAGTGATGGAGATAAAAATGTAATGACCATTTTTCATACATAGTTTCTGATAGAACCATAAAATTTTAAAATTAGAATGAGCTTAGAGAGCATCTAATCCAACCTCCACATTTCACAGATGATAAAACAGTCTTAGAGAAGGAGTGGTTCTTTCCCAAGACCTCACAGCTGGTTACTTAATTCAACAGATACTTATCAGGGAGCTGAGAATACAACACTGAACAAAGCAGGCAGGCCCTTTTGGTGTTTACATTCTAGTGAGGATTAGAAGCCCTTTCCTTAGTTTTATGTCCAACTATATACTATTTAATGGCCTATTCACAACAAAAGACAGCCCCTGTCCCCACTTGTCTCTCACCATCTTTAGAAATAAGTGTTTGCCATATATAAAATTAATCCAGTTTGATAATTATCTCATTCTAACTCACCTTAAATGTACCAGTTCTTATGATACTTCCTTTCCCTAATGGGGCTACTTCTCATACTTTTTGCTTTAGCCAAAAAGGGAAAACAAGTTTCTTTTATAAGGAAGAGCCCATTACCCATTACAATTACGTAATTTGGAACATTTTAGGATATAGCCAGTCTCTAGTTGCAACACACATTAAAGCTTGTAGACAGGTCTTTTGATTTCTTATCTCATCTTGCTTCATGGTCTTGTTCCTGCCTTATTTTCATCTCTCTTGATATATCACCAATTCCCATGGTGATTGTGCTCTTTACATGTATCAGTTTATATATCGCAGCTCTGTCTCCTTTCAGACCTGGAAACTCTAACCCAACCAAGCCCCTTCTGGTCTGAGGAAAAGAAGAGTGCACTCTGACATTCCAATCTTGAAAGCTAACTCTGCTCCCGACAAGTTCAATGTTTTTTACAGGCACAACCACAGCCAGAGAGGCAAAAAGGAGAGATGGAAGAAATCATTAGAAATGAGTTTGGGCACGCAGTTGACTCTCTCTCTCTCTTTTTTTTTGTCTTTAGATCAGTGGCATTAGTGAAAGCTGGTATGAACTCTTGGAATTTTCAGCCTTTGTAATTCCCAGATGTCTTCAAATTGTGATTGAAGAATGCTTATTTTACAATGTGTGTTTTTTTCTTAAAAAAGGAGAAAAACAGAGTGGGTCGTATTAGAGGAATAGCTGAGATTTGAGACTACCTAATTCCCTTTTACTGTGGACTTGCTATATACATCCCAGGCACTGTGCTACGCACTTATACACTCTTTTACTTTTGACCTCCATAGCAGCACAGTGATTTTACAAATGAGGACACAGATAAAGAATCTTGGAGTGGCTCTTTAGCTTCCCTAACATCAAACAGCCAATATGTGGTTAAGTCAAGATTCAGTTCCATTTGATGCTAATGAAACCCTTCTATAGCTGATTAACATCAGTATTGAATTAAAATTATGATAAAAATACATGTAAGACATTAAGCACAGAATTTGTCCTTGTATGTTTATTCCATAGCCAAACAAACTGAGGCAGAGTCTGTGGGATTTGCCTCAAAATTACTAAGTGAAATAAGCTATGGTCTGAATTGGAATAATAGTCTTTTGAATTTTATTTCAAGCTTTTTCCACCACAGTTTTGTAATTCCAAGAGAAAACTGGTCAGTTTTCATTGGCTTAAGTTGTATTGTTAAAACACAGTGTATGGGCAGTCATAAAACAGAGATTTTAAAGAGAGAGTTTTAAAGACAGATGAATTTTAAGCACTGGCATTATAAAAATATTTAATTCCATTAAATTCAAAAAATTTTGTTCAAATATTTATTGATTATATTATACCTTTTGCCACCTGGGCACCCCAAATAAACTACTGTATTCTATTACCAAACCAAAAAAAGTTGAAGTGGTCTTTGAAATTCAAAGAAATCATCTTTGTCTATCTAGATTAACTGTCTCATTCTGAAAGATGTATAGATGTGTAACAGTCACCTGTTACAGTAGGAAATGTCTCTTTCCTCAAAATGTCCCGTAAGAATGTGCCATTTGAAAGAGAAAAAAATTAGTTTAATCAGAACCACATAATCATTGAAAACAATCTTGTTTCAGTCACCATCTCTGCAAATGCAATTATGGCCAATTCTCATGAGTCTGTACTAATGAGAAGAGGGTGTAACATGGATGGTTGACAGCTCAGATAATCCAAATAACTGATTTTCAGCATTTCCCCCACTAAACCTATTTACCAGAGTTGCTAGCAAGTAATGGAAATTGCTGATTCTAGTTTCCTTCCTCTCCTCCCCACACCCAGCACCCCCAACCCCAGTCATCCTTTGATGGAGATGTTAGTGAGCAATAAAATGGCCAAAATGCAGTAGGAGGAAGAAGAGAGAAGGAAAGTAGATCAATCCTTGAATAAATAAGAGCTGTTTTAACGTGATGCTTTTGAAATGGAAGGTTTTGCTCCTTACAGAATATTCTTTTGATCAATATCCTTATCACACTTACTTGTACAATAAGCACATCTCAAGTGTAATTTTTTAAAAATTTCTATTATGTAAGTAAAATATCAATTTATTTTCTTTGTTTAAAAATATTAAACATTACCGATATGGTTGAGGTTTTCTTTGACCTTTATTCTCACTCTCAGATCTGTACCACAGTCCTGATGCCTATTTATTATCAAATAAAATTTCTAGTTTTTTCTCTATCTAGGTTTTTATACATACTTCTGTAGAAATTTGTCAGAGATAAAAAGCATGCCCTTTTGTTTTACAGTTATAATAAACTATCTCTATTGTTTAACTATGTAGTATACTCTGATGCACTGCCCAAATCCCTCTTCAATGAAGGACTCATCGTCTCAGCGGGGAAGCTGTCAGGGACTGCCTCAGTTTTTCGTAGGCATGTCAAACCCGAATCTCGTCCCTTCCAGAGGCAGCCAACATCCAATAACTCATGTGTTCTGTTGGATACCAAGGTGAAAGTTCTTAATACAATTTGAATGTAAACCTATAAATGTCTTACCATGTTGGCCCAACTCAGGACAACTGAGAATAACCTTTCTAGATTCAGAGATCTCTAATGGCATTACTGAGGCTGCTATTGGGCTTGCATCACAGTCCAAATTCTCCCTCCCTTTGCTGCTTCCTTTGATGTTGATTGCAAAAATATTCCTCAATAAATATCCTGAACATTAAACTTTAACTCATAGTCTGCTTCATAAGGAACCCATCCAGTGATATGTCACTTGCTTATTTTTTCACTCAGTAGTATTCTCTGGAAAGCTCATTTACTAGTAAACATAGATCTACCTAATTCTTTTAATATTCCTGTATCAAAGAACAGGAACTATATTCATCAAAGCCCTGGTTCCCTTTCTGAACCTGTATCTAGACCATATTGTGAATTAACCATGACTAGGTTACTGAGTTCTGTGCAATGCATTGTAGAGAGAAATGATGTATGATACTTTTAGGCCTGATCCATTAAAACCTCATGAGGTCTTTTTTTTCCCTTTCTCACCCTGCATGTGCCAGCTAGATGCAAAGTATTTAGCAGAAGATTCCGAAGTCCTAGGGGATGGCAGAGCCACAAGGTAAAAGAAGACCAGGTCACTGGTTCATCACAATGGGCTGTCTATGAACTCCACATCAAATTGGTAAGTGTTGAAATATTTGTTTAGGGTTATTTCTTATAGAAATTAGCTTCTTTAAACATGAAAGACCTTTGGTTGTGCTAGTTTCAAACCACGCTGTTCTGAATATTTTGTACTTGTCTTCTTGGGTATAAGCATTTCTTTAGTATTAAATACAGTGGAATTGCTAGATCTCGAGATGCATAAGCTATAAAATTCAATAAATATTTTTGTACCATTTTCCAAAATGTTGTATGAGTGTTTATTCCCACTAGTTGTATATGGAAATACCTCTTCCTCATATCTTTTAAACAGGGTATGTTAAGGGAAACTCTTAATTTAGGGATGAAAAATATTTTCATATGTAGTTGAATTTTAACTAGTTTCATATCTAGATTCCAGTACATGAAATTTAAAAAATAGTAGACACTTAATACTTCCAGGTTAGTCTCTTTGAAAGCAGTCTCTAAGATTTATGCCATAAAGTCACTCACCATTTTACTGAAGCAGGGATTTGAACTGTATGCCAAGACTGATGCACACTATTGAATGATCCCAACAAATGCCAAAATTCTACCTTAGACAGCTTTGCTGTTACCTATTCCTCATTCAGAGGGTGGAGGGGAAACAATCATGATACTGGCTTCTATTTATTGAGTATGTAAAATATGCCAGGCCATGTGCTAACTATTTATCTGCATTAAGTTCTTTGAGCCTCAGAATAACCCTCTGACATGTAAGTTTCTATTACTTAGCCCGGCTTTTCAAATGAGAAAATGAGGTCAAGGTAATACAGTCTTTAGGTGAAAGAGCTAAGATATAACCCTAAGACTGTCTGACCTCAGACTGAGGGCTAGATCTCTTCTCTTACCCTATGTTGCCTACATACAACTCTCATTCAAAGTCAAAGCATATCACATACATTATTTACATTATTATTACTGCCCCTCATTGAGGGAAATTAAGGCTGTAGTCATATTTGTGTATCTGGGGATTAACTAGGTCATGAGGAGATATCCTTTAGGTAGAACACACAGGAGGATTGATTAATCCTTCTATCTCAACTTTGGGGAAAATGTATAAAAGTATATAGATCCATAAGTCATTTAAAGGTTAAAAAAAACAAAAACAACAATAAAATCTCCATTCTGGGTGGTTACTTGCAAAACAGCTGTAATCACTTGGCCAAATCACATCTAGCTCAGTGTGCCTCCCTGAACTTCCTTTGTCCTCAAACTGAACATAAGGCAGAGGAGGTCTGTGTGGGTCTGAGACAAGATGGAATTTGGACCAGCTGTTTTCAAAGGTTACATTAGAAACTCAAAGGCTAAAAGGGGTTGCTGCAGAAACACCCTTCTAAAGTCAGAGGCCCCACATTGTTTCACATATCTGTACCAAGAAACTATGGAAGGGGTAAAAACTGGTAACACACAAATCTCTACAAAATGAACAAAATGTTACACCCTATCGATAAGGCACAAGGACATTTGACTTCCTGAATATTTCCCATTTTTGTGGTTTTTGAGGTTGCAGGAGAATTCAAACCTCTTTGGGTTCAAGTTCATGTAGTCTTGACAAAAAAATAGCTTCCTGTGTCAGCAAAAAAAGGTTTTGATTGAAAAAAAATGAGGACAATTAGATAAAATAGCTCCCACCAACTATAAATGAATCAAGGTTAGGTTTCTCTTAAAATATACATGGGTCAGCCCTGGCTGGTGTGGCTCAGTGGATTGAGTGCCAGCCTGCGAACTGAAAGATCACCAGTTTGATTCCCAGTCAGGGCACATGCCTGGTTTGCAGGTCAGATCCCTAGTTGGGGGCATGTGAGAGGCACCCAATTGATGTATCTCTCACACATCGATGTTTCTCTGCCTCTGTTTCCCTCTTCCTCCATGTCTCTTTCTAAAAATAAATAAATAAAATATTTAAATATATATATAAATACAGGGGTCAAAAATCTGTGAATAAAACATAAACAATGAACTGATTTGGGGTTTCCTTGGGCCTTACCACATTGGGGAACCCCGAGTTCCTGTAAATCCCAAATTTGGTTAAAGGACAAGAGGACAGATCAGAAAAGACATAGAGGGCTAAATGAGTATATATTATCATTGGCAGAAGGCTTAAATGTGGTCTCTTGTCAGACAAATGTGTTTCTTCAAAGTTACCATCCTCTTTCTATAATAACACATGTTTATTCATTTAAGGAATATCTATTGTGCTTACCACATGTATGGCACAGTTAGAAACTTGCTGAACAGCAGAAAGCAAAATGGGCACCATCTCTTACAGTTTGAGTAAAGACATGAGGAAATGCATAAGTAAACATAACTATTTATAAACAAATATTGCAAACTGAGACATAACAAAGTAATTGAAGTATTCTGATGAAGAATAAAGCGGGAGACCTACATAGATAAAGTCCATGGGAAAGATGGTATCTGAAGATACCATCTGAATGGAGATGTGCAGAATGAGAAAGGGCCAAGTTCCTAAGGCTACTTGGGGGTCTGGCTACTCATGGGAAGGCTCTGAGACAGGGAAGAGCTTGGGCTCACAGGAGACTATGGCAAGAGTGAAGTGGGACATTGAGAGGGTTGCTCAAGCAGAGGCCAGATGATCCCAGAAAATGAAATGGCCCTGGAGAATTTTAATCAAAGAGGTGACATGGTCCCATTTATGTTCTAGAAACATCACTGCAGCTACAATGCTCACACCCTATTTGGTGGAGGAGATGAATTGGGAAAGGAGATCAATGGAAGCAGAGAATTGTAATGGCGAGTGATTACAATAGTTCGAGTGCATTAGGGCAAAGGAACACAAGTGAGATGTACTTAATTTATCCATTTCTTGTCATTCATTGGCTGTACTCATTTGGACTTTCATCAAAGCTGATACGAATGTGAAATGTTTGCATAAGTCTAATTGTATTGTATGAACTCCATTAAGCATTTTCAGGGGAAATAATAATTAAGGAAGTCAGAAAACCATTATTGTGGCTTTTTGTTTTTGCCAGAAACAGCAAGAGTCCAAAGCACAATATTTGTGATTATAGCAATGTGTAAAATACTTGAACTTCTGGAGTCCTGTGATGTGTAGTGCATGTGGTTGCTGTCGTAGTTAGCTCCTTGGGCAAAGATATTAGAAGGTATATTTGCCCTTGGTTTCTTTTCCATTTTCTTGACGTTAGTATGAATGGAAAAGGCAGAGTATAATCTGCTCAATGAGTTTTTTATTTTTCTGTGCATATGTTCAGGGAATGTAAGAAAAGAAAGAAGGCAAGGCATCTGTTTTCAAATGGCAGTGTGTAGAGGCTAAAGAACTGTTAATTTTAAACCTGTAGTGGAGATTTTTGACTAGGCTTTACAAGGTCCACTGCTTGTAAATAAGCTCCATCAAAAGCACACATTTTTTAAGCAGTGCTGGGCCAAATTCTGCCTGTAAACTTGTTTTTATTTTTAGTATCATCCACCAAAGATGTTTGTGGAGTTTCTGAGGTTGAACTCATTGTTTTGGAGAAAGCAGGGAATTGGATGTTCTACACAATAGGATTGCTGGGCACTATTGAACATCTATTTGAGAACTGTGGCCATGAATTTAAAGTGATGTCAATCAGCATTTTTACTTTTAAACCATCACAATTGCATTTCTTCTAAGGTAAATTGTATCTTCAGTGGGAAGTTGTTTTAATTCATTTCCCTTGGTATCTGTGGTTTGAGTCTTTTGTTGAGTAATAAATATTTCTTGAGCATATTTCTGTGAGCGAAGGAATATGTTGACAGAATCCTCAGTAATAAGCTATGAGAAGCAAAATGATATATAAAAAATATAAAAGTTAGGAGACAGGGATGAAATATAATTTAGGAAAAGGGACTTTAAAATCCCTCTGGTGTTCACTTCCTACTCTTTCCTTTTCTGTTTACATGACCATGGGTAAATCACTTAATCTACATCTTTGCTGCCCTCTTAATTAAGGCTTAATTACAATATGGAGTCCTTGGTGACATATCAGGGAAAGATGTAACTGAAAACATGTGACACATATTTTATGTCTCAGATATCTCTGAAACTGCTAACTCCAAAGGTTTTGGTATCTTTAATAAGTGGCAACACCAAGAATATTTGATAAAGTTCTCCTCAGAGGTTGAGAATTTGGTGAAATTTTTTTGTTCACAAAAGAAAAAGAAAAAAGTTACTGTTTAGCAGGCTGATTTGCTCTGAATTTTTGCTGTTTCACCTAGAAGACAGAAGCACAGGATCTTGGGGACTTTAAAAATTGTGTGTGTGTGTGTGTTATGTTGAGTTGTATGTGGACAATGTTGACTATTTGTCTTTTTTTTTTAATACCAAACATGTAAAACATTTGAAATCAAGAATAAAGTCTACCTCATGTGCTTTTACTTTTGACATTTCTGATTCCCCATGTGATATAATCCCAAACGTTAATTTAGCCAAGTACGGCTAATCCCCTAGAAGCCTCAGCAGTCAGCCATAAAATGTAAGTGCACTCTATAGAATCTTCAATTAAGTTTCTAAGATTGGTCAAGGAGAAGGTTTAAAATGAGTTTGTGTCATAAAGCAGGAACACCACTGAAAGATCTATGCCAGCTTTTCCAACTCTATTTGTCTAGAGCAGTAGTTCTCAATCTGGGGCAATTTTGCCTCCCAAGGGACTTTGCAATTCTAAATACTTTGTGATTGTTATGACTCAAGGGTGGAGGTAGGCAGAGGCCGGGATGCTTCTAAACTTCCAACAATGCACAGGACAGTTCTCACGAAAATAAATTATCTGGACCACAATGTCAATAGTGACAGTGGTAAGGTTGAGAAACTTATGTCTATATCATCACTTTTGCCCCATATCATATATGCCAGTTTCCTGGGTTTGTAAGTATGCTAAGACAAGAAGCAAAAATTTAATTTAGAGTTCAACATTATACATCATTAGCTTTCTGATGCAAAGTGCTTTCAAGTTTTTAACATCAAATTTCAATGAGTCCATTTGTAATAAAAAAGTTAACCTCTTACATATTAGGCACTTTATAATGTGAAAAACACATTTATATATGTCACCATGTTTGTCACTTGAGTCTTGCTAAAGAGTTATAGCTGGTATCATAACCATTTTATAGAAAAAACTACTTTTGCCTATTGCATCTCTTGAAATGTTTTATTTTTTAACTTGTTATAACATCTTAATTATTGAGGAGCCACCAACAAATTTGTCACATGTAAAGTATTTCCAAGAAGGAAATATTCAGGGTGTGGGTGACTCATACCTCTATAACTGGGCATGAGTGAACTCACTTATGAGGAAAATGGAACATCACGGATTGCTTTGGAAGTGATAAATTGTATGCTATTCCATAATTGCCACACATCTGATTTATAACAATTCATATTATCAGAAGGCAGAAAAAGCTCTTAGAAGTGATCTTCTTACTTTCCTTATTTTAGAGAACGTGAAACAGAAGAGAATTATGGTGAGGAAATATTCCTGGCCTCTGATCTACTCTTTGTATGGCTTTTCCATGCATAGACCCATAATATATCACTTGAGTAGAAGAAAAGATTGTGGGGAAAGCTGGAGGGAATCAGATGCTGAGTTGTTGTTTGTGCCTCCTTGACAAGTTAAAAATATATGGGTATAAATGTATCAAGTCCACTGGACAGTCAAAGGAGTACCTTTGATTCTGGAAATGTCTTTAAGATAGACAAGGATTCAGAAGAATCTCAGTTGAGTATGAAATGAGTCCTTGCCTTGTTCAGCACTAGCATAGAACACACTGCTTTTGAACCCAGGTATTCGTAGGTGGTAGACCTGGGTTGAAATGCTGGTTTGACCATTTACTATCTCTGTGGAATTATAGCAGTTACAAAATGACGCTTGATGTCCTCACCAGCTAGATAAGGATGGTACTCTCTGGAGCAGGAGAGAGGATTAAGGTGTGATTGTAATGGACTTAGCACAAATGGACAAAGTCAAAGGGGGGTGGGATCCAGGGTAGAAGGTAGTGACGGGTGGGGTGGGTGGAAGTAGTGGAGGGAAAATGTAGACAACTGTACTTGAACAACAAGAAAGAAAGAAAGAAAGAAAGAAAGAAAGAAAGAAAGAAAGAAAGAAAAGAAAGAATGCTAACAGAAAATGAACTATCAACAGGGAAATGCATGTTAGTGAATCTTTCATGGATAAAGGTGATTAAAATGATTTTCAGGCAAAAGAATATAAAATGGACTTAGCACAGTGCCAGGTACACTAGTAGCACCTGAGGAAAGCAAATCCTTTTCAAAGGGGCTGAGAAGCTCTGATTATTGCAAACCATGTCTTTACTTTAAAACCCTTCAAATAATCTAACTTTCCTAAAGGAGCAAGTCTTCCGTAGCCTACCCTTTAAATGTTGGGGCACCCCAGGGTTTTCCCCGTACCTCACTGCTTCTCTCTCATGCTCCATGGTGCTGTATTTTAGTAAGCTTTGTACACACCCATGCTTATAGCAGCATCGTGCACAACAGCCAAAAGATAGAGGCAACCCAAATGTCCATTGGTGGATGAATGCATAAACAGGATATTGTAAATACATAGAACAGAATGTTATTTCAGCCCTAAAAGGAAGGAAATCTTAGTACATGCCACAACATGGATCAACTTTGAAAACATTATGCTAAGTGAGGTAAGCCAGACACAAAAGAACAAATACTGCATGATTCCACTTATGTGAGGAATCTAGAGTAGTGAAATTTATAGAGACAGAAAGTATAATGATGGTTGCCAGGGGATGAGGGAAGGGGGAATAGAGAAGATTTCTTAAAGAGTACAAAGTTTCAGTTTGGGATAAACAAAAAAAGTTCTGGAGATTGATGGTGGTGATGGTTACATAATATGAATTTACCTAATGCTTCTGAATTGTACAGGTAAAAGTGGTTAAAGTGACAAATTTTATGTATATGTATTTTATCATAGTGAAAATATTTAAAAAATAAATATAGTATAGTAATAACAAAATGCCACTATTTGTTGAATATTTACCATGTACTAAGCATTAGGCTAAACATTTTCTGTGTAGTCATTAATTTAATCCTTGTATTAATTATTAAAGATTATTATTTCCATTTACCAAGATGAAAATTGAGGCCTCAAGAGGTTAAGTAAGCCCAAGATCACATAGCTAGGAAGTAGCTGAGCTGAGATGGAAACCCAGGCAGCAAGTTCCAAATTCTTAATCCTTATGTTTACCCTTTTACCTAGTCCCTGGATGTCACATTTCGAATGTCTAGACCAGAGTTGAGAATAAAGTATATTGATACTTTAGTCACATTGTTTTCAGCCTTTCAAAAGATTGTGAAATAGTTTCCAACATCACAATTTAAAGGTGAAGAATATGAAGCGTAGAGAGGTTAAATAACTTGTTCACATTCATTCACCCATGGAAGAGACAGGATTTAAACCTAACTCAGTCTAATTTAAAGTCATATTCTTAACATAACTGTTCTTTTACTATCCCACAAGTACTTTATTCTAAGATAACTCTTTTTTCATCTTTTAAAGTTTTGAACTTGGTATGTATTTGACTATATCAAAACAGTGTTCTCCCTATACCCCAGTATTAACTTGATGATGGACTTTATAGAACTCACAAAATAGGGTATTTAACACTCTAAATATAGTAAGTGCCTAGAATAAGTTTCTTAAAGCATGATCTTTCCCAAGATTACCGAAAATTGGCCCTTAGGTAAAGACTAAAATGAAAAAAAATCAGAACTCAGGGAGAAGAGCATGTGTGTAGAGGACAGAATTCTCTCATAGCCCTCAATGAGATGCTTCTGAGGCTGGAAAACCTTGGCCATCACAGGGCACACATGGAGAAAGTGCCTGTGTAATGTCTAAAAGTTCAAACCATTTTACATGCATTTTGGTCACCCCTATTATGGCCACCTTTCTCTACTACCCGTGCTTCAGTTTCTTCTTAGCCAGCATCGCTGCATCATTACTAAGAAATGAGACCCTTGTTGGCCCTGGGTCTTTTCATGGGCAGTGGTGTCTTGCCTCAATTCACATTGCTGCCTCTTTACCAATTTTACAATTGCCCTCAGAGACTGCAGAAAATGGGACTGATCAACTTGCCGCCTAAACACAATTTCCAAGACCTAACTCCCTGACCCCTTAGGGATCTTAAGAGATGCTGTGAAATGCAGACTCCACCAACTGAAGCCAATCTGCTTTGTTCTGTGGATGAGTTTTCTAACAACCGTGAATCATTAGGCATCACAAGGAAAGAGCCAATTTTCCCGCTGTAAAACCAGCTTTTCATAAAGACAGGCATCCTTCGTGTCACAGTAGAATTCAGTGACCTGAATGCAACTTTTAACAAAGGAAATAGTGCCTAAGAGTTTTTGCCTTTTTTTCCCTGGGGTATACCTTGCCTCTCCCAGATCATAGATTGGAAAAATTTATTTGTAAAATAATTACATATTACCATGAAAACTACAATGTTTAAAAATTGCTGGCAGTAAAAGAAATAAATCACTCTTCAAGGAAAAATTTTTGCTGAGAAAATATAATTTTTCAAGTAAAAAAATGTATGTTTACCTTAAAATATAGCCGTCCCAATTATTACTGATAACAGAAATCCCAAATGCAGTTGAAATATCAATGTCATAGAGTCATACTGAATTTAAAGGTTGACCTAACTAATATTATAGATGAAGGAGAATGAGGCTGTGTTTGGAGAAGGCCGTGAACTCTCCCAGTCATCAACTACTCATGCTATAAAAATTCTGCAAAATGTTTCCTAAATAAATGTCAAGGATTAGATGACAATCAGAGAATGATTCCAGGATGAGAGCAAGCAATGCTTCTTTAAGTAAAAGCAAGCAATAAATGATGACTAATTAAATGTCATGATGGGACATGGAAGGTGCAGAAAAGGGTGGGCTCAGTGGGAAACCACATCAGAGAATTGGGCTCTGAATCTGAACACTGAGGAGCTGGGGGCAACATCCTCATTTGCAGAGCCAGGCTCAAACAGTGCCAAATAGTAAAATACTGTCAAAAATGCCTCCACAGAAGGGAGAGCCTTAGTTTCTGTTGCATTCAGCAACCGCGAGAACAGATGCCGGAGACTTTTCAGAGTTTCAAAGATGTTACTTTATTGGCCAAGTTTTACCTGCGCAGGGGCGAGCTCTCAGGTGTCCAGAGACACGGTACCCACGAGGGCTGCAAACGAGAGTCGCGCCGAACGCTTACAGCTAAGTCCTTATATATGGGCGGGCAAGCAAGTGTTATACAGAAGCAGACGTGGCAGTTAGCTATCCGCTTACAAAGTTCGTGGGCAGGAACAGGGTTGGGGATTGGCTCAACAGTTGTAGCTTTACAAACCAAACATACTAGGTTGCATCTGTTTTACAATCCTTTGTTCTTGCTAAGTTTTCCTTGCTCCTTACAGTTTCCATTTAAAGGGAAGGAAGCCACAATAAATGTAATCTGGAACATACATTCCTATTATTAAAAATAATAGTAACTAGTACTGAGTCAGTGCCTCCTCTGTGCCAGAGAGTTTGATAAACACTTTATGAACACCATTTTGCCAAGTCATGCTTGTAAATAAGCCACCAGCAAACCATAAACCCACCCAGTGTTTGTTTTGTTTGTTTGTTTGCAGAAATTGGTATTTTCCTTTTCCAAAAAAGCATTGAGTTACTCTCAAGAGGAAAACCTGGAATGTTGCTGAACTACCTTTGTTCACATTTTCAATGGTGTTGTTTTTATTTTAAATTACATAATGGAGCATTCTTTTCAATATTCAAAAGCTCTGAAGCTTTGGCCCTTGTCACTGGGTCTCCACTGCAACCCCTTATGTAATTAGTTGCCATCAGATAATCCCCATGATGAGGAGAAAAGTAGGGCATACAACTTTAAATGTGATGAGAGCCTCAGTCTCCCTGCTACCCTGAACTTGCTCTGAACCACTGGACTCCAGTACCTCTTGTCTATCCTGGATACATTGCCTATTGCAAATCCCCTCTTGTTGTTTTTATCTGAACTTTGTGTCTGATTCCATATCATCACTCCCCAGGATATTTCTGCACAGGTTGAAAACACATTCTCTTCCAGGCATCTGCTTTGCGTTTCCTGGATGGCCAGTAATGTGTTTGTTTAGCTCGCTAGCATTAGACTATAGATTTTGCAGTGGCCTTTTGAACACTGGCCTCAGAATGTTTGTTTTTGTAAGTTTTTGTCTTATCTCACTTCCTCTGAAAAAGCCTCACTTTTCACAGCTTGGTTGAAACCTGAATTAGGCACTCTCTCTGAATCCTGCCTACACATATGGTCAATGTATAAGGCTAAATTGCTTGCAGTTTGAAAATCATAACCATTCTGCATTGTAGCATTTCATCAAATGGTCAGGAGAGCATTCCAAAGACAGGGACAAGAGTCCAATGAACTGCTTTAGCAGTAGTCTGTCTCCTTTATCCCCCTCCCCTTCTTTTCTTGTCTTTCCCTCTCTTTGCCTCCTGACTCTGCATCCCCATCCCCCTTCTCTCTCACAAGGCATGTAACTAGGAGGAAGTTCAATGATTTTCAAATGCAAGGGAAACACCTGGGGAACTTGTTAAAATGCAAATTCCCAGACCACATCCTCAAAGATTCAGACTTGTAACAGCTGGGTGAGCCTTGGGAATCTGTCTTTTTAACCAACACCCTGCAGGACCAACATCCCCATCTTTTTAATGTAGTAGTTCGTAGAAATACACATGAAGAAACCCCAGTAAAGTGGGTAAAATCCTGTACTCAAATAGCTCAGCTCTGGCTTTCAAGCCGAGCTCAGCCATGGCCTGGCTGGATGACCTTCTGAACCCCACATTCCCTCAAACATAGATAAAAGGTTTTGTGAGAATTTAATGGGATTGGCACAAAGTGAATGTTCAATAAATAGTAGCTCTTATTTTTAAGTTATATTCTAAAGAAACACAAAAGAAATGAAAATAGTAGGAAACTGAATCTTAATTAATACTAGCTTTCTATGAGGAGAAAGTGGTCTTAGTCTACGTAAAACTGAATAGGAAACTTGACCAAAATCTGAAAGACAGGAAGCAAGTGCCTAGCTCTTTCATTTCTGATGTTGGTAGCTTCCTCAACCCCACCTTCACTCCGCATCCTTCAGGAGGTTGCTTGAATTCTCTTCCTCAGGGAGGGTGACCTTCATGACCCTTAGGTTAAATCACAGCACTGGCTACTTCCTCTTGATGTGTTCATCACATGTTATGTTTAATTACTGGTTTGATGTCTGCCTTTCTGCTACTGTGAGCTCCACTAAGAGATAAGATCTCATTGCCTATCCTGGCTTTATTACCAATGGGTGATGTATATCTTTCAAAGGAATAAATAAATGTAAGATTCTTTAAAAAGTCATCAGTGATGTTCAACTATGAAACAGAGTATCTTTGGGATACTGACTTGCCTGTCATGGTAGGTTCATTCAAGTGGACTGCATGGATATATTGCTAAGGAAATCCTTGCTGAGGACCAGTTGTCCAAAGTGTTTTCCAGAGTGTCTCAAGGAAATATTGGGCAATATCTTGGGCAATATCAAAAAAGACAATTTCATAAGGAAGAGCTCTGTTTTGCCATTTGCAAGGAGTTAGACAAATTGCATAAGGAAATATCAGATGACAACTTCAATTGTAATTATGTCTACATGAAACACCTGGAGGTCCATTTAAAAATGCCCTGCTGTAGCCCACAGGGCCTCCACACAATGAGGGGTAAATGAGGTAGAGACATCAATCTACCCCAGCTTTGCTATATTGAAATCTTTTTCTTTCTTCATATGGAGAAATTTCAGCTTGGCATTAATAGTCTCACAAAGGAAAGGTGTTTGCCAGCTGAGTGAATTAAATATGCTACCACACTTGGTCTCAAAAGTTGAAAAAACAGCAAAAAATCACACGTTATTTCAAGTCTGAGAAAGCTGAGCTAATATATTTTTCTCCATTGTCTTTCATTTTCTACTTCTGCCAAAAATAGAAAGCCACTTTTATATTTTTTCAAATGTACTTCTTAGGGGAAGCACACTTTCCAAATGCAAGCAGGAAAAAAGAGAATAAATGCTGAGTTCCATTTCTTTTGGCATGTTGACTTCATTTGAATTTTACTCATATGGCTGGAGTTTCCATTGCTGCAAAATAAACAGCTACCTGGAAGGTTAGAGAAAGTGATATAAGAAGGCTACATAATTTTTAGTCATGTTCTTAATCAATTTGGTCCTTATTACAAATTAACTAAACTCCATCTATAGGACAATCCCTCTGACTGAATATTTACGTTGCATTATTTTAAAAGAAAACTAAGAGTGCCACATAGAATGACAGATATGTGTGACAAACATTTAAGTGTGTTGAGATAAATTATGACTTCATTCTTCATAGCAAGACACGTAGATGTCATTTTTAAGGTATTTCCACACATTTCTCCATTCATTTCTTTGAGCTAATTTGTTTTCTTTCTTCTGGGAAAGGAAATGCACTGAAAACAAAGATAAAGTTTACTTTCTGGCAAATATTCAGCATTCCAGGAACTGGCCTACTCATTTTGCAAAGGTTCTGGACTTAGTCTGATTGATCAAGATCCCTGATGCTTGTTAGTAGTTTGAGCTTTGTCAGGTTTATCACTTGCCATAAATGTAAGGAAAAGCCAATATGGGACAACAATATCATCAGATAGAAAATGATTGAAACATTTTGTGGAGAAAAACACCCTATATCACATATTCAGTGAAACCATGCAAAAAAAAGAGCATATGGTCTCTTTCCTGTGTGGGTAAAGCAGTGAGAGAAGGATTCCTTCACTGAACCAATTTCCAAAGACTATTCCTTAGATGATACTCTATGGTCAAAAAGGTTTTACACAAGAGGAGATCCAAGATGGCAGAGGAGTGAGTGGAAGTTGCACTAACCTCCTCCCAGGACCAATCTGGAATTACAACTATATTGTGGAGAAATCATCTGGAACAAACAACTGGACAATAGCGACAGAAGAAACAGCTTCAAAACAACATGACTGGTAGGGAATGTGGTAGGGATGCAAGAGGGCTGTCTGGGTGCTGGCAGGTGGCAACTGAAGTGCACAAGGGGTATTTAAAGCAGCCAGTTGGATCCCCTTGAGAAGTGTGAGGTCTAAACCCTAAGCTGGGATCCCCAGCCTACAGCACCAGAGCCTAAAATGTATACACATAACATCCAGCTGTGAAAAGCTACAGGGTTTTTCTCTGCCAAAACGGATGGCTAGAGATGCAAAAACCTGTTTAAAGGACCAACACACAAATTTTCATTTGCAGCCACTTACCCTGGGCTCCAGCAAAGGTGAGGGAGAGTGGGCTAGAGACCCTTGAGGAGAGTCTGGGGACAGAGGCATTGGAGAGAGAACTGAGAGAGTAGCCCCTGGGATCCCAGTGGTGACTCATCCATCATAGTGCAGCAGTCATCTTGCCCAGGCAGACCACTCCCCTCATAGTGGCATCTTGCTCAGGCACACCACTCTGCTCCCCTCACTGAGGAGAAGCAATAGCCTCACCCCCAGGAGGGACTTGCCCTGGCCCTGTGGTGCTTAAGTCTGACTGCTGAGTGCATAGTGACTACATTAACAACTGAAGAAGTCAACCACAGACAGTAAATCCCTGGTAGTCACTAACAGGCTGCCTAAGGCCAGACAGGGTCACATCTGACATCACCAGGGGCAGATCTATAAAGAAAAAATAGTGATAAATACTAGATGCTACTGAGACAAAATCTACCATGGTCTTCTCCATGATTTGTGATATTTTCTTTCCTACATAGCTTTTTAACATTCATTTCTTGTCCAGCAAGTTTGTGCATATCGACATTAGATTTTATATTATAGTTTATTTCAATTCTCATATTTTGCTCCTCCCTTCTCTTACTCCATTTTTCCTTCTTCTTTCCTCCTATTATTTTTGTTTTAAATTTTCTTTTCTCCCTTGCTACAACTTGGTTCCATTTTGCACTCTTACTATTTCTCCCCTGTCCGCACCTCAAAACCAATTTGCTAGTCAATGGTCATTTCACATTCTTTTTCTCACTCTTAAAATACCCATGGTCTCTCTACAGCATTAGCAATCTTTGCTCATTGGTTGTGCATAAGGGTAGTGTTGTCCTTTCTCAATTTTACCTCTAGATCTTCACTATTTTTGTATTTCAAATCTCAAACTTTACCATTACCTCTATTACTCTTTTATCCATCTCAAATTAATTTTCCCTGTCTTAGCCTGTTATTTTTTCGTTATTTTGTTGTTCATGTATAGTTACCTACTTTTCCCGACACCACTTCCCCCTCTAACCCACACCACCACCTCGCATCTTCTATCCTTCTCCCATTTGGCTTTGTCAATGAGTTTTTTATACATTTTCCCTTACTACCTTTCCCCTTCTTTCCCCATTATCCCTTTCCCCTCTCTGCTCTAGTTGCTCTCAGTTTGTTCTTTGTTTCCATGTCTCTGGTTCTATTTTGCTCACTTGTTTGTTTTGTTGATTAGGTTCCACTTATAGGTGAGATCATAAGGTATTTGTCTTCCACCGCCTGGCTTATTTCACTTAGCATAATACTCTCCAGTTCCATATATGCTGTCACAAAGGGTAGGAGCTCCTTCTTTCTTTCTGCTGCATAGTATTCCACTGTGTAAATGTACCACAGCT
>CM052544.1:52286574-52391962 GCA_028533065.1 Trachops cirrhosus | reverse complement strand
AGCTGTGGTACATTTACACAGTGGAATACTATGCAGCAGAAAGAAAGAAGGAGCTCCTACCCTTTGTGACAGCATATATGGAACTGGAGAGTATTATGCTAAGTGAAATAAGCCAGGCGGTGGAAGACAAATACCTTATGATCTCACCTATAAGTGGAACCTAATCAACAAAACAAACAAGTGAGCAAAATAGAACCAGCAAAATAGAGACATGGAAACAAAGAACACAGTGACAGCGATCAGAGTGGAGGGTTGCAAGGGGTAACGGGGTAAAGAAGGGGAAGGGTCATGTCAAGGAACCTGTATAAAGGACCCATGGACAAAAACAACAGGAAGGAGAATTGAATGTAGGAGGTGGGTGGTGAGTAAGACAGGGGAAAGTAATGGAATAAAAATGGGGACAAGTGTAACTGAAGAATAATAAAGTAGAAAAAAGATTTACACAATAGCTCCATATTATTTTTTATTTCAAAGAGTCAAATGCATTTTAGTCAAAGAAAGGACCGACGAATTCCTGAAACCATATATACCCTTATTTAACTTAACTTTACCCCAATTCATTTGTTCCCATTTTACAGCATACTTATTACAACTAGACTTACATTAAAAAATAGTTCCACATCCCCCAAGCCCATTTTCCAGCCCTACCACTAGTCCTCCTTTTCTTCAGACTTTATTTAATGCATGGATGGTCTGAAGTAGCTTCAATACTGACCAATCTTTTCTATTTCATGACACTCATGGACGCGTATAATTCAAGTTATGGAAATTGTGTGCCACACATATACATAATGGGTTTTAATACTTTTCGACTTAATGCTTTTTGACTATGTTTATCTGCCATAAAATATTCTGTGAATTCTTCTACTTCATACATTTATAAAGCACTGGCTCAGTCACGAGGCCCCAGGCCCCAGGGCTGAGGCAATCAGTACCCCCGGTAAACCAGTACACTTCAGCTTACCACATGGGGATTTGTTTCTGGTGAGCTCAAAGGTATGTATAGAGAGAAACCACCCCAGCAGTGGGAATATTTGTGTACTAACAGAGGAGTCCTCTTTACTTTCCCTTCATTTGTGCCTTGAGGTACTTACTACCCTGTGAGGTCAGTTATGAGCTATGAGAGGTGCCCTTTCTTTTACCGTCCATCCTACCCTAATGTTTTACCAGGAGCTGGTGCTATATCACCTGAATGACTACCTTCACTTCCTGTGTTAGGTCCACTTCACTTTCCCTGGCCAGGTTTCTGTAAGAGGGAGCAGACCAGATGAAGGAGAATTGAAGGATGATCTATCAACTCTCCCCAAAACATTTGGAGAAGTTTCACTTCCTTTCAATTAAGAGCAGGCTGTTCTCAGAGGATACCATGATACTGACCACCATGTTTGCTTCTAAAGCAGACAGGCAGAATTTGATTTTACCATCTGATCTAGAACTCTGGGGAAAAGGTAATCAGATAGGAAAGAGGTTACTGCAGGGAAAAGTTATATTCCAATGGACTGATGGTAGCTGGTAGGATTCCAGGTGTTTTCCAAATATACCAATTACCTAACACCAGGTTTCTAATTTCCATTTTGAGATTTCTAGGCTCTTTTTTTGTTATTGTTTCCAAGTAGAATATATTGTCCCCCTTTCAGTGCCTTAAAAAGTAATCTATATTCATTACCCAAATTGAAATTACAACACCTGTCCATAAAGTATCCAGCCAAGCAATATGATAAATAGAAACATTTACTGGAGAAGATACAAGATACAGGAAAAACATTGTACATAGGACAATGATGCCTCAGTTCCCTTCAAAATAGGCACCTTAGGACCCCACACAGTTCTCCCAATCAACATCTGCTGCCCTGTCATATTTTCCTGAATCTCATCGATGGTCTGAAATCTCTTCCCTTTCAAAGGTGATGTTAGTTTTGGGAAAAGCCAGAAGTCACAGGGCACCAAATGTGGGCTGTAGGGGGCCTGAGACAGCTGGTTGATTTGATGTTTCACCAAAAATCTCTGCAGAAGATATGATGCATGGCCTGGTGTGGTGTTGTGATGAAGCTGCTAGTCACCAGTTGCCCATCACTGCAGACCTCTGAATCATCCAAATAGTTTCTGTGGGGAAATGTTCAAGCTTAACACAAGTTTTTATTTATTTATTTATCTATCTATCTATCTATCTATCTATTTATTTATTTATTTTTAATTAATTTATTTTTAGAGAGAGAGGAAAGGAGGGAGAAAGAGAGGGAGAGAAACATCAATGTGTGGTTGCCTCTCACACACTCCCAATTGGGGATGCAGCCTGCAACCTAGGCATGTGCCCCGACTGGGAATCAAACCGGCATCCCAATGGTTCCCAGGCTGGCACTCAATCCACTTAGCCACACCACCCAGGGTGCTTAACACAAAATTTGGTGCAGATTTGTTGACCTACTCACTCAGTCATTTTGAATGCAACAGCCATACAGTACATACATTCACTCAAAAGCATTTACTTCCCCCACTGACTAGTACAATGAAGTCATCATTGTTCATGCCTACGCATTCCAGTCCAATCTCCTTGGCTGCCAGGTTACAGGTTACATCAGTGTCGTTCGAACTGTTCTTTTTATTAAAGATTTTATTTATTTATTTTTAGAGAGGGAAAGGGAAGGAGAGAGGAAGAGAAACATTAATGTGTGATTGCCTCTTACAAACTGCCTACTGGGGACCTGGCCTGCAACCCAGGCATGTGCCCGGACTGGAAATTGAACCAGTGAGCCTTTGGTTTGCAGGTCTGCACTCAATCCACTGAGCTATACCAGCCAAGGCTCAAATTGTTCTTGTTATATTAACAATGGTTGGACTTTTTCTGGCCAAACCAATGGGCAAATAAGCCCAATGAAACAATGAAAACAAAAATCATTCAAAAAACCACATACAAGTTGAATCATAGTTAACATGATAGTATATTTCTCTCAGTCTTTTTCCTTGCACATATATTAGTAGTTTATGTTAAAACATTGAAATATCTGTACATAATGTATTAGGAACATCTTTTCCTATTATACTATATACCATATTTGTCTTGGTATCATTTCTGGAGACTGAGTGAGCTTTCTTTGTATGGCTCTGTGTGTGATGACATACCTATTTTGCCATGGATAATGCATGCTTTTTCCCCAAAATTTTGACAGAAAAATAAGGATGTGCTTTATATATGGGTATCATGATTACATACCATGGGTATAATAATGGGTAAACCCATGTATAATGCACACAAAACATGGGTATACATTATACACTGCAAAATACAGTATGTGATCCATTCCTTTATGTAATCCAAAGTAGTGGTTTATTTACTTTTGAAATTTAATTATACAATTCAAAAATGAATATATTGTACAAGGTGAACTGTTGACCAAAGTAGCAGTTCAATGTTTCAGACTTTTTTCCTATGATAAATAGTGTTATGGTTAATACTTCTGTAACTAAATCTTTTTACATACACCCTTGAATTTGTACTAATTTTGCTTTATTTCTTGTGATTTATATATATTCATATATAAAAAACAAATACACAGAAAAGTGCATACTGTTAGTTAAATAACTGTAAAAATGAACAGCAATGGTTATATAACAATATGAATGTACTTAATGCAACAAGCTGTACACTTAAACATAGTTAAAATAGTAAATTTTGTTATATATATTTTTACCACAATAAAAAACTTCTTTGGCTTAATATATGTTTGTAAGATTTATCCATGTAATTCTTTATTTACATTAATGCATGGTATCCCATTGTGTGAATATACTATAATTTATTTCTCCTACTAAGACAAACAGTCCGCAAGATTCTTAGAAAACAAGTACCCATTTCTCTAAGGTATACACCCAAGACTGAAATCATTGAGTCATGGGATAAGTACATCTTTCAACTGAGTAGATAATGCCAAAATATGTGACTATTTTATTGGTACCAGCTGTGTTTGAGAATCCCCAATGCTCTTGGCCAGCAATTTTTAACATGTATGCCACAGGACTATTTAAAACATGGAATACCTATTTCATCGGGGCACTCACTTTTTTTCCCTTAGAATGCCAAATTTAAAAAATGACAACACAACAATAGCCATCCTGTGTGAATGAATCAAAACTATACCTATTTGTTGTTAAATAAGCAAAAAATATATTTTGTGTGTGACGCATAATTTTAGTATTTAGTTTATGTGTGCCATGAGAGGAAAAGGCTCTCAATCCATGACCATCTCTTTAGGTCTTCTTTAATGTCCATTAATAATATTTATAATTTACTCAGTAGAAATGCTAACTTTTGCTTAATTTAATCTTACATATTTTTAGTGCTATTATGAATACTATGTTTTTAATTTTCAATTTTTTGTTTTCTTCGTGTTACTTAGTGTTATATAGTACTTAGTGTTAAAGTACTTAGTGTAGTACTTAGTGTTATACTTAGTGTTATATATAACTTAGTGTTATATAGATAGTATATGTCAAAATATTTTTAATTCTCTAATTAATTCAAACAACATATCTGTAGTTTCTTTGGGGTTTTATACATATAAAATATATCATTTTAAGTGACAAATTTATTTCTTCCTTTCTAATCCTTATGCCTTTGATTTCATTTTTCCTTTTTTTAAAATTGAATGTTCACAAAACCACATAGGTTTCAACTGTACAATTCAATAAAACATCACCTCCATGCTGCACTGTATGCCCATTGCCCCAAGCAAAGTCTCTTTCTATGCTCATTTCCCCTGCTTTTTGCCCACCTCCATTCACTCCTTACCCCCTTTTTCCCTTTGATTTTCACTACACTGTTGTCTGTGTCTATGTGTTGTATATATTTTTGGCCTAATCCCTTTACCATCTTTCACCCAGGCCCCCAACCTTTCTCTCTTCTGAGAGCTGTCAATCTATTCAATGTATCTATGCCTCTGTTTCTATTTTGTTCATCAGTTTATTTTGTTCATTAGATTCCACATATAAGTGACATCATATTGTATTTGTCTCTCTCTGACTGACTTATTTCACTTAGGATAATAATCTCCAGGTCCATCCATGCTCTCATAAAAGGTACGGTTTCCTTTTTTATATAGCTGAGTAGTATAAATTGTCTAAATGTACTGATGATTGGATAAAAAATATATTGATGGGCACTTAGGCTGTTTCCAGATCTTGGCTATTGCAAGTAATGCTGCAAGGAACATAGGGGTGCACATATTCTTTTGAATTAGTGCCTTGTGTTTCTTCACATACATCCCCCTAAATGGGATCGCTGGGTTATAAGGCAGTTCCACTTAAAATTTTTTGAGGAAACTCCAACTGCTTTCCACAGTGGCTGCACAAAATCTTCATTCCCACCAACAGTGCAAAAGACTTCCTTTTTCTCTACATCTTTGCCATGACTTGTTGTTTGTTGATTTATTGATGATCGCCATTCTGGCAGGTGTGAGGTAATATCTTGTGGGTTTGACTTGCATTTCTCCTGTAATTAGTGATGTTGAACATCTTTTCATAGGTATATTGACTATCTGTATGTCCTCTTTGGAGAAGTGTCTATTTGGGTTCTTTGCCCATTTTTTAACTGGAATGTTTGTCTTCTTGGTGTTGAGTTAATAATTTCTTTATAAAGAACCATCTGGTTCTTGGCTACCACTATCAACTCATTTCCTTTAACTTTACTCCTCACTCACTTTTTTCCTGTCATGTTGACTTTTAAAAAATCTGCCCTGCCCTGGCCATTGTGGCTCAGCTGGTTGGATCATCATCCCATAACCAAAAGGTTTCGGGTTCAATTCCCAGTACCTAAGCTGCAGGTTTGGTCCCCAGTCTGGGTGCATAGAGGAGGCAACCAATCAATGCTTCTTTCTCACACTGATGTTACTCTGTCTCCCTTCCACTCTCTCTAAAGAGCAATGGAAAAAAAATGTACTTCATTCTAACAATAGCCAGAGGGGAGGAGGAAGGGGACAGTGGGGAGAAGGGTTCTCAGGAACTACTATAAAGGACACATGGACAAAAATCAAGGGGGAGGGCAGAAGCAAGGGAGGGAGGTGGGTTTGGCTGGGGTCGGGGGAGGAGTGGGGAGGAAACGCAGACAACTGTAATTGAACAACAATAAAGTAATTTAAAAAATGTTCTTGGGTGAGGATAAAAAACAATCTCTCCTTTTGATGTAACAAGCTCATTCCCAAATGGGGGCACTTGAACTCATGATTCCTTCTGTTTATGATCTTAATCTCCAGGTCTTCTTAAAGCTCTGTGCTCCCCAAAATTCAGGTGTCACAACAAACCTAGATATCATTTCAGAGAGGCTGTGTCTACATACTACATAACACCCTATTTTATCATCTTTATAGCACCTAATCATAACTAAAATTAAAAAAAATAAATTTTGTTTGTAGAACTATTAGCTCCATAAGAACAGGATTTGGGAATTTCTAATTCCCAATGTCAAATGAATATATAGTGTGTTTTCAATAAACAACCTCTGAATAAATGAATGAATGACCATCTGGACACTGGAGAAGGGGATCAAGTGATCTGCTAGAGCATGTGTCTTACAGGACTGCCTGTTCACTGCTCCCAAATCTCCTGCACTAGGCAGTGGCTCTCAACCTCAGCTGCATATTGGAATCATCTAGAGTCTCACTGAAGCCTGAGTCCAACCCCCAGAAATTCTGTTGTAATTTGCTGGGGTATAAGCTAGGTGACAAGATTTTTCAAAGCTCCCCAGATGAATATGTACACCCAACTGAGAACCACTTATAAGGTATTACTAAAACTGAAGTTATTTTTTCCTTGGGCCTCTAGTGACTCTTTGTTAAATAAACTGAGACTCATTAATTCTAATACTTGATAATCACTAAAGATATTCCTTGCCCTAGCTGGGTAGCTAAGTGGGTTAGAGCATCGACCTGATACTTAAAAGTTGCGGTTAGATCCTAGGTCAGGGCTTACACAAGAATCAACCAATGGATGCACAGGTGGATGGAACAACAAATAGAGTGCTCTTGCTCTCTCTCCCTTCTCTCTCTAAAATCAATTTTTAAAAATTAAAAAAATATATAAAGAAAGAAATATCTGGACTGCTCATGTTTACCTTAAAGATCAAATTCCCATTGACTGGTGGGAACATTTTGGTTTATAAGATACATGGAGCTTTTGTTAGAAGAAAAAACAGGGTTGACATATAAGCTGAATTAAGAATTTTCCATATTAGTGTCTTTCTTGGTCATTTCATATTAAAGAAGGATAGGGAAGTAACTTAACAGTCCTCCTGGGAACAGGAATAGGCTTTGACATTTTGAAGGTCATGTCTCTGTCCCCAAGGGAAGCATATAGGAAACTGAGCCAGGTTTATTTCCTAAACTCATCTCTTAGGTAACATGGGAGAAAGTACCAATGGCACTGGTGGGCACTGTGGAGGATGAAGATGTTTGAAAAAATAATTAAAGGAGTAAAACCCTCTCTTCATAAGAAATCAAACTGTAATACCAATTTCTAAAGCTGATCAAAGTGGAGTGGGTCTGTTTGAAGTAGAGTTTGTGGACTGGAAACCAGCTCAATACAGGCTGCTTCACACAATTCCTACCCCTGATGGCTCTGGAGGACTGAAGCTTAGGCCTCTGCCAAACTCAACTTGAAAAACACTCTTCCAGATGATGCTCTTAGGAGTGGCAATTATATATCCCTCCTGGTTAAGAAAATGTACCACAAGAGAAATTAAAATAAATAGTTAAGGGTGTTTACTGTGGTTTCTTTGGTATCAAGATTAACCTGGTTAGCCCCTTTCTCAGAACACTTCCATACACATGAACATGACCTAGGGACCTTGGAAAAATGTAGGTTCTCATTCAGTGGACCTTGGGAGAGACCCAGGGTCTGCATTTCTGAGGAGCTCCCAAGTGCTGACAATGCTTTGAATATCAGGGCGTCGAATCTCAATTCATACATCAGAATCCCACAGAAGACTTATTAAAAATGCAGATCTTGGAGACATATCCTGGAGCTTCTGGATGCAACCCTCTGGTTGTTGGTCTGGAAGTCTTTGTTTTTAACAAGTTCCACAGGTTTTTCTGGTGTTTGCTAAATTTGAGAATTATGCTCTAGCATGTGTCTGCCTACATATCTTAGCCTCCAGGAACCCAGGAAGAGAGCCCGAGACTCAACAAGTGCCAGGGCTGGAAGGGTGTTTAGAGATCATCTAGTCCAACCTTAAAGAGCAACCAGTTCTGTCAGGTGCCACTTCCAGCTGGGAGCAGGGCAGAGTGAGCACTGGACGGGAAGTATCTGCCTTCCTAACTCCCAGGTTTCCCCAGAACACCGCAGGCCTTCTTTTCATTACTTCTCTGTCTGTGCTGCTTCCTGAGATCAGAGGCCATGTCTCTCTTGTCTTCTGCTGTGTTTCCTCAGCCAAACAGAGTGCCTGGTGCAGGGAATGTGCTAAGTAACTCTTATTGTTGTGTATTTCAGCTACAATTATGCCTAATCAATTATCTTCAAATTTTCTGAGATTCCCAGATAAAATGTCAAAGTTTTCATAAAAGTCTGAATATGACTATGGGGAGGAGAGGCATAGCCATAGAATTTACCTCTGGCTCCAACTTTTACTAAGTGTATGATCTTGGGAATTTTGTTCAACTGCTCTGAGTCTCAGTTTCCTTATCCATAAATTAGAGACATCAATAGGTCTATGTCGTGAGGTTTTGTGAATATTTAATTGGTCAATACTTGTAAAATGTTTACCATGGTGCCTAGTACATAGTGTGTGCTAAATTCTGTGATAGTTAGCTCTCTAGGTTACGAAAGCAAGGTAATGGATTCCATCAGTCACACCAGAAGCCACAGCAGCAGGACCCCTTTTCAATTACCAATCCTAGCGAGCTGGAAGTGGATCATCTCTGAAATGAGCATGTGTAATACACAGTTTGTAGGTCTGGAGGGAACAAATTGAGTTTGCACAGCTGCCTGGGAAACCTTTTCTACAGCACGAGGTATGTACCCTTTGATTAGTACAGTGGTTACTGAGACACTGAAGAACCAGCTGACAAGATGGCAGGAAGGGTGTGTGGGCCCTGGGATTGTCTCCATGGGCTCCAAATGTTGAGTAACCAGTTTAGAGTCTGGTGCAAGAGATTTCAGCAATGTGTTTCAATCTTTGCTAAGAGAGTGTAGCAAATGGATTTTAGTCTGATTACTAAATGAAGGAATGTGCTTTTGGAATGCAAGCTTCAGGATTCCACTGGGGGAAGCAGGGCTGGGTGATCATTACTATCAGGAGGTATGTTTTCTTCACATGCCCCGGGTTTTCCAAACACTTGTGATTTTCAAACATTCTGCTCTGTTGTTCTATGACTAAAATTCTACTTGCCTGAGCAGATGTGCTGATTTGGGTGGGGGGGCAGTACTTGGGAAAATACGGCCACCATGGGCTGATTTTAAGATCACACCCAAGATCTGTTGTAGTTGTGGAAAAACTACTTTATATTGTAAGTAGGTATGATTTCCCCTTTACCTCAGTAATGAGTCAGACTTTCTTCAGTTGCAAGTGAGAGAAACTAACTCACACTGGTTTGAGCAAGAAGGGAATTCCCTGGTAACTGAGTTCAGAGGATTCATGGCTGGATGGATGCGGACTCTCAGTCAGTGACCCAGAAAAGACACCACTCTTCATCTCCTTACTCTCATTTCCCTGTGTTGATTTTATTCTCAAGCGAACTCCCTCTTTGGCTGACCTGGGCTCATATCCTGCCTGCTGGGCATCCATACAGAAAGAGTGATTTTCCAAAGTGTTTGAGCAGAAGCTGCCAAAATTCCCTCTGGCTGGACCTGGGTCATTCGTCCCCCCATGGTTACCAGTCAAGGAACTGGTCTCAGTAGCACCTGAAGACTCCCCAAAGGAAACTGAGACATTGATATCATAAGAGGAAGGCATGGACCCAGAGCAGGGAAATGCAGTAAATATCCTTACATGCTTTTTCTCTGAGTCAGGATTCTATTTCCCATTACTATTTTGCTCAGTTTTCCTAAAATAAAATTCTCCCACACACCATTGCCCACTTGCCCACAAGGATGTGCATTTGGCCTCCCTTTACTTTTCTGCTGTACCACATGAACCTTAGTGAGGTCCCGCTTCTCTAGCTGTTGACTCTCTCTCCCCATGTGATTAAATGTTACTTTGAGATTTTCTTTTTGTCACATTGGCTCCCTTTTGCCTCCTTAATCTCTATAAGTTTGTCACTATACTCTTGCAATAGCCTATCACCGTGGAAGGAAGGAAAATGCCTATAGTTGCAGGCAGCCAGGAAGAGCGTCTCCTGGGATTTCCTGGGAAACATGTACACAATTTTTCTACCATATGTAGCATCTGGCAAGCTGCAGAATGGGTCCACAGGTCATCTTCATCCACCAGAGCAAGTATACCAAGAATGATTTGCTTCAATCCAATTTGCAAATTGTACTTAAAAAACTAATTATATGTGAATTTGCAAATGAGAATTGCTACCTTTGTGTGGAACAATTTGCTTTATTAAATGAGAGATGACATGGTGTCTGTTATGTACTTATTAGCACGTTAAGGTTCACCGTTACATAGGTCATGAGAAAGCTCCAAGACTGACCAGTGCTCAATGGATAGCTAAATGCCACAAGATTTAGAAAGAGACTCAGACAGGAAAAAAGCAACATTTTAATTAAATGTACATTGTTGTTCGGCACAGTGTACCAGAACCTCCTACAGGGTTTGTTTTAAAAATTAACATTTATTGAATGCTTACTAAGTGTTGGACACTGGGCAGAGCCCAGTCAGTTCTCCAAACACCCTATATGGAAGGTACTGTTATTATTCTCATTTTACAGTTAAGGAAACTGAGGAACTCTGAGGTTTACTGACTTGTATTTGGTGGCAGAGCTGAACCATGAGGGAATTTTAGATCATTGAACTCCAGGCCCCAAGCTCTGACACACTAGGTAGATCTGATACAATGATCAGTTTGGCTATTTAGAAATTATCCATGGATACTTGTTTTGGGGGGGATTTTTAAATTTTATTTTCTAGAATATTTTTAGGTTCACACCAAAATTGTGAGAAAAGTGCAGAGATTTCCCAAATACCCCCATCCACACACATGTATAGCTTTCCTCATTATCAGTATTCCCCATTAGAGTGGTACAGTCGTTACAACAGATGAACCTACATTGACCAATCATTATCACCCAGACTCCATAGTTTACATTATGGTTCACTCTTGGTGTTGTGTGTTCCATGGTCTGGACAAATGTAAAATGACAAGTATCTATAACTATGGCATCATACAGGTTATTTTCACTAAAAATTCTAAAAATCCTCTGTGCTCCATCTATTCATCCCTTCCCACTTCTTCTCACCCAACCCCAGCAACCACTAGTATTTTTATTGATTCTTTTGCCTTTTCCAGATGTCCCAGAGTTTGAGCCATACAGTACGTAACTTTTTCAAAGAAGTTTCTTTCACTTAATATATATTTAAGGTTCCTCCAGGTCTTTTCATGGCTTGATAGCTCACTTCTTTTTAGTACTGAATCATATTCCATTGCCTGGGTGTAGCACAGCTTATTTATCCATTCACCTACTGAAAGACATCTTGGTTGCTTTCAGGTTTTGTCAATTATGAATAAAGCTGCTATAAACATTGTGTGCAGGTCTTTGATGTGGACATAAGTTTTTAACTTTTAAGGGTAAATACCAAGGAGTATGATTGCTGGATCTTTTGGTAAAGAGTACATTCAGTTTTGTAAATAAACACAAACTGTTTTTGAAAGTGGCTGTACCATGTTGCATTCCTACAAACAATAATGAGAATTTTTGTTGCTCCACATCCTAGTCAGTATTGGGTGGTGTCACTGTCCAGATTTTGGCCATTCTAATAGATGTGCTAGCCTGATGTTTTTAAAATATAAATGTTCATTCAGTATGTATTGTATGCCTTCTAAGTGCCCTAGACTAGAGGCATGATGCAATGCTTTGAGATTTTTTGAGAAATGACTCCCAAATAGCACCTGAAATGAAAAGTAATAATAACTAAAACCTATTCGTTGCTTACTAAATGCCATGCCTTATGTTAAGCGTGTTTTCATTCTCTTATTTATTCAATCTTCATACAGCCTTCCAGAGTTAGATACCATCCCCATTTTAGAATAAGGAAACCAAGGCTTTGAGAAGAGAAAACACTTGTGTACAGCCATCCAGTCAGAGACAGCACTGAGAGTTGAGTCTGGGTAGTCTGGCTTCTTGGCCTTTGCTTTGACCTCTATGCCATGCCACACAACATGCCATGCCATGGAAGATCTTAGCAGCCCCTGGCCAGAACCAATGATGCCCCATTAGAACCCAATCCATTTTATACTTAGTGTTCCTCAATTATCATGCAACAGAGTTTCCCCTTTTGTTTTTTAGGCTATCACCTAATAAAACTTTAAATGGTAGGTATTTCATTGTTTAAATTCACTTGAAAAAGGACAAAATTTCTGATGAGTAAGAGTTTGTTACATTACCAAGGGATGTAACAGGGATTACCAAGGGAATGTACATTATTGACTTATTAAACAAATTTCTTAAGAGGCTGCTAGTGCCAGGCTCTGTCCTAGGCAGAGATGCATGGTATGACACAGACAGTACCACAAGAGTGAATGCAGTTTGGTGATAGAGATACAGAGAGGTGTAAGGCAATGTTCTGAGTTTTGAAGTAGAGGGTATGCCAAAGTGTAAAGGGGCTTAGTTTGAGCTACCCATGATAGCCAGTGAGCTGGGTCTTCCCCAGCAGGGAGTAGAAAACTTGTTCTCTAATCAAAGGGGTCAAGTTTTGCATAAAATTGTGGGCTTAGTGAAGAAACCTTTGAGATTTAAACAAACAATGTGTTAACCAGGGGATAAATGACATTGGTTCAGTTGTGCCACAGTGTCACAACTGAACCATAGATAGATAGTCTCCTATCTATCTATTCTACCACCTTAGTTGTTGGTATTTCATATTCATGCATTTTTACCTCACTGTCACAAGACGGCTGCTGTAGCTCCAAACATCCTCAAGGTAAGAAGTGGACAAGGGAGTGGTAGTGAAAAAGATTTTTCCTGTAGTGGCACTGTCTTTTTATTAACAAAGAGAAAAAGTTTTTCCCAGAAGTCTCCCAGAAGACTTTCTTTATCACCTCATTTGACAGAATTGAATTACATGATAACATTTACTCAACAAGAATGGGAAACAAGCAAGTGTTCAGCTTTTTTCTTTCTTTTGGGCAAAGTAGACAAGTGATGCAGAAATGGTTCTGCATTATCTAATCAATAGTTTCTGCCACAATGTGAAAGAGTATGACATAGTATTCTTAACCATATATCTAAGTGTTGTGACCAACAATTTGTGACCACACAATCATTAACTGGTCAGTTAGTTGGAGTTAATCATATAGAACTGGGTCACATATTGGTGGCTGGGGAATTCCTGCCCTGTTGCTCATTAGTTTTGAAAACTCTTGCCAGAGAAATCAATGGACTGAACTTTGGCTTATTAGTTTTAGGCAAACTTTTTTCACAACCTAGGGCTGGAAAATATATTCCAAAATTAGCTTCCAGGACTCTCCTTCAGACTAGGTAGCAATCTAGACTGAACTATGTACAGCTTTTAATGCTTGTGTCAAATTATAGTTTATGTGCTGTGGTCAGTGCTGGCTATATAATTTGTGAAGCTCTGTGCAAAAATAAAATGTAGGGCTCCTTGCTTAAAAATTTTCAAGAATTTAAAAATGGTAAGGGCAAAGCACTAAAGCAAGCACAGGGCTGTGTGCAACTGTACAGATCACATATGCACAAATTCAGCCCTGGCTGATTCACTGCTGAAGCCTGGACTCAGAGGAGGCCAAATTTCAGTGATTGGCTACAGGTGTGGGGTCTTCTCCTCGAAGGTGTAGCATGATGATTAAGAGTTCACAGTTTTGAATAGGCCTGGTCTGTATTCTAATCCTAATGCTGCTACCTAATTGCTCAATGATTTTAGAAAATTCTTTAGTCTTTCTGTAATTCAGCTTATTCTTCTATAGAAAAGTGGCAGTATTATCTGTTTTGTATATTATTGAAAGGAGTAAATTGAATGACAGATGTTATGTTTTGATTGTACCACATTACTGGTATGTATCTATACTACAACCTCAATGGACAGTTGCTATGACCTGTCAATTTTGCTCATTAAGAAACTCAGTTTTACCTTGTTAGAAGATATTACACTCTGAAGGGCAGATCCTGGCACATTATATTCACAAGAGAATGATTTATAAATTAGAATGTCCATTTCTTCATGTGTAAAGAATTGGCTGGACTTGGTGTGACATCTAACACCAGTTCTTATTCAGAATCCAGTTTGGAAACAATGTTTATTTTAGTAGGTTGCTTTTAAATGCAAAATTAGTATTTTCCTCAATTAGTGTGTGTCCACGTTTTCAAGGCCAAATACAGTTGAAATCTTTTGGATTTAGCCAAGGTTTCCTTTTTGTAAGACTTGTCAGAACCTTCAGCATGTTTATGAGTTCTGTGAAAGCCCAAAAGGATCTCCAAATTTGCCCAAGCATGCATTATTGGACCAATGTGGTGATTCACTTTAGTAAGCATTTAACATAAACAGAGTAATGTTTACCTATTTACTTTTTTAAATGCTGATCATTTAATTGGACAAAATTTTCAATGACAAATGGAGATGTAAAAACTCTGATAGCTGTAGTGAATAGGTAATCATTGTGAAATCATATTTTTTACATGCTTGAAAACTTGTTAATAGGACCTGATGTTGATCATCACTGCATACTGAAGAATTAAATAGACATGGTGAAACAACATTTCAAAATGACTTTATATAATTCATTCATATTAATGCTGGTGTTAGAACCACCACATAACTTAGACAGCAAAAGTCTGTCTAAAGTGTTGATTACTGTCCTAAGTTCAGTCTTGATTTTCATTTATTTTTCAAATATGCCATAGTTTGGTTGGCAATAATTATTGTAGCTTGGGCATTTTTAACTGCAATTATATTTTTCAATTACAGTTTATATTCAATATTATTTTTTATTAGTTTTGAGTGTATAGCATAGTAGTTAGACAATCTACTACTAGTAGTTAGGCAAGACCCTGCAGACCTCTTAACTTGGGGAAGAGGGTATGCTTGTGTTTCTATCCCTACAGGTCCTGTCTGGGTACCAGCCAAAAGAGTAAAGCCTTATCATGAGTGGGACAGACACCAAGCTCTGCTACCTGAAACTGAGAACCAATTGACTGATGGACCAGATGGCCCAGCTGACCCTGAATAACCAGAAGAAAAATGGACACTCATACTATCACTCACAGGCCTGGGTCTGCCAATGGAAGAGGATGGGGCCTGCCCCAATGACAAAGGCCGAGGCTCAAGCGCCTCCTGCAGAGGGCAATAACCCCTCGGTACCCCATAATGTTCAGTGGTTGAACCCTAAAAACTCTTTCAGTGGGCTGAATTTACAAGTTTGGGTCCTAGTAGCCCATGGATGCCCCTTTGTCTTAACCCTTATTTGTGCTTTATGATATATATAGAGGTGGTTTTCTTAAAATTGCTTTGGGGAACAGCAAATAGTAGGTTTCACAGGCTTAACAGCTACAATAGCATTTACAAATGAAAAAGTGGGGAGATCAGATGTTGGGAACTGCCCCACCTGGTTTCAGGAGCTGTAACCCCGCCATGGCTAAGGCTGAGTGCTAGACCTTGGGACCATAAGCCACTGAGAAGACAAAGCTCATCCTCCTGGCAGGAGCACTGCCTCTGCTCACTTTATGTCACCCTGCCTGGCCCCCAATGCTTAGTCAGTTAGCCAATGATGGGTAAAACCTCTCATGGGAGGGGCAACCTAAGACAGGCATGATCACGTGGGAGGCCCTCAGGGAAGGACTTGAGGGGCTATTGAAAAAGCAGGTGATGGACCCTCTTGGCTTTGACATAGCCTGAGTCCTCATTCTGTCTGCAAGAAGTATCCTCATCTCTTGGCTGCCTTACTTCCCTTGTTCCACCTAAGCCTGAAACAATGCCGGTGGTGAGTGCGGCCCTGTGCTGGAAAGGGTAGGTTTCCCGGGGCAATCAGGCCTGAGAAAGAATGCATAAAATCCTATGAAACCTACTTTGCTAGTACCCTCAATTTAAATGATAAGGGTCCAAACCTGAAATGAGTTTGTTTCTCCAAAGTTTTGTGGCACTTTAGCTATCTGACCCTGACTCAAAATAGACCTTCAGAGTTCTTTGAATATTATGTATTTGATCATTACTGCCTGACAGTGATCGATGGGCTTAATCTGAGAATGTGGGTTGCTTACTGATTATAATAATGCCCTGTGTACTTTGACATGTTTGCAAATTATTTTCCCAGGGTCGTGTGGGAGACCAGCAAGCAGCAAGCTTTGTGGGATCTATAGCGGTCCTAACTAAAAACAAGGGGGGAGATGTAGTAGAGTGTTCTGCGTGGCGTGGGCCCAGCTCCCATTGTGAGATGCACAGGACCCATGACCACGGATAGGTTCTGCTATGGGGAATCAGGCCTGCAATGTACCTATGCTGCTATGAGTCTTGCTTTTTGCTAAAACTCCCTCACCCTGAATTGAGGACATTTACTGCAAAGTAACTTCCTAAAATCCATGCTAAACCTTCCAAGGATGAGTGTAACGGGTTTAACCACTTTTGACTTTTCATTTGCAAATATCTCTCTTCTGGGATGTGATTAGCAGCATTGGCTCCTTTGTTTTCTGTGAAAGGTATTACCTAAAGCGAATCTGTGCATAGTAAATGAGGACCACCATGTAATGGGTGGAGAAACCCAATAAAGGCCTGTCATGGCAGAGGCTGTGGCTTTTGCTCCCCTTGAGAGAAAATCCATGCTGTCTGTCCCTTTTCCTCCACCCCACTTGGTAGTCTGTGTGAATGTCTCATTTCATCCTTAATAACGTGGACACTACGGGCCGGTGCTCCATCAGTTTTCCATAGTGGTTGTACCAATCTGCAATCCCACCAAGAGTGCACTAGTGTCCCCTTTTCTCCACAACCTCTCCAACACTTGTTGTTTGTCCATTTGTTTATGACGGCCATTCTGACCAGTTAAGCAGTATCTCATTGTGGTTTTCATTTGCATCTCTCTGACAGCTAGCGATACTGAACATCTTTTCAAGTGTCTCTGGATCCTCTGTGTGTCCTTCTTGGAGAAGTGTCTGTTCAAGTCCTTTGCCCATTTTTTAATTGGGTTGCTTGTCTTCTTAGAGTGGAGTTGTATGAGTTCTTTATATATTTTGGAGATTAAACCCTTGTCTGAGGTATCATTGGCAAATATGTTTTCCCATACAGTTGGTTCTCTTCTTATTTTAATACTGTTTTCCTTAGCTATGCAGAAGTTTTTTATTTTGATGAGATCCTATTTGTTTATTCTTTTCTTTATGTCCCTTGCTCTAGGGGACATATCAGTGAAAATGTTGCTGCATGAAATATCTGAGATTTTTCTGCCTATGTTCTCCTCTAGGACTTTAATGGTGTCACAGTTTATATTTAACTCTTTTATCCACCTTGAATTAATTTTCATGTATGGTGTAAGTTGGTGCTCAAGTTTCATTTTTATCCTTCATTTTATTTATGTGGTATATCACCTTAACTGATTTGCAGATATTGTAGTCAACTTGCATCCCAGGAATACATTTGACTATGTCACGGTGTATGATCCTTTAAATATATTGCTAAATTCAGTTTGCTCATATTTTGTTGAGGATTTTTGCGTCTATGGCTTATAATTTTCTTTCTTTGTAGTGTCATATTTAGTTTTAGAAATAGAATAATGCTGGCCTTGTAAAATGAGCCTAGGAATCTTTCCTTGTCATGAATTTTTTGGAACAGTTTGAGAATTATAGGTGTTAGTTCTTTGAATGTTTGATAAAATTTACCTGTGAAGCTATCCAGTTCAGGACTTCCGTTTGTTAGGTATTTGATCATTGTTTAAATTTTTTTAGTTGTAATGTCTGTTCAGATTTTTTTTATTCAGTCTTGAATGTTTTTAGGAACTTATCCATTTCTTCCAGACTGTCCAATTTATTGACATATAGTTCTTCATAGTATGTTCTAATAATTTTTTATATTTCTGTAGAGTCAGTTGTCACTTCTCTTTTATTTCTGATTTTATTGGTTCCTCTTTCTTTTTTCTTGACAAGCATTAATCTCATTTATCTTTTCAAACAACCAGCTATTTCATTGATCTTATGTATTTTTTTAGATTTCATTTTATTTATTTCTGCTCTGATCTTTAATATTTCTTTCATTCTATTCATTTTGGGCTTTATTTGTTCTCTTTCTAGTTCCTGTAGGTATAAGGTTAGTTTGTTTATTTTTCTTGTTAGGAAAATGTACCTTTTTTGCTATGAATTTCCATCTTAAGACTGCTTTCGCTGTTTCCCATAGATTTTGGGTTGCTGTGTTTTCATTTTTATTTACCTCAAGGTATCTTTTGATTTCCTCTTTGATCTCATTGTTAACTCATTCATTGTTTAATAACGTGTTATTTATCTTCCATGTGTTTGAGTGTTTTTCACATTTGTCCTTCTAGTTGATTTCTAGTTTCATACTAGTGTGGTTGGAGAAGATGCTTGATGTAACTTCAGTTTTCTTAAATTTGTTGAGACTTATTTTGTGGCCTAACATGTGGTCTATCCTGGGTAATGTTTTATGTGCACTTCAAAAGAGTGTATATTCTGATCATTTGGGGTGAAATGCTCTGAAAATATCAATTATATCCAATTGGTCTAGTGTGTCATTTAAGGTGGCTATTTCCTTGTTGATTTTTTATCTGGGGTGTTAAAGTAACCTACTATCACTGTATTACTGTCAGCCTCTCCCTTTAGGTCCATCAAGATTTGCTTTATATGTTTAGGTGCTCCTGATGCTGGGTGGATAAATGTTTACAAGGGTTATATCATTTTGTTGGCTTGATTCCTTTATGATTACACAATGGTTGTCTTTGTTTCTTATTATGGCCTTTGTTTTAAAGTCTATTTTATCTAATAGAATTGCTACCAGCTTTATTTCATTTCCATTTACATAAATTTATTTCCATCCATTTACTTTCAGTTTGTATGTATCATTTGTTCTGAGGTGGGTCTCTTGTCAACAGCATATATATGGGTCCCCTTTTCTTATCCATTTAGCTACCCTGTCTTTTGAGTGGAGCGTTGGACCATTTACATTTAAAGTGATTATTGATAGCTGTGAATTTATTGCCATTTTATTATACAATTTATGTTCCTCTTTTTTACTTTCTTTTTCTTAAATATGTCTTTTGTAATATTGGTTTGGTGGTGATGAGCACTTTTAGCTTTTTCGTGTCTGAGGAGCTCTTTATTTATCTTTTAATTTTAAATGATAGCTTTGCTGTGTAAAGTAGTCTTGATTGTAGGTCCTTGCTCTTCACCACTTTGAATGTTTTGTGCTAATCCCTTTTGGCCTGAAATGTTTCTGCTGAGAAAATAGCTGACAGTTTTATGGAAACTCCCTTGTAGGTAACTGGTTTTCCTCTTGCTTCTTTTAAGATTCTCCGTCCGTCTTTAACCTTTGCCATTTTAATTACACTATATCTTGGTGTGGACCTCTTTGGGTTCAACTTGTTTGGAACTCTCTGTACTTCCTGGCCTTGTGTATCTTTTTCCTTCACCAGGTTAGCGAAGTCTTCAGTCATTATTTCTCCAAATAGGTTCTCAATCTCTTGCTTTCTCTCTGTTTTTTTTTCTGAAACCTATATAATGTAAATGTTGTTATGCTTACATGATACATATTTTTTAAGTTCTTTTTTCTTATTGCTTCTCTGATTGGTTATTTTTTGCTACTCTGTCTCCCAAATGGCTGATTTGATTCTCTGCTTCATCAAGATTGCTGTTGATTTCTTCTAGGGTGTTCTTCATTTTAGATATTTTATTCTTCATTTTCTGACTGGTGATTTTTATATGGTATCTATGTCCTTTTTTTCCTTACTATCTCTTTGTTTAACTTCTCGTTGATTTTATCCATTCTTTCTCTAAGACAGTTGAGCATCCTTACATTGTTTGGAACTCTGTATGAACTCTTGTTTACAATGATTTCATTTAGTTCTTTGGGGGGATTTCTCCTGTTCTTTCATTTAGGGCATGTTTATTTATCTCCCCATTTTAGCTGCTTTTAAACAGAGTATTGTTTACATGTGAGTACATTCATGGGTAAACTCGGAACCAGTAGGAAAAATTATCATTTAAAGCACCCTCAGCAAGAATCTATCTTCAGTGGTGGTTACTCAGGCATTTTGAATGTCACTATTGTAATCAAACCATAGATTTTATAAATTTTAAAAACAGAAACAGAATTATTTTTATTATTAAAATTAGGGGTGTTCAGGTATGTTATAAGCTGAAATGACTGCATGGTCTTACACCCTTGCAGCCAGGGGAGCCAATTACCTAATATATTTGATCCTTAGGTCCTATAGTGCCAGTGATGGAGGAATCTATGACTTAACACAATCCTATAGTCAGCTGGTCCAGACAACAGAGGATTGTGGTTTCAGCCTGTTTTAGGCAGAGTGAATATTTTATGCAAGGGGTTTACGCAAGACCCTAAAGACAGATTCAGACTTTCCAGAGCTTAAAAGAACAATATGCATTTCCATTTTTCATGCTTATTTGCAGTTACACATATGTGTGCTTGGCAGAATTTTGTCTAAGGCTTGCTCACCGTAGGGCTTACAATTTGGCAGCAGGGATGAGAGATTGAGGGTATACCTGAAGGCTAGAAATAATTATGAAAACAACCCAACTATTTTGCACAGTCAAATGGGCTTACAGTATTCACTATGTAGCAGCTTAGTTATACAATTTATAGAACTAGTGTTCTCAGGAACACATTTTGGGAAAATGTGACTTTAACTCTCGATCAGGAAGCTAATTTCTTAGGCAGTATTTGCATCAGCCTGAAGTAGAAAGGGACCATTGACCTAGTTTTTTTATGTTGTGTATATTTTGATGTTCTGATCTGTGATGTACTTCATAAGAAAAGTGTTAGAGAGGCATCACAGTGAAATCTCATTTGATTTTACACTTAATTAACTACTTTTATTGAAAAGAGTAAATTAAGGAAGTTTGGGGAAAATGAAAGATATGATCATTTCACCCATGCACTGAGAGCAGATATGTGGATGAGAAATGAAGCACTCAGTCATCATCTGGTGTTTCTGCATGTTGCAATGCTTCCTATTTATTGAGTGACATTTAGATGACTAACTGAAATTTTACTTTCAGAAGAATGATGCTATAAGAGACATCCTAAGATAGAAACTCCTTTGTGGTGAGAAAATTCACTGCTTTTCTGTGCCATCTACAACCAGCACACATCTAACATCAAAAGGAAAACTGCATGAAATAAATACAGTAGTTGACTTCTGCCCAAATCCTTTCGAAAAGAGGAAGTGGAGCTGTTCTGCTCTTTGACACACAAAAGCACATTGCTTAGTGATGAATTCCACAGAAGAAGCAAAATCCAAACAAAGCAACATCTTTTTGCTCTAACCTACATACAATGTAAGTAAGATTTCAAATATGCAAATGGTGGGAGGACAAAATGCATTTTCACTACCCCAATTACTGAATATTGTTTAGAATATGAGTAGTAATTGTCCATGATTTGGACAATTAATGTGCACTACTTTTTTCTTCTTTCATTTCTTTTTTTCAGAATTTGTATCTCAGTCTGATTTTTATCTATATTCTTTGATTGTTTCTTTTTCTTGAGGTTGTGTTCCAAGAACTAGATCCATCTCGCATTCCCAAGCCATCAAGGTGAAATATAATAACAGTTCTGTCCATCTGGGCCAGTTGTCTCTTTCTAGACATCAGTAAGACTTTCTCATGTCTATCATGAGTTTGGTTTTGAAAAGACAACTGGTTCTACCCATTTACTTTTCTGGTCTAGGCACTACTGGAATTGGTACCATTTTCTAGCAATTTCTGGAAAGTAGACATTCCAGAGTCTCAATTTGGAACTCTGAGGTTGAAAACCTAGATAGTTGGCCTTTCTCCCTTGACCAAGACCTTCTATGAGTGCATTTATCAGTCTAACTACCTCTTTTCACTCTGACAGGAACCTTGTTTAACTTGTCTGTGTGTTTCCCTACACCCATCCCCAGAACCTGGGCCAGTGCTCTGTCCAGGTAGGCTCTAGATGTTTGGTGACTAGTTAAGTGCTTCTGGAGGACTGTTTAGTACACTATTAAAGAAAATGGCTTTGCAGGAGTTGCTCATGAGGGAGGAGGCTTGGTTCTACAGGCTGGAATGAAGAAAAGTAGAAGGATGAAGGATGTTTCAAAAACTGGGGGAACAAGGCATTATGGAAAAAAAGAAATGCAGAAGAGAATTTTGTATTCTGTCTTTAGAGTTAAAGTTAGGACTGTATAAACCTCAAGTCATCAAAAGCAATACCACCTCAAAAAATCTTGGAATGCACTGTCCAATGTGGTAGTCAGCAACCACATGTGACTAAGTTAAAATTAAATAAAACTAAAATTTCAGTTCCTGAGTTACACTAGCTACATGTCCAGTGCTCAGCAGCCACATATGACTAGTGATGGCTATAGAGGACAGTACAGATATAGAATATTTCCATCAGCTCTGAAAGCTTTGTTGGACAGCATTGCTCTAGGGGATGATAAACTCTTCATTTTGTTTCACTCCTTATTCATTCATTCTACAAATACTGAGTATCTACTTTGTTCCTGGCACTGCACTGAGAAGTCTTGGAAATGTTGAAGAGCATAGACTCTGGAAAAGCGTGGTTCAGAGGCTCACTCACTGTGTAATCTTGGGCAAGTCACTTAACCTCCCTATGCTTTAGTTTAATCATCTGTAAAATGAACATAATACAATGATATGACATTAAATGAGTGTGCTTGCATGTGTATAGGTATAAATGTACATATGTGTGTATATATTTGAGTATATATGTATACATATATTCATATGTATCTTAGAACAGTAGTCCTAGAACATTCAGTGTTTGGTAAATGGAAGCTCTTTTTATTAGTAATAGGTATTTATCACAGAATGATGAACAAAACAACTGTGATTCTTCCTGCTCTGGAACTGACCATTTAGTGGGGGTAGCAGACAATAAATCATTAAACAAATTAATAATTACAAACCACATAAAACTACAAAGGAAATAAATGGTATGAAGCAACAGAGGAAAAGCTACCTAGAAAGTTCCTTAGAGGAGGTGACATTTAAGCTAGAGAGAGAGAGAGAGAGAAGAAATGGCACCTATGCAAAGGGAGAAGGAGGAGTGAGAACCCCAGACAGAGAAAAGCATACTATGAAAGAGGAAAATGTGACTATAAGAGAGTGGACACCAGAGGGGCTCCAGATTAGTTTAGAAAGAGAAATAAAGAGCAACCAGTTCATACAAGGTTGAAGCCAATGGTAAAGAGTATGCCAGGGGACATATATTTATATTATATGTAAAATGATCACTCTGGGAGCTGTGCGATGCACAGATTGGAGAGGGAGCAAGAATGAAAGCAGAGTCCATTAGAAGGCTATTTTTTAGAGACTAGGAGTAGGGGAGTGACTTAAACCCAGGAAACAGGCATTGAAGTAGAGAGAAATGAATTGTTTCAAGGTATATTTGAAAGATAGAATTACTGAGACTTGCTGATAAATTACATGTGGTTGATAAGAGGGAGGCATCCAGGCTGATGCTCCAGTTTTTGGCTTGATTAGCTGAGTCAATGGTAGTTTCATTTCCTGAAATAAAGATGACCTGTAGAAAACACTTTTGAGGAAGAAAAACTAAAACTTCTTGATGACATGTAGTCTGCTAGATATGAAAGATTGGCATCCAGATGAAAGGCTGGGTTGGAGATAGGCACATGGGTATCCTTATCTTATAGATGATATTTAAAAGATAAAATAGGAGACCAATTTCTGGAATGATGGAGTAAAGAGTACAACAAACTTTCTGCCCAACAAAATAACAATTTAACTGAAGAAAAACTATCTATCTGTGGAGTTGTATATACTTATCTATATATAATCTATATAACCCTCTAACAAAATTATATAAGTATATCATAAAATGTATACAAATTATATGAATACATAAATCTCACTTAAAGTCCTTAAAGCCTCTGGACATTGTCCTAAGGACATGTAGGAGAAATAGTTATTCAAATAAATTTACTAAATCTCAGTAGGAATACAGTGTCTGTAATATTTGAGCTATGACATCCCTCTCTGAGCTACATCTATGGAATCACCATGGAAGGAAGAGGCTACTAGCACTTTTTATCTTCCCCCAAAGCCCTATGTTGCAGAAGCTCTATTCAGAGAAGACTAGGGATCTATTTTTCCACCTAGCCCCAACTTGTGGGATATGCCAGATATGATGCCTAAAAAGCTGGACTTTGATCATCATTGAGCAGCTTCCTGGTATAGCAGAAACGCCATGCCAGGAGGGTCAAGCCAAGAAGAACAGGGCCACCACCCCTCCCTAATGCCTACTTATAGAACAAGGGTATAACACAAGGATTTAACAGACAAATATTTTTAAGCAGCCATTATAAATTTGTTCAGAGAACTAAAAAACAGCATGGTAGAGAATTAAAAAGAGATATGAGGACAATATCTCTCCCAATACAGAATATTAATAAAAAGATAGGAATTATAAAAATGAGCCAAATACAAATGCTGGAGTTGAAAAGTATAATTAACAGAATTGTAAAAATTCACTAGAGGAATTCAAAAATAGATTTTATCTGGCAGGGGAGAAATGAACAACAAATGTGAAGATAATTAACACAGATCACCCAATCTGGAAAACAATGAAAAAAGTAAACAAAAATAAACAGAGAATCTGAGAAATGTAGGCCATCATTAAATAAATCAACAGATGTGCAATGGAAGTACTAGAAGAAAAAGGGAAAAAGAGGCAGAAAAACATGTTTTAAAATAGCTGAAAACTTCTCAAATTTAATGAAAAAATAATCTATACATTGAAGAAGTTCAATAAATAGGATAAACACAAATAGATCACATTCAGATACATAATAGCAAAATATCTGAAAGTCAAATATAAAGAGAACACCTTAAAATAACTCATCACATACAAGGGAACTCCAACAATATATATAAACAAACAGTGATCACTGTTTGATCACAAACAGTGGGGGCCAGAAGTAGTAGAATGGCATGCTTAAAGTAATGAAAGAAAAAAATTGTCAACCAAGAACCAGCAAAATTATGTTAAAGATGAAGGTAAAATACTGAAGGAAGTTCTTTAGATTAAAAAGAAGTGGCATCAGACAATAATTTGAATTCACACACACACATGCACACACATCAAGGAGTATCAGTAAAGGTAATTTTAAAAGATGATATAGAGTGGTGTCTTGGAAGATGATGGAGTAGGAAACTTCAGGGTCCAATCCTACCACTGGAAAAAAATACCATTGAGAAGGCACTAACAGAAGCAACTATTTGGGAAAACTGGTGTCTAGTCAAACACTGGTAGTCCCCAGGGGAGTGTTTAATGATGTAAGAGACTGGTAAATTTTAGTGGATTTCACATTTTACAGAGAAGTTACCATCTTCTATTCATTCCCCAGCCCTGCAACAGGTGGATGTGGGGATGGCAGTCTATGTTCCTGGTGTGCCTTGAAGCTGTCAGGCTGACCAAAAACACATTGTCCTCCAAGGATAAGAGTCTCTGTGTAGAACTGCCTGGAAGTTTACTGAGGGACTAATGCAGGAGTTGACTCTTGTTTTAGCCCTCTCAGACTGAAGCAGCCCACCTGACAGTATCTGTCAGGGGGAATCAAAAGAAAAGAATGTCTTTTTATCCCCTTTCTTTACTTATTGGATCCATGCATTTAAGAAATTCTGTTAGGCCATTAAATGATAGCTGATATAACAAAACAAAGACTTCAATGAGCAGCCACATATAACAGGGAGTATAGTTCTTCCAAAAATAGTTTCAAGAAGTCATTAAAACGTTAACACCCCTCTACAAGCAACATCTCCTCCTGGAGAAGGAAGATAACCTGATTCCCAGAGTTACCACATTATGATATTGGAAATGTCCAGTTACAAATCATACAAAAAATCAGAAATGTATGCTTCTGTTCACAAGGGAAAATAATTGACAGACATTGGACATACCAGACAAGACTTAAAATCAATTGTGTTAATATATGTGAAGAGTTGAAGGAACCTATGCACAAAGACCTAAAGAAAATTGAGAGGACAGTGTGTGAACAGTTAAGAAATATCAATGAAGAGATTAAATTTTTAAAAGGAACCAAATAGAAAGGCCAAAAAATACAAAAGTTGAAACAAAAATTAACTAAAGGATTTTAATAGCACATTTAAACAGCCAGACAAATCTGCAAACTTGAAGATAAGACAATTGAAAATACCAAGTCTGAGGAGAAAAAAATAAACAAAAACTTAAGAATAATGAACAGAGCTGAAGGGACTTATGGGACACCATGAACAATACCACCATATTCCTTGTGAAAGTCCTAGAAGGAGAAGAGAGAAAAGAGAAGAAATTATTTGAAGAAATAACAAAATAAAACTTCTAAATTTGATGAAATATATAAATATACACATCTAATAAACTCAAAAACTCCAGGTATAATAAACACAGAGACCCACACCAAGAAACATTCTAATGAAACTGTCAAAAGCCAGGACAAAGAACTTGAAAGTAGCAAGAGAGAAGTGACTTATCACATACAAGTGATTTTCATTAAGATTAAATTAACAGCCAATTTCTCCTCTGAAATCATGGAGGCCAGAAGACAGTAACATGATATATTTATAATGCTGAAAGAAAAACAGATGTCATGAAGAGCTCTGTATCTGACAAACTATCATTTACTAATGAAGAAAAAATACATTTCAAGATAAAGCTAAGGAAGTTCAGTACTCTTAGGCCTGCCCTGTAGGAAATACTAAAAGGATAACTATAGGTAGAGTCCTATCACATCAAAGATAACTACATAAAAGTTAGTATTACTGGTGGTTTTTTGTTATTTCTCTTTTGTTTCCTGTATGATTTAAAAGACAAATGCATAAGACAATCATATAAATCTATGCAAATAGGCACACAATATGCAAAGATGTAATTTGTGACCAAAGCATGAGGTAAGCTAAAGAACTGAAGAGAACCAGAGTTAATGTATACTGCTAAAGCTAAGTTGGTTAACTGAATATTTTAAGCCCACTGTTGAGACTTACTCCTCAGGAAAAAAAACAAGATTTCTTTTAAAATATGACTGTTCATTGACAACGGTCACCCAAGAGCTCTGATGGAAATGCACAATGAGAATAATGTTGTCTTCATGCTTACACAGCTTCCATTCTACAGCCTTTAGATATAGGAGTAATTTCAACATTCAAGTCCTATTATTTAAGAAACACATTTCATAAGCTTATAGATGCCTAAGATGTGATTCTGATAGATCTAGGTAAGGTAAATTCAAAAATTTCTTAAAAACACACATGATTTGTGGGAAGAGGTAAAAATATCAGCATTAACAGGAATTGAGAAGTAGACTCCAATCTTCATGGATGACATTGAGGAGTTAAAGACTTTAGCAGAGGAAGTGATTGCAAATATAGTGGAAAGAGCAAGAGAACTAGAATTAGAAGTAGAGCCTGATGATGTTACTGAATTGTTTTGATCTCATGATAAAACATTAATGGATCAGGAGTTGCTTGTAATAGATAAACAAAGAAATTGTTTTCTTTAGATTGAGTCTACTCATGAAGATGCTATGAAGATTGTCAAAATGACAACAATAGATTTTAGAATATTACATAAACTTAGTTGATAAAGCAGCTGCAGGATCTGAGAGGACTGACTCCAATTTTGAAGGCAGTTCTGCTTTGGGTGAAATCAGCTATTAAACAGCACCACATGCTACAGAGAAATCATTTGTGAAAGGAGGAGTCAATTGATGTGGCAAAACTTCATTGTTGTCTTATTTTAAGGAATTCCTATAGCCACCTCAACCATTAGCAAACACCACCCTAATCAGTCAGCAGCCATTAACGCCAAGGCAAGACTGTCCACCAGCAAAAAGTTTATGACTCACTAAGGGTTCAGATGATGGTTAGCATATTTTAGCAATAAAGTTTTTAAACACAGAATCATGTACATATTTTAAACATAGTGCTATTGCACACTCAATATACTACAGTATAGTGTAAACATAACTTTTATATGCATTGGGAAACAAAATATTCATGTTAGTCACTTTATTGCAATGATTGCTTTATTGTGGTGGTCTTGAGCTAAACCTGCAATATCTGTGAGGTATTCTAGTATTACTTAGAGAAGTGGAAGAAATTGAAAGAGAGGAAGAATAGAAAGAAAAGGTAATTACAATATGTTTCAGTGCCATTATTTATAACATCACCACTTTAGTTTTCTTTCCTATGGTACTAATCAGTTGTGTAATTAAATTTGACAGACAATATTCAAAAAGGGAAAATAAATTTATTGACATTTATAAGCAAAATATTTTCTCACAAACAATACCTATTTTTGTCTATATCTGGTTTCTTCTTGTAAGTTGGTATTTTTAGTTTATTAATATTATATTAAAGTATAATACCATTCTTTTTTTCAATGATATCAATCAGCTTACCACAATCCATTTATTTTTGGTATAAATAAAGGGAAACAGAGTTGAATTTTTAAAAATATTTAACCACACAATTTATTTTGATTAGAGCCTAATCTTATCTTGAGTTTTCTTTATTACATTGTATGTCCTTTATCCCTCAGATCTCTAGTCATTAATAAATGAAGCCAAAACTCATTAATTGAGTCCTGCCTCATTATAAATTGCCAGAACTGGCTTTCCATGCTGGAGTTTTACACTGATAATAGCTTCTGGAGAATGATAACATTTTCTTTAACTGCGTGTGTTTTATCCACTCAACATCTTACAAGTCCCCAAATCAGAGTGATTCTTGAGTACTGTCTGTCCACTAAAAAATACATATTATTACATATTATTTTGAATAATTGCCTTAAGAGCAAAAGTATATCATTTTCTCAAGTAGTTTCCCTCCATCATTAACTATATATTCTTTCCAATAACCTTATGACATAGGCCATTGTAAAGGAAATAGAAATAGAAAAAAAATTTTACAAAAAAACATTTTCAATGGTTATATGTTGCCAATGCTGTGTTCCGATGGGGACAAATGCCTTTCAATGATTCATCTCTTTTGATGGTCAGTTACACCTCAAATGTCTGATCATATCAATAATGCTCCTTAAATTGCTTGGCAATCTGAGACTGAGTTGACAGGAACAAAATTCTTTTCTTCTTATTTCAGTCAAGCCAATCAGCCACAGGCCTCCACAAGGTGATAAAATTGGCAGAGTGGTGGTGTCAGGTGTTCCACTTGTCCTTCCAGGGAGGAACATCATCCTTGGGCTCTCAGAATCACAGCCTCTTATAATTTAAAAGGAACATAATCCACAGCCTCTTACCTTGTCTTGTATTGCAAACCCCTCTGAGCATAAGAGACAAGCTATGTCTAAAGCATCTGTCTAAAAAATATGTACATAAACACACACAAAAAAAACTTCCTCATATTTGAGTCCATTGATAAAACTTACTGTCTTTTCAGGTGAGGAAATACAGACCCAAGAAGGTGATGTTAAATGCAAAAGTTCACGTAACTCCTAATCTGGTCCTTTTCAAATTATTCATTGTTGACCCTTGAGATGATGGAGGTAACTTCAGGTCTTATTCACCTATTCTAGGAAATAACAGCACTTCAGTTCTAAATGTCATTCAGTGTTATTCGTTGAGTCTTTCCATGTGCCAGGTGTAAGGAGCAAGGAAAACTTAGACCATGAGAAAACAGGAACTGGTTAGGTCCCAGGGTACAGGAGGTTACTGAACGAACATCTTGCCCTCCTGCCTTGTGCAAGAACAAAGAATTTTAAAACAGATGCAACCTAACATGTTTGGTTTGAAAAGCTACCACGGTTGAGCCAATGACCAACCCTGTTCCTGCCCACGGTCTTTGTAAGCAAATAGCTAACTGCCACGTCTGCTTTTGTGTAACGCTTGCTTGCCCGCCCATATATATAAGGACTTAGCTGTAAGCGCTCGGCGTGACTCTCGTCAGCAGCCCTTGCGGGTACTGTGTCTCCGGACACTTTGAGAGTTCACCCCTGCGCAGGTAAAACTTGGCCAATAAAGTAACATCTTTGAAACCCTGAAAGGTCTCCGGCATCTGTTCTTGCAGTTGCTGAATGCAACACCAGGGGCTGTGTTATTCATTCTTCTCTACCATAGCACAGATGTCAAAACCGAAGAGTCAAATGGTAGTCTTATCTGTTGATCTTACCTGTTGGTAAAATTCTAAAGAACATTGTTTTGCCTTTTCTTTTCATCAGATGAAGATAACAGACTTCTAAAACCATTCTAGCTCTACTCAAATCTCTAAGTGCACTGTTCCTCCCGTGCCCTTCAAACCAAATCCAGTTCCTTGCCTAGTGTTGAAGGCCCATGCATACATGGGGTCTTACGTCCAGATTTACTTTTCCAGACCCCTTTGCTCAAAACAAACCATTCTACCCACTCTGCATCAAATCATTAAAAAAAAACAACCCAAAAACCACCAAACAGTACCATTGTTCATTAAGCAATTCTCACCCAGAAATTTACTTATAGTTCCATCTGTCCTTCAAAGCCTGGGTCATATCATCCTTCCTCCCTGAATCCTGATTACCTAACTTAAAAACCCCCTCATTCCCCTCTTAACTTTTACAGCTCATATGGCTATGCTCAATTGGAGGCTAATAGTTGATGGTCTTCTTTTATATCTTCATGCATATATGACTTGGCACTGCTAATATATTTAAGTTTTTTCTGAGGACAGCTACTATGCCTATGGTTCATTATATATCCTGCCCCACTTGATAGATTTGTTCAAGTGAGGGGCTGGTAAAAAATGGCCTCCCTTCAAAGAAATCCCAATTACTTCTATTTTTAGTGGTTGACTATTAACAGAAAGCCATCTATCCACATATTGAAATCCTTGAATTTGCCTTGATTGTGGGGGTTTTTTTGCCAAAAATACTCTCAGTTTTATTTTATTTCAAAGTCCAGAAAACATTGGAAGGCTGCCATATGGGGCGATGGAATGAAAAACCAGACCAAATCACCCAGACATGGGTTCCTTCTATAAATGAACATTCCACAGCTCAAGACAGAGCATCTTCCATTTCACTGCTCAGCCTCTAAATGCCTCCTGGTTATAATTAAGTACTTCAAAGTTTTCCAAACACCCTTTCAGAAATGTCTACCCCAAATACAAAATGATGTCCAATTAGATGTAAATCATCACCTGGCAGGGAGGGAGAGACACAGAAAGTGGTCATCAGCATTTGAACTAATGAGAAAGTCTAGTCTCTTGATGAGGATTTTCATTTGTCATTCTAGCCACTGAATTCTCAAGTGGCCAATTTGCTCCCTATTGGTAATCGACTAGTTATTTTTACTCTCTTTCCCTTCTTTGGGACTGTCAGACTCTTGGAGCAATTCATCACTCACATGGGCCTAACCCTTCTGTGGTGGGAAGTGGGGGAGGGAAGCTATTATCCAGGAAAAGATAAATTGAAAGCTAGTTCACTGTTTGTATTTGATTTTTAAACAATGATGCCTGAGAGGTCAGTAAACTAATGACACAACTGGGGGAGAGTAGAACAATGAAAGCTTCAGGGGTAAGAGCATTATGAATGGAAATGATCTCCCTGCTGTGAAGTTTGTTCCTCTGAAGTGACTTGTTCTTAGACTGTCTTTACAACCCCCAAAGGAGCATCATCTTAATACATTACTTAAGTTTGCAAAGGAAGCTGCCTATATGAAAATTATAAACCCAGAAAGGAGAGTTTTAAATATATATAATGCTTTGGTAGTAATTCTAAGCAACTTCACTCCACCAAAGAGGAGGAAGGTGGCCTTTGAAGGCTATTTTGTCTGAGGCAGGAAAGTAGCCCGTTTTTCTATTTGTTCCTGCCAGGTCCCCTGGCTTTCAAAATCTCACTCTGGTTTGCCTGTTGCCCTCTTCCTTCCTCCAGGTTGCTGTCTTTGCCTCCAGTGAAATCATTTCCAAATGTGGTTTTAGGATTTCAATTTTTCTGAGTTCACCTCAGGTGCCATGAGAAGGATGACTCTGCCACTTGCTTCAAGTAAAACTGGTGTAACTACATGTTCTAATTAGTGTCTAATTTGATCTCCTCTCAGGTTTCCCTCAGTTCCTCTGAAGAACCTAATATCAAACCCTCAAGACTGTCTATGGTCACTGCAGCCAAAAGTTTGTATTTTCAACGTCTATGTTCAGCCTTAAGAATGACGTTAGTGTGACAGACATTGGCATTTTCTTGGCACTTCCTTTGCTCATATCAAACTCTTTATTTTGTTGATTAATAAAGGGCCACATACCAAACCAGACAAGCTCAGGGGTGGCTTGTGTTACGGCCTTAAAAATTCAAGAGGCCTAAAATTAACCACAGGATATGGTCTGAAATTAAAACTTTTTAACTAAAGTTGCTCCTGGCCGATAGTCAAGTCCTAAGGCAATATTTTTCCCTAACAAAGATCAGTCTTTACCTTAACTAAGCCTGTCCTGTTGTCTTTTTGCCTGTAGGATAATACAGCCGATAACCCTTTGCAATAACACAGTAATTTCCCTTTTTCTGGATGCAAAACACAGCCACCACACCAGAGACCACAAATACCCTCATCATTATTGTTATCATGTTAATTGTTGGCTGTTAACCACCTATGTAAAAGAAGTATGTGTCTATCCTTTTGATTTTTAGCAGGGAAACCAATCCCAGAGGTTTCATTTTCAGAGGGAAACTAATCCCAGAGGTTTCCCTGCTTTTCTTTCTCTCACCTCCCTAATCTATCACCAATGAATTTCATATAACCCCCTTCCAATTTCCCTTTGATTTTGATGTATAAAATAAGTGGTAAAACTGCCATTTTCCAGAGCATTTTTTCAATCCATTGAGGTTTTGCTTCCTGGCAATCATTGTCAGTTTGGCTCCAATAAACTCATCAAATTCATACAGGTTTGGATATTTCTTATGTTGACAATTCCTTTGAAGGAAGCTGAGAGTCGAATGGCCCTTGTTGCCATTTCTTTAAAGACTGAACTGGGGCAGCAACATGATCTGAATCTTAACATGTTTGCCTTCCTCCAGTTTCATGTCTCAGTACCCTTTCTTGTATCCTTTATGCTTCATATAAATATCCACACATGTAACTTCACTTTTAGGTGTGTCTATCTCCAAAAAGAATTGAAAGAGACTGAGAAAACAAATTTACACACTCCATATTAAGTTTGCTCGGTTTTCATCTGCTAACTCCCTCCAGGCATGGCTGTTTCCACAAGGGGTGGTATCACCCAGCAGCTGTCTAGGACTAGAAACTAAAATGTTCGTAGAGTTTCAGTCTCTTGTCTTACCTACTTAAATCTGTCTCTTTTCCAAAATACCAAAACAATGAAGGAATGGTTGGCTTGCTTCAGTGAGAAATTATTCTGTAACTTTAAATAAATTGTTTTACAACCTTTCTTCTAATGTTTTGCTGTAATTGTCCCTAATTCTAAACTTGCTTTCAAAAATCATTTACTGTAATTATATCAATATGAGTTCTTGTATTTGGTATTTAGTGAAACAGGAAAATTGATTTGTAAAAAACTGGTTTGCATCTGCAATTTTTGAGTTATGCTTTAAACATGGGGAAGAATTATGCTTTACCTGCCCAGTTTGCCCAGGTTGATCTGAATGAGAACTTTAATATCTCATGTGGTACCTATTTGTTGATTAGCACACGGATTGACTGAACACAATGAGCAGAGACTTCTGTGCCACCTTCTACATAATTAGTCTGGTTATTTACTGATGTCCCTGTTATAGGCACAAGGTTTGTGTTCCCAGTGCTTCAAAAGAAAGGCTAATATCCAATGGATCTGAGATTTAGCATAAGAAAATGTTTATTGATTAAAAAGGTGTAACTTGAGAAACTGGTAGAACTAATGCTTAAATCCATCTGAAGAGAGATCAAAATTTAAGCGTCTTCTGTATCAAGAGAAGGGAGGATGGGTAAGGCAAATAGGTGAGATGGTACTGTAGACAGTGTGGAAATGAAAAGGGGTCCAAGAAAAAGAGGGAAATTTCTAGATCTCTTTGTTCCTGATTGACATCCATTGATCTGAATTGGTTTTGGAGTCACTATTTTGTGCATATTTCCTCACCTCTTCCCTGACAAAGGGGCTGCTCAAACCTCAATCAGAATTCTCTAATGAATCAGCAAGCATATCTGGTCAGGGTACTTAAGAGTTAAAGATCTTAGCCTTAGCTGATGGGTTTAAGTTACTAATGCATGTGGAAAGCTGTTATTCCAGGAACTAGAATGCATGACCTACATGACTTGAGGAGGCCAGACTACAAGCAAATCAACCTATGTGCTCCAAGGGGTCTGCAAGCAGTGAAGTTGGTATCTGAGTTATTGATCAACAGATAAAGTAGTAGTAAGAAAATTGTCCTGGACTGCAACTCTTATCCAGTTAACCTGTTTTCCAAACCCTTACCTACCCTTTCTTCTCCTTATAAAAAGGTCAGCTTGAGATGTGATGTTAAGATGGTTTTTGAGGGCACATAACCCACCGTCTTCTCAGATCACTGACCATTTGAATAAGCACCCACAAAGATTCAATCCTTTTCTCTACTAACTGGTTCTGGTAGTTGACAGGCAGCATGAATGCTGACTTTTGCAGTTTCATATCTGTAGCAGGACCTATTAGCCTGAAGTCCACCAGAGAGAAAGAGCACTTTACTGTCACATTCCCTGGTCTTACTCTTATGAAAAAAGAAGTTTCCTACCATCAGCACAAAAAATCACTTCCTCATTAAAATGTTTATATCTGTGAGAAACCTACTTTCCTACCTGCTTTTCCATCTAATCCTTTCTTGAATTTCCATCATCACCACAACATTCTGTTTCCTGGTCCTGGTCCCTTCCCCTACATTGAACATTGCGTTAACTCTATTTATTCCCTGTCAATGTAAGAAACATCCAAACCTGTAGGAATTTTTATGAGTTTATCTGAGCCAAACTGATAACAATTAACAGGAAGCAAAACCTCAATAGATTAAGAACTGCTCCAGAAAATGGCAGTTTTGTACTTTGTTGTATACATTACAATCAAAAGAGAAGATATAAACGAATTCCATGAAATCTGCTGGTGATAGATTGAGGAGGCAGGTGAAAACAAAAGTGGAGGGACCTCTGGGATTGGATAAAAAGTAAAATGATAAACACATACTTTTTGTTACACATATGGGTATAGGATAGTTAACAGTCAACAATTAAGATGATAACAATAACAATGAGCTCCCTTTGTGTTTTTGTGGGCTCCCTCTGGTGCAGTACTGTGCTTTGAGGGGTCTGGAAAAAGGAAATTTGATATTCCAAACATAGGTTATTATAGGTGCAAAAAGACAATAAGCAGGCTAGGTTAAGGTAAACACTGACTTTTGTCAGGCAAGATTCTAGCCTAGGACGTGACTGCCTTCCATGATTTGCTTTTAGTTAGAACATTTGTAATTTCAGACCATCCTATGTGTTACTTTAGGCCTCTGAGTCTGTAAGGCCATCATATAGGCCCCCCTGTGCTTTTTGGGTTTAGTGTGTACCCCCGTTGTGTTCATATCCCAAAGTAGAGTGTCTTAGGAGAGTGAGAAAGTGTCCAACTAAAAATATTTCTAAAATCCACAGACCACCACTGGCTCACAATGGATATGTGGGATATGTGTAGACATTGCATATCATTCAACAGGTTTTCATAAATAAATCTATTTGACCAGCCCCTACCAAGATTGAGAAGTAGTTATAAACATTTATAGCCACTTGACAGATTAATGTAGTAAAAAATTAGGACTTGTATTTTGCCGGTCTATTCAAATTTTAGTCATTTTGATTTATTGCATTTTTTAAACTATATTGACCATTGACTGATTAGAATTAATATCCAAACAAAAGAAAATAAAATAACAAAACTGGTCCTTTACTTCTGACCATTTAAGAAAAAACAATCTAGATGAACTAAGACCCCTATAAGATTTTGTGCTTGACTATTTCCAGTTGCTAATTTGAGCATTCCTGTGAGAACTGACCCTTCACATGAGGCCCAGCTATCTCTAAACAGACATGAAAACACCCCTACAAAGAGGTCACTCACCAGAGGTTGTCTCCCACTCCCAAAGAACCTTGCCTAGTGGTTAGAGTTAACACAGTGTGCCTGGGCCTTAAAGTGTTGCTTTTCTTGGGGTCCCTGACTTGCAAATGTTAGGGATGCTTATATGTAATAGGAAAAATTTCCCTGCTTAGAGCCTAACATCTTGTGTGAAGAATACAGCATGATCTACATACACTATAGAAACTATTTTCCTGTTTCTATTATAGAAGCTGACACATAGAACTGGACTTTTCCTCCTTTCGTGTGAATATTGTCTGTGGATGTCAAACTTTCCTGTTGTGAATGGGTACAAGCTGTGATGTTGCCATTCAAGGACTTCCAGTGGCCGTAAGAGGAAAATTATGAACCAACAGAAAGGAAGTGCCTATTTAAACAGCAGTGGTCTCACGTGGTATCTGTATCCTTCCTACCAGGAACAGCCCTCCCTCTTCCTGACTGAATTCGGGTATATGAATTAGCATGACAGAAGAGGCTTGGCAGCAGTATTTGGCTATTTACACTTATCCCATAAGCACTTGAGGAAAGAATTAGCTCTGTGCATTTTCCTGGAAGACAAAATTTCCCTTGCTCATTGACTCATTTATTGTATCTTTAATTTATAACAAATGCCTTGAAAACGGGACACATGTGATTGTAAGCCTTCTACAAATTCTAATAACAAATTACCTAAGGCTCATTCTTTATTTTTTTCCATTGCTTCAGAAATTGGAATGGAAGAAGTACAACACAGAATCATACAGCTGGAGGAGCCCTTACAGATCAGCTAGCAAATTCTTCTCTCATTTTATAAATGCTAAAACTGAAGTCCAGAGAAAGCATGTGACTAGCCAAAGATCAGATTCAAAAAATACAGACTGGTTTTTAGGATTTTATGTTTTAATTTTTTTTGTAAAATATTGATGGAAGTAGAATATGTGTATAAAAAGTTACTCATCATAACATAAAACCCAACACATTTTAATAAACTAACCATACTCAATAACCAACACACAAAGCCAGAGAAGGTGAACATCTCTAACGCTCCCCAAAGTCTCCATAATGCACTCTAGCTATTGCTCCCTCCCAAGAATAACCATTGCCCTGCCTTCTGGTATTATTTGTTGTTTTTTCCTGCTATTGGGTGTCATGTAAATGGAATTATGCAGTAGGGGATTCTTGTACCAGGCTTCCTTCATTCAACATTGGATTTGAGACTTCTGGTCAGATGGCAGCATAGGTAAACATGGCTCGCCTCCTCATACAACCACACCAAAATTACAACTAAAATACAGAACAACCATCACTCAGAACCATAAGAAATCTAGTTGAATTGAAGTGTGACAACTACAGAATTAAAGAAACCACATCCATCCAGACTGATAGAAGGGGTGGATTTGCATAACAGGCTGATGCCACATTCCTGTGTGGTGGATACAAATTCAGGAGGATTACCTTGGGAGTGAGGAGTCCCAGCCCCACACAAGGCTCCCCAGCCCAGTGTTCCAGTGTAAGGAAGATAAGTTCCCATAACTTTTGGTTGCAAAAACCAGCAGGGACTGAGTTTGTGAAAGAAACCTCTGGAGTACCCAGCACTTCCTCTTATAGAACCCACAAACAGACTTACTCAGATTCATTCCCTCGGAGCTCCAGCATTGGGGTAGAAGCTTGAAAAGCACCAGTGGCATATAGGAAGAAACTGAAGTGTTGAGCATCAAGGCAAGAGCTGGGGGACAGAAAAGTGGACAGAGGCCATTGTCCCTTCTCTGAACCCTCCCCCCACAGAGCCACAGAGCCACTGAACTGGCAGATGGGTGCCATATCTGAGACTCCATCAACCTGGCTAAGATTGCCCAGCCCTGGAGATCCCCTGAGACTCCATCCCACCCAACTTACAGGCCCACCCAAGCTGGTTTTCCATATGAAAGGTTAGTCTTGGCTCATGCTACACAATTTCCTAAATCTTCTAAAACAAGCAACATCCAGCTTCAGTGAGCCTCCAGACCCGAGACCCCTTGCTATGTGGCCATAGGCCCATCATTAGCAGCAGCCAGCCTAGATTCAAAGCTTGGCTTCACCTGGGAATCTCCAAGCCCAACACAAGTAGCAGCCATCTCAGATTGTTTTATAGCTCAGGGAGGGTGGCCCTGAGCAAAACACAGGTGGGGGCTGATGTTGGCCTGCTTCACCCAGGGAGCCCCAGAGCCTGTGCACCCAGTGAACAGCTACAGACCATGTCTGAGCATCACCACCATGCTCCTGCACAGCTGATCCTCCACAGAAGACAGAGGTTGGTGATCAGTGGTTACAGCTAGTCCTTGCAGCTGACTGGCCTGGGTAAATCCCTCTCATTAACCTGCCAACGGCAATCAAGTATCAACTACAAGAGGAGGGTGTACTCAGCCCACACAAAGAGTGCATCTCAAAAACCCAGCTTGGGTGACAGGGGAGGCTATGTCACTGGACCCTATAGGACACCTACTACTTAGGACATGCTACCAAGACAGGAAGTCATAGTAGCTCTATCTAATATATAGAAACAAACACAGGGAGGCTGCCAAAATGAGGAGACAAAGAAACATGGCCAAAATGAAAGAACAGATCAAAACTCCCAAAAAAGAAATAAATGAAATGGAGACAAGCAATCTATCAGATTCAGAGTTCAAAACATTGGTTATAAAGATGCTCAAGGAACTTAGTGAGACCCTCAACAGCATAAAAAAAGATTCAGTCAGAAACTAAGGGTACATTAGTTAAAATAAAGAACAATTTACAGGGAGACAGCAGTAGAGTGGATGAAGCTGAAAATGAAATCAATGATTTGGAAAATAAGGAAACAAAAAACAATCAATAAGAACAAGAAGAAAAAATAATCCAAAAAAATGAGGATGCTGTAAGGAGCCTCTGGGACAACTTCAAACATATCAACATTCAGATCGTAGGGGTGCCAGAAGGAGAAAAGACATAGCAAGATATTGGAAATCTATTTGAAAAAATAATGAAAGAAAAATTCCTTAATTTGGTGAAGGAAATAGACATGTAAATCCAGGAAGCACAGAGTCCCAAACAAGATAGATGCAAAGAGGACCATACCAGGACACGTCATAATTAAAATGCTAAACGTTAAAGATAAAGAGAGAATCTTAGAAGCAGCAAGAGAAAAGCAGTTAGTTACCTACAGTGTAATTCCCATATGACTGTTAGCTGATTTATCAAAAGAACTTTCTAGGCTAGAAAGAATTGGCGAGAAATATTCAAAGTCATGAAAAACAGGTACCTACAGCCAAGATGGCTCCACCCAGCAAAGCTATCATTTAGAATCGAAGGGCAAATAAAGAGCTTCCCAGACAAGAAAAAACCAAAGGAGTTCATTATCACCAAGCCATTATTATATGAAATGTTAAAGGGACTTATCTAAGAAAAAGAAGTTCAAAACTATAAACAATAATATGGCAATAAATCTATCTATCAAGGATTAAATCTAAAAAACAAACTAAGCAAACAAGAAGAACAGATTCAGAATCGTGGACATGGAGAATGTTTTGGTGGTTGTCAGATTGGGGGGAATGGGATGAAGAGGTGAGGGGATTAAGAAGTACAAATAGGTAGTTACAGAATAGCCATGGGGACATAAAGTACAGTGTAGAAAATGGAGTAGCCAAAGAACCTATACATGACCCATAGACATGACAATGGTGTGGAGATTGCCTGAGGGAGTGAGGGGTACTTGGTGGAGGGGATAAGGGAAGAAAAATTGAGACAACTGTAATAGCATAATCAATAAAGTATAACTAAAATAAATAAATTTGAAAGAAACACTATATTGGAAAGATTAATCAACATTGTAGCATATAGTTTTAATACATTGATCTTCATTGCCATAGAGTATTATTTTGTGTGAATATAGTACACTTAGGTAGTTTCCAGTTTGGGGCTGTTATTGAATGCACTGCTAAGACCATTCCTGTACATGTCTTTTGATGAATTGAAATATAATCAATTGGGGTTTATTCATACTTTGTGCCTGATGATGCTCCCAAGAAGTGTTAGTAGAAGAAATTAATGAACTTTGTGTAAGCCTTTGTTCTATGAGAGGCTGTCACTGCACCCATGTCTGTGCCAAAAGGAACCATTTGAACAATTACAGCAGGCATAGCAGTCAGCAATACAACATTTATATGTCGGGACTGTGCACAAAGATGCTCAGAAATCAAAATAAATAGTCACTTGACATTTTGTTAATATAAAAATGTTTTTTAAATTTGCTTTTATTTTTACTTACTTTTAATTACTCAAATTATATATAATACATTTTTATCCTATAAACATACATAAGAAAACAAAAATGCTAGAATGTAAGTGTCATGGTTGCAAAGATTTTTGTCTGTTTTTTTTTATCACAAAGTGGCATCAGTGCTTGACACAGAATGTTCCTGAAAATATTTGTTGAATGAATGAATGATGGATGAGTACCAATGATTAGTACTACTGCCATCAATGGAGCCTCCCCAGAGGTAATCTTATCTCTGAGTTTACATTTTTCTATTCCTTTTTTGTATCCATTTTGTGCATGTGTGTTAATATCACTAGATGATACCATGCTGTGTGGATTTTTAAATTAAGCATTTTTTTATTGTCAGTACATAGAGATCTACCTCCTATGAGCTGTATAACATTCTGTGATATGTATGTATTACATTTCAGCTATCTCTAGCTTTTTGATAGCACAAATGATGGTGCAATGAACAGTCCTATGAATATGTGTGCATTTTTAATACCTCCAAAATGTCTGTTCCAATTCATGCTTTCATCAGCAAGAAGTACCTGCTTCTCCTTATTGTTGCTATGATTGATATTATCAAAGTTAGAAATTTTCAGCAAGCTATGTGAAAAATGTCATTTAATTTGTATTTCTATCCGTAATACTGGAGTTGGGCATTTTTTCAGGTATCTGTTGATTAGGTTTGGGTTTGATTCAACCCTGCTGCTCAGAGTATATGTATAGTTGTAAATCATTTAGTAAGTGGGTGAGGCCTGCCAAACCCTCATCAGGACATCTCTTTACTGCCATGTTGTTTTTTTATTCTGATCTTCAAGGCTGTTGGAGTCCTAGACAATCCCTGATTGTATCTTTACCTAAATGCTAAGAATGAAAAGAACTGATTTAAACATGTCTTCAATATCCCATGGGATGGGGAGGAATCTTAACCAGTACGGTATATTGATACAAAGCAAAAGCATTTGGAGACAGAATTTTCCAGTTAATTATCTTAGTGCTTCTCTTTGTATCAGAACTAGAAGGAAAAAATCAAGTTCTTTTATGGAACTTACATATTTTTGCCACCAAAATGAAGTCTGAGTTCTGAAAAATGCTGTACAGGGTATGAAATATCAACTATACTTGCAGTTAGCATCTTGTTCATATTTCTGGGTGTGGGGTTCATTACCCAACCCGTCCTTGACCAATGCTAAGGGCAGGGATTCAGGGGCAAGTTTCCCAGCATTCAGTCCTGGTCTTTGCTGGCTTAAAAACTGACACATATTTCTGAACCTCTGTTTCTCTGCTTTATTTTTAATTATGAAAAATAACAAATAATAAAATCTACTTTGTGGAATCATCAAGAGGATTACTTGATCACTAAATGTAAGGTGCATAGCACAAAGCCTGGCATATAGCAAATATTCATTGAAGGTTATTGTTTTTGTTGTTATTATCATTAATAGGGTTAGTTTTGACTGGCTCATATACAGATCAAAGTTTAAATTGGAATTTAGAACACGTCCAAGTTCTTTTCTGCTCTTATGCTAGGTAAGGAAATCACTCTAATATGCCCTTCACATTCATTTACCGAATTATCTATCCTCACTTTGGATAGAAGTCACATTGGCTTCTGATATTGATTTTATACATAGCTTCTTGCAGGATTTAGTCCAGTGCTTGCAAATGAGGAGTATTTAACAAATGGACCCACCAGACCACTAAATTCCATATGAATTTTTACCCAAAGCATACATTGATTCAAGTTAGTTCAGACCTTGGCCTCATGAGCCTTTGGCTGACATTTCAGTTTGAAACCTGACTCCCTGCCAGAAAGTTTCTTCATTCTGACTAAAATGAAAAGAAGCACTTAATTCTAATAACAGATGAACTCAGCAGGGCCAGCAGTTGGTTCAGATCTTTATTGTCCCACAAGAACTTGGCCTTCTAGGCTGTGACTCAAGACCTCTTCATGTTTGCCTAGCATTCAGGAGAGAATAACCAGAGTGAAATGAAATGAAACCCCAGGTGATTTTTTTTTACAGCTTCCTCAAAGTTCCTGTTCTTTGAGGTCCAACCACTCTTGGTTTGGATGATGAGAATGATTGAATGTCAAGGCAAATGCTGGGGTACCACTTGAGAAATGCTGAAAAGATGTACTTCTTATCATACTCCAGAATGGACCTTCCATGTGGAACTCCTTCCATGTGAATTCTAATGAGGTAAGACACATCGTTGATTAGAATCTTCTTTCAAAATGCACATATTTTTTTGAGGAAAATGACATATTAAGCTATTATTATTTGATCAATTCTTCATTTATTCATTCACTTATTTATTCCCCACATATTTGTGAGGGCTTGCCCAATGCCTGACACTGTGCAAGGCAGACATAGTCCTTACAATCTTTATGCTCTACATAGCTCAGTCCAGTGAGGAGTCGGATATTGGACAGGCCAAAACATCAAAGTGTGATGAATGTAAAGGAGTCACTGAGAAGGGCCCTGAGGCACAAGGGTTTTGACTTTGACTATCTGTGACCTGGATCATCTTTCCATCTGTGTGAGCCTACATGGTCATGGGATGCCATCCCAGATGCTGCTCCTAGTGAGAATTTTACCTCCTGTGAGGCACCAGGGCATGCTGCCAGTTCAGAGGTCCAGAGTAATTTACTGAGGTCTCATTACAGTGTCTCTCTTGGGGTCTCTGGTATAGGATCACGTTGTAGGTGAGACTGAGATAGGGTACTGGCAAAACAGCTGCAGTTGATAAAAGCTACAGACTCTGTCAACAAGGAAGTGAAACCATCCCCTCACCCCACACCAGATTTATTTGCTTAAAACTGGCAGAGACCAGTTTGATCCAACATGGCAATTAGTTTCATGGTAACCACTAGCCTCACTATATGTTCCTTGTAATATATTAGCATGCTAAATGACATACCCCAGCTGCCATGATGGGAAATAGAAAGCCCAGGTAAGGACATAAAATGGCCAGTGGCCTCTTCCAAGGTCTCTTCCAAGACATCTCCATTCCTTTCCCAGAAAAATCCTGAATATTCCTCCCCCTTATTGAATGCCTTACCCCTTGATTAAATGAACCTCAGTATAGGAAGCAAGTTTCACTAAACGGGGCTGCTCTGTCTGTAGAGTGCCTACTCTCTGTCTCACTGCTTCACTAATAAACTCACTTTCACTTTGGGCTCTATGATGGCTCATATTTGAATTTTGTGTGTGTGAAGCCAAGAACCCACAGTGGGTCATGGACCCATGGTTCCCTGAATCCCTGGAATGCCTGCATCAAGACCACCTTGTAATGAGGCTATTCTGCACATATAACCCTGGAGTACACTTAAATCTAATGAGACAGAGAGAGGGAGAAGAGAATAAAGACCCTGAATAAACAAAGACACAGGAAGATGAGAGTCAGGTAGAGTGTGAGCATACTGTTCTTGCTCTGAATGAGTCTATTACCAAACATCGTTTTCCTAGTCAGGGATGAAATATAAGAGTTTGACTCAGGGCACCTGGGTTTGAGTTACACTCTTATCACTCACTAGCTCTGCCTTGGCAAGTTACTGAATTTCTGTTGCCTTAGTTTTCATTGGCAAAAACAGATTTAAATCACTACAGCCTATTAAGTGGGTTGTTTTGTCACTTCAATCAGATTAGATAAGTCAATGTCCATGAATAGTACTTTCAAAACATAAAAATGTTAACAAATACTAGTTGGCATTGTTATACAAGAATATTCAATATATGTATGTATGGTGAGTACAAAGGGCAGAATCTCTGTTTTTAGGTCAGCTTGGTAGATCCAAGGTAGATGTGTGAAAATCTGAGGCACCCAGAAAAAAGGGTTCTAGCATCCTTCTCTTCTTCCTCGTTATCTCCAAAGTGTATTTCCACTGTACTCCCAAATTTCAAAGCACTCACACATCAGTCATTTTATATTCATACCTTACTACCTCAATAGGTTATTATTGCATTGCCAAAGTCACTCAACAGACCCACCTATTTCATTTACAGACCAAATGGATGTCATTTTACATGACTGCATTGCTATCATCATGAGACAAATACATTAGAGAATGGAAATACCTGCATTCTGCAAGTAAAATCCTCTTAGACCACTGAGATCCTAATCTCCATGGGAAAGAGGAACTGCAGTGTGAGGGAATGAGGTCAGACTTGGGGAGATCATTCATGAAAGCCACACTTGCCAAGTCAAGAACAAGACTCTGTCAAGTGTACGATCAGTTCCTTCAAAAGCACCCTAGGGAAATGCTTAGCCTCCTACCTCTAGTGGCTAGGGTGCCACTGTTCCTGTGTGAAAGAGATGCTCCCTGGGGAGCTTCTAGAAACCATACATTTTCTGACATTTACCAATGATCTATCTCTTCAGGAACTGCTTCTCTATATCTGTTTGCTCTAACTACTAAAGAAATGGATTTCAAAACCATGTGGGAAAAAAACAGGAGGACATATGAGGGAGATACTACCTGGAGGGAATGTTCACACTTCCAGTTGTGCACACCCATCACCACCAGGAGAGCAGCCCTACCCCTGAGCAGAGTGACTTAGGGTGGCTCTCTCAAGTCAGGGTTAGGCATAATGCTGTGCCTCCCTGCCCCAGCTGCCAGGTACCCCACACTTTTCTTCAGTGTGGTGGTAAGGTCAAAGATCAGGGGCTTTGGAATTAAAGGAGTGCAGCTAAAATTCCAGCCCCGTTATTTAGTCACTGAATAATTTTGGACAATATTTTTATCCTTTTTGAGTCTCAGTTTTCAAATCTGAAAAAAACAAACATGATATTCTGATGAGGTCATTATGAAGATTCAATGAGAAATTGTATATTTAGTACTTACCACAGCACCTGACACATAGCAGGTCCTTAATCAATACTGGTTGTACTCACTCATTCATCCATCCATTCATTTTAGGGAGGCAGAATGAACATAGTTAATTTAGACTTTGTACAGTCTTTTCTTCTTTCCTCATGTGTGACCTAATAACTGAGGCCTTTAAAACTGCAAACCTGTATCACAGACTCCTTCCCCTTCCTCACATAGTTCCAGCCCACTCCCCATACTTTTGGCACTGCCCTGTTTTTCCCACCATCACTTCCTAATGGATCACATGGTTTATTTCGTGTTCAGATTTATTATTTATGGTATGTCTCCTTCTAACAGAACCTAAGTTTCACAAATATTTGTGGACTTTTGACTACAATATGTTGTTTGCAACTAGAAAACAACATGGCACATAGTAATGCTCAATTAATATTTGTTCAATGAATTAAGGACCTGGAATCATCCTTTAGGTCTGCTCCCAGTGCGGGTCTTGGCTTGTACTTATATCTGTGACTTTTAGCAAATTATTTTCAGCCTCAGTTTACTCCTCTATTAGATGCTGACAATGCTGATTGCAACCCCTCAAAGTAAAAAGAATTAAATGAGATTATGTCTATAAAGCACTTGGTGTAGCATTTGGAGCATGGTAACGTTTAACTAAATAAAAGCTATTAAAATGAAAATTTGAAAAGGTCTTGATTTCCATGCTAATGTAGACAGAGAGACAAGGGATCACTCAGGATCATTCCCAGAAACACTTACCCCTAGTCTTATTCTATAGTCCCTTCCCCAATGTGTGCTTAAGCAGCCAAGAATGTGAATTCCATTTCCACACTGTGCCCTGCCAGTCGCCAACTTCCCCCACATCACAGCATGATGGTCAAAGGAGAAATCCAGAAATCATCACACGTACTGGATTCCATCACATGTATGTTTCAGTAGTGCTGGGATCAAGACAGTGTTGCCATCACAAACCTCTAATTAGCAAATGGTTGAGTTCCTATGGGTCTATCTTATGATGGAAGCCAAAACCGTAGTTACTGCCCTCAAAAACTTTATGATCCAAAAGATTCTCAAGAAAGAACCAAGGAATTCCATGTCAGGAGTCACTATGGTCTGCAAATGTGTGTGTGTGCACATGAATTGCATCAGTGGAGGCTGGCAGTGTGCAAGAACTGGCTGGATTTCTAGCTCATTTTTGTTGGCAAAGACAGCTTGCCATTTTTTCCAAGCCCCGATATGAAAATCTTAAGGCAGATTAACATATTTAAAAATGAGGTTGGCAGTCCAGAGGACTGGGTTCAAGTCTCAGCCCTGCTGTGTCTTTGGGCAATACCCCGGGACTGTCTGAACATCAGACTTGACAAGCTCAGGGGAGGCCAGCGGGGTGGGTGCTACAAACTGAAAGTAACCACATAGGATGGTCTAAACATAAAAATTCCTAATTAAAAGTCATCCATGGAAGGTAGCCACATTCTAAGCCAGTAGCTTCCTTGACAAAGGTCAGTGTTTACTTCAAGTGAGCCTGTCCATTGTCTTTTTGCATCTAAGATAAAATACCTTTGAAATGTCAGAGTGATCTCCTTTTCCAGACCCCTCAGGGCACACCCATGTACTAGAACACAGAATCTCTCCTTGTTATCTCTTTCCCCAAATATCAAATCTATTTTCTGTAAATTGTAATTATTAACTATCCTGTACTCACCAATGTAAAAGAAATATGTCTCTACATTTTACTTTTTATCTAGTCCAGAGATTTCCCCACTTTGCTTTCTCCCACTCCCTTAATTTACCACCAGTGGATTACATGTAACCTCCTTATGTCTCCTCCTTTGATTCTAATATATAAAATAAGCTGCAAAACTGCCATTATGCAGAGCATTTTCTCAATCCATTGAGATTTTGCTTCCTGGCAATTGTCAGTTTGGCACAAATAAACTTATAAAAGTCCTTTACAGGTTTGGATGTTTCTTACGCTGACATTTATAACAGCCAAAATTTGTTTCATGTTACTATGTTCCAGGTTCTTCACATGTATGTCATTTGTTCAACCAGTCTATTGCATGCAAGTTGCACACTGGGCCCCAGGGGTGAAGCAGCAGACAAGGCAGCTCAGCCCTTTATTTTATTGATCTTAATTATTGGTGGTGGAGACCCAGAGTGAGGAATCCATTACTCAATAGTTAATCATTATTAATTATTTTGAGTGAATATTCATTCACTCAAAAACCACTTATTAATCCTCCTGCTACTGAATCATGGTCAATGTTATAAAGCGGAAGTTTAGGGTGCTCTCCTGGTGAGCATGACTGACAGGAGGGCACCTCTAGAAGCCCAACCATGACTTCATAGAGAAGTGACTTGAACTACACAATTGAAGAATGAGTGAGAGTTAGCAGTATAGTCCCATATTGTAGATGAAGTATGTGAGGCTCAGAGAGGTCACATAATTTGTCTAAGCAACCACCATTAATGTTTGATGGACCCTAGCTTTGAACTCCAGTTTTTCTAACTCCAAAATGGATGGTCTTTTCATCAAGCTGGCAGTGTTCTTCGTCTGGGATACATGTCTAAACAGCCTCCCACAGATTTTTCAAAATCTGGCTGCTGGGGTTCCAACAAGAGATTCTGAATCAGCTGGTTGGGATGGAGTAGGAGTGGGGTGGTGGTACTGAGAGCAAGGTTATAAAAACTCTCCAAGCCCGGACCCCTGTGGCTCAGTTGGTTGGGCACCATCCTACAAAGGGAACAGTCGCTGGTTCCATTTCCAATGGATTGATGTTTCTTTCTCTTTCTCTCTCCATTCCCCTTTCTCTAAAAATAAAAAAATAAAATACTTTTAAAAAATGCTCTCCAAGTGATGCTGAGTCCAGGTGGAGTGGGGGCAGGGTGGTGGTGGAGGTGAGAGCCAGTTTAAAAAGCTCTCCAAGGATGTGGATGTACAACTCTAATAAGACCACTGCCTTCTTTCTTCTGCTGTACTCCAGACTTAGTGGCAGCATGACATCATGGAATAAAATATAACTAGGTGTCAGGATTCTGCCTTCTCACTAACTCCCTGCATGACTTAAAGGACATCTGTATTTTCCAGTCCAGTCTTTTCAGAGGGCTCTGACTGTCAGTACCTTACCCTCATTGTACATTAGTCATCTGGGAAGTTTTGAAAGTTTTTTCTGTGCCCCACCTCCAAACAACAGCATCAGAAACTCTGGGGAAAGAACCTAGACAGGTAGTTACTAGAAGTTTCTCTTTGATTTAGCACTAGATAATCTCAAAGGTCCCTTCTGATTTAGAAATCTTCTGCCTCAGTGAAATCCTTCATCCCCTCTTCCGGACTACTGAGGGAGACAGTGTGGAAGGCTCATTTAAGGCGGCTGGGATGGGGCGGGGCTGTAGGGGTTGCGGGGTGGGTGTAGGGGAAACGGAGCATGCATTGCCAAGACATGCTGGTCCGCTCTGGCAGAGTCTTTGTGAACATAGTAACTTTTTTCTGACTGATTTATGTGACAGTTGGAAAGCAGACCCCAGAACTGGCTGTTCTCCCCTTAGTACTATTAACATAAATATGTGCACGGGGCCTTCATCTCCTGCTTCTCTCTGTGCAAACTAGGCTTAAGCGCCCGTGAAAGCTGGAGGCTGAAGAGAAACCAGAGGAAAGGAAGTGCTGTTAGAGGCAAAAGAATGAAAAGGGGAAAAGGACAGGATGTTGCTAAGAGACAGTGTCAAGCTGGGCCATGGGATTAGCAGCCAGTATCAAAGCAAATACTTCCTAATGGTTTGTTCTTTCAGTAGGGCCTTTTCCAAGCGCCAGCAGAGGGTGAGATTATTAAAGCAATTCCATTACAAATCAGGCGTAAAAGGTCCTTTCCTTCTTGGTAGGACCAAAATATTGGGTGGAAATTAAGTGATTTAAGTAAACATATCTTCTAGCTTCAGGAAGAGTGAAACTAAATTCTGTACTATAGAACTTCTCAAAGTGTAAAAGGATAATAAGTTTTGAGAATCACTGAGTGGTATACTGAGTTGGCAGTACCCACTGAAATGACTTAAAACTTTTCATTTTGAGGGGAGGAGTGATTTCCAAGACATGTTTGAGAAATCCTGGTATACAAAAAAAACTACTGTAGTATCTGATATTACTGTGCTAAGAGTTTCAGATGATTTTTTTCTTTTAATCTAAGCAACAACACTGAATTGGGTGCTTCTATTCCTTCTTTTCACAGGTAAAGAAAGTAAGAGGTGAAGTACCGTACTTGCCCCAGATGACACAGCTGGTGGGGACGGGAAGGAACTTGGGCTCTGATTAAAATCATCTATCTTCACAGCCTGGTTCTGCCATTTGTTGGATGGACATGTTTGTACAAGTTAATTAATTTCGCTGAGACTTGATATCCTTATGTGCAAATTGGGGAGTATAAAATGAACCTTGTAAGAATTGCAGAGATTACAGGTAACCTATATAAAGCACATAGTAGGTGCCCCATAAATGGCTGTAGATACCATCATCATCATCATTTTATATTTAATGTTAGAAAAAGGAGGTTATAAATGGTGTCTGGAAAAGACCATGAGTTTTGGTCAAATCAAACAAAATAGGCAGTAGGACACAACTTGTGACAGGGTATGTAAATGATAAACCTTGCTAAGAAAATGGGAAGTCTGAAAAGTCCTCCTGCTAGTCTTCAGATTAAACTTGCTTACTTCTAATCACCAGGTGGCAATGGAGACCCACCTTCAGAGTTCATAAAGGGGGAGGTGGCTAGCTTGGAGGCCTTGAGGATGGAATTGTTTTAGGGAGCAGGGGCTTAAGGAAACTGGAAGCTCCCATCTGTCAGGCCATCGGAATTTTTAAGGAACTCTAGAATCAGAACCTAAGCCCTGAACCTGGGTCTGTGATGGCCCTTAAGAATATGTATCCTAGGGATCTCCCAGCTGATTCTGATTATCTCAGTCTGCCATAAAAGGTAGAGAAAATCTCCTGATGAGTTACCTAGCCAGAATTCAGAGGAGAGCCTGGTATAATTTTTTCGAAAAACCAGAGAGTTGTGGTCTTTCTATGTGCAAACACCTAAAAGTTTTCAAATATCTTGGCATTTGAGAAACAACTTTTTTCCATGTTTTGTGGTTAGTACAGTGGCCTGGGTAGTTGGTTTGTGCAGTGATAATAGCATAAGCTTGGACACCAAGCAGGCCTGCCTTCAAATCCCAGTGCAGGGGAGGGGCAAGACAGAGTACTACAAAGCCACAAGCAATAGGTCATGATATTATGGATAGTTAACGTTTGTGCCATTACCTTCAGGATATAAGTGAGAAGTTATGCTGGAGAAATAAAATCCTGAATTGTATTTTAGTAATTATTTTCAGGACAACAGGAAGGAAAAACATTTTAGTATTTTTATTTATTAATGTATTTTTTTCTTGAATAACATGCAGGTAGGTAGCATACTAATAACTGGTATAACTTAATCTCAATTTCTCTATCAAGTAGACCTAAGACTCATTGTAACATATATTTCATGTTTTTCTTAAAGTGATGATTTCAAGCCTCTTGAATATTTATAGTCCTTTTTCTTAGGGGAAGAAAAAGGCAAACCTTGGCTATTGTTATCATCTTATAATTTTAACATACTCACTGATATAGTTCATATTTGAAAATAAAATTCTGTGATAAAATATCACTGCAATAAAATATTTATTGAAAAAAGTAAATCTCAGTGCTGCCTCTTTCTAGCTGTGTAATTAGGTTGAGTTTTCTTAAACTTCCTGAACCTTAGTTTCTTCATCTCTAATTTAGGGATAATGATAGTGCCATTATAATGGGTTGCTAGGAGCCGTAAGTGAACTCAGATCGAGTACTGGTAAAAGGTTGGCTCATAGTAAAAGATTAGTTAACAGTAGCTCTCATTTACCCCAATTCAGCTTACTTATTATCAGTATGATTATGGACAAGTAACTGTGTCTCCCGGAGCCTCATTTTCCTCACTCATGCAATAAGATTAATTACATCTACTCATGATACTGTTGTAAACATTAAATGAGGGATTATTGCATGTGAACCACCTAGCACTGTGCTTGACATAAGCATTTAATGAATGCTGGCTAATGTCATTTGTAAAACTGATGGATGTTCTCTGTATTTGGATCTCTTAAACCATTTATTCACTCAGAACACGTGTCCCTTGATATAAATTTTTTTATGCATTTTGCTTCCCTAAAAATGCAGTGCCCTGAAACTACAGTGTCACTGCTTTTTGAAGGCATCAGGGATGAGGTAAAGTCCAGAAGGCAGGTGTTGTGAAGCAAATCCTGCACTCAGTAAGTACCATAGCCCTTCTGTCTATGGGATGATGTCAGGACAAACTGAACCTCTGCTACCATCTTCCATAGGGTACAGTTTTTCACCATGGCTGTCATCTGCCAGCATGTGCTGTGCTGAGTACTAAAAATGGGTGATAAATGAACAGTCTTAATCTTTGCCCTTATGGGAGGCTCTAGAGAAGAGAAGGGACTCCTCCTTTTCTTAGGGTGCAAAGGCTTGAAGTAAGGGAGTATATTTTGTAAAGGCCTAGAAAGGGGAGTGAGAAAACAGCACGTTTAAAAAACTAAAAGTAAGTAAATACGGCCAAAACATAAAAGGAGAGAGGATGTGGAGAGAAATGAGATTGCAGGGATAAAATCTGAATCTGACATGCAGGGCCTCCAAAAACATGATAAGGACATGCTAATGACATTGGGGACCCATTGAAAGGTTAGAGCTAGAGATGACATGATTAGATTTTGGTTTTAGAAAGATTACTCTGGCTTCCCAGTGGTGGAAAAAGTATGGGCACTGAATGGGGTGGGGGATGGATATTTTTCTTATGTGTAATGCTACAATAATTGTTTCATACTGTTGTGGTGAACCCAGGAGCAGTGGGACAGGTAGGAGAGCAGAAGAATATGATGTAAAACAAGGTCATCATTTACCGGGCATTTGACTTATCAGGTTTGATACTAAACAGAGACATTGCAGGGGATTTTTTTTTTGTGATGGAAGGTTCTCAGATGACTGCCAATGGCCTCATCTCCTGGTATTCATACCCCTGTGCAACCATCTCCTTTTGATTGTGGGCTGGATCTGGTAACTTCCTTCTAACAAACAGAATACAGCAAAAGTAATGTGATATCACTTCCATGACTAGGTTTCAGGAGATCGTGACTTCTGTCCTGCTGTTGCTCTCTCCCTTACTCTTATGAAGCTCCCTATGTAGGGCTCACATAGCAAGAAACTGAAAGCTGCCTCTAGCAATCAGCCAATGATGACTGAAGGCTTCCATCCAACTACCCATGGGAACTGCAGCCTGCCAACAACCACTGAGCTTAGAAGCAGATCCTGCCCTAGTTTCCACTGGCACCTTAGCCTGTGAAAAACCCTGAAACAGAAGACCCCATGAAGCTGTTTCTAGCTATCTGACCCTGAAATATTGTGAGATACAAAATGTGTGTTGTTTAAAGCCACTCAATTCTGGGCTAATTTGTTACACAGCAGCGTAGAACAAAGTCACTGTTATATGATGTCACAGAAGGCAAGACAGTACAGAGTATGGAGAAGGGGAGAGATAAGCACTGACAATTGTGGCCAGAAGATTAAAGATAACCAAGATTGATAAGGAAAAAGAAAGCATGAAATCTGATAAGGAAGCAGTGTAAGCTGGAAGGGGTAGGGTAGAAAGGGTAGGTATCAAGGTTTCCATGGGTGTATGTATGCATATGATTCAACCAAACTTAAAAATCCAATTAATGCCGCAGGTGGAAAATACGACCATTTGAGAATGAATAAAGCAATCTGATTTTACTTTCTATTCTTGTTTGAAATTTGGTCGAAGTCTTATGGTATTGTGCTTCTAAAAACTCCTAAAGGCATCTATTAATGAATTCAGCATCTGGCTTTGCAGTGCTGATCCAAATTCTTCCTTCCCTTTCTCTGGATTCTGTTCCCAGTGATGCACTCCCTATGCCCTTAAAGTGCATCTTTTCCACACATTATCTGTTGTCTTTGGAGTACACTTGGGAATGAAATGAAAAAGCAATATGCAATGACCTGGGCACATGAAATTAGAGCCCAGATAGAATCAAGTTCAAGCTCTTCCCCTGCTTAAGTTTTTTATGTATAAAGACTCACAGATTGCCACTTGACACTTGGTGTCCTTCTCCTTTCTCCAGCTTAAATTTTTTCCATTCAGCACAGAGCAGGGGAAATATCAAAGTTTAGAGTCACCACTTAATTGCTTAGTGGCTTTGAGGAACTGACTTAACCTTTTTGAGCCTCAGTTTCCTCTACTGCAAAATGTGGGTAGTAATAGCTCTCTCAGGGTTGTTAATGTGTATAAGGCACTAAGTAAAGGTTTGGCATGAACCCTTTTCTGAACCCCTTGTTGATGTGAGAAGCCACTAATCTTCTCAAGCTCTCTTACCTGCATGGCAAACACAAAACCACTCTGGAGGCTGCCAGGCCAGCTGCCTGAGACACGTCGTCATAAACAGCCTGGGGAGACAATTTGCTTTCAAAGAGAAATAGGCAGAGAGAATAAAAACAAGACAGCCAGCATGGGCCCAGCCCTGAGCCAGGACAATTTGGCACTTGGCAGCAGTAGGAGCTGAGGTGCACCGCCCAGAAAGTGTGTCTCTGCAGGACCTCACAAGCTCAAGACCATCCTAACACCTATGCTCTTAGGGAAGATCTGTCAGGGTTGCCCCAGGGCACCTGCACCAACCTGTGCCACCCTACAGATGCCTAGAATTATCTTGCTCTGATTTTGTTCATGCCACCAAGGCCCACATCTCCTTCTGTCAAAAGTGTTTGTTTTCTCTTTTCAGGCAGGTGAACAAATGCAGGGGCTGCTTGAGAAAAGCATATAGGACCCCAAACAGCTGTCAGCAGCATTTCATCACATTGAAACTTAGAAAATAACTTGGTACTGGCACATGGGTTACGATACAGAAGTCTTTGCTACAATGTTCATTTGTGTTTTCTTTCTGGGAGAAAATTTTTGGGTTTGCTGGAACATAGATCCTGACCTCCTACCTTTCATGGTGATGTAACTGGCTCTGTTACACTGTAGATAAAGCTCACAGGCAACTGATCACTTTCTTAGAGAGGTCTGCCTTGATAACCTTCTATAAGTAGCCCCTTTCTCTCTATCCCCAGCATAGTTACTTGCTATCTCAATAATCTGTTAAATTTAGCACTATCTGACATTATTCTGTTTACCTATATTTACAACAGTAAATTGTTCATGCTCCCCACTAATATACAGCTCAGTGTGGTCAGGAACTTCATCTAATCCACTTATTTCTGTTTTTATCCACTCTATGGTGAAGGGATAATTATTATAAGTGCCATATTACAGATGAAGAAACTGAGGCTCAAAGAAGTCAAATAGTTTCCCAAGGGGACAGAATGAAAATCCAAATCAGGGAACATGATTGTATTGTCCAATATAGCAGCCACCAGCCACATGTGGTTATGGAGCACTTGAACTGTGTCTAGTACAAACTAAAATGTATTATAAGTTAAAAATGTATACTGGATTGGAAGACTTAGTACAAAAAGAAATAAAAGAATGTTAAAATAACCATTAATAATTTTAATTATATGGTGAAACTATAAGGTTTAATGCACTGAATAATATAAAATGGAATATTAAGATTAATTTCACTTGTTTCCCTTTAGTTTTGAAAATGTGGCTACTAGCCCTGACTGGTGTGGCTCAGTTAGTTGGAGTATGCCCCATATACCAAAGGTTGGGGTTCGATTCCCATTCAGGGTACATACGTAGGTTGCAGGTTCAATCCCCAGTTGGGAAGTGTATGGGAAGCAACCAATTTATTTTTCACATCAATGCTTCTCTCTCTCTCTCTCTCACTCTCCTGCTTCTTCTTTTTCTAAAATCAATAACCATTTTAACTTTTTTTGAATGTGGCTACTAGAAGATTTTAAAATTATGTGGCTCAAGTTGTATTTCCATTAGACCTCATTCGTCTATATTTTTAATCACTTCAACTGATTCAACTGTTAGGTCTACTGACATTTCAGTAAGACAGGAAAGACCTGACATAAATCACCATTAGTGCTAATAATAACAATAAAATGCAGACAGTCATCCAATTTAAAATTCCCTTTTCTGCTTTCCAGAATTCATTTGTTTAAAAAAAGTTGCCTTTTAATTTACCCACTTATGGTAGGTACTATTCTGTACAGGCCACTGTGCAATGTGCTTCTTCATACAGTTAGGGCCGACATTGATTAGAAAGTGACAGAAATCCAACCTGAACTACCAAAGGAGTGAAAGAAGGCCCTCAGCTGGCAGAACTGAATGAATCATGTCAAAGATGGGACTCAAAGGCTATGTTCTCCCTATCTTGGTTCTGTCTCTTTCTAAGTGTTGGTTCCAGTTCCTCAATCGACTTCCACCCATGGACAGAGGCAAGTTTTATGGCAGCAGCTTCCAGGCTCGGTCCTTCCCAATTTCTTCACCAGAGTCATAGGGATGTCTCTGTATCAACCTCAGACAGGACCCTCATTGGCTTAAGTTGATCATGTGGGAATTCCTGGGGCCAATCACAGGTCAGAATGATGATTGGTAAGCTGGGTCACATGCTAATCATGTAAATAAGTGGGTGAGTTAAACTTATTGATAATCCTCATTTAGAACCAAAAATCTGAGGAAGATTTCTTAAGTTAAAGTGTATTCTTTTTTGGTAAAAGGAAGCCTGCTGAGTGGAAAGAATGACAAAGATATAGTGTCTTGCTGGATGTCATTGTCTTCTCTATGGGGATGAATTTGAGAAATAAAAAATCTCTGTAAAAGTAGTGATGCATAAGCTGGTAACAAAGCTCCAAGATAATAGAAAAATAAAAAGATAACAGAAGTCTCTTTACAGGTGGTATAAAGGAAATATATATGCAGATTCAAACACAAATGTCCCTTTTAAAGTGTTGCCTTTGTCTATCATGACTATCTATGCTCAAAATAGCAACCTTGAATGTGGAGACACTGGAATAATGACTGTACTAGACTTATCACTGTTGGAATATTGCTGCACATTTGTTGAATACAAATAGTGCAGAACATAGAGTTAAAAACAGTTCTGGTCTACTAGCCAAACAATCTCATTTAGATAGTATTTTCTGTTGAACAACATGCGCCTAAGAAATCCCCTTAGAAAAACTGAAAACTCTCCCACTTACGGTCAAAATGCCTCCCTTGTTTTTAGAAAAAAGACTCATTGGTTCCTACAAGAAAAAAAGTGCTTCCTCTTCATTCCCACCCCCTTTTTCAGCTTTATGACAGCTGTCAGCTTACTGCCATCTTACCACCACCTCCAATGCCCTTAGTCATGGAAGTCATATTTGGAAACATTTCATTAAAATTGACAAAAGTCGGCTTCAGGACTTGAAACATAATTAGAGTTGAATATGCAGACACTAAAGAGACATTTGAATAAGACAGTCCCTTTATACCCAGAGAACTCAATGGATGTCTTGAAATATATATCTATATTCACTTCATAAAGAGATATTTTTAAAAGTATGTGCTCACATTCATTATTCATTCTTTCTTTTACTTTTGGAAAGGTGTAGTATGAGTTTACCATCTTGTTTTCCTTCTCACTACTCAGTTTCACGAAGACAAATAGGTGAAATTCTAACTTTTCAGCTCAGATGGAAGGGTCTTGTCTAAACTATAGGGGCCAAAAGAGCTGCTTTTTGCTCTGCATGCTTGGAGCATTGTGAAAATAAGAGTCAGGTTTCTTGGCTGGAAAGACCTGGTTTAGGAGAAAAGGGCTGGGGAGAGGGGTTGTCTTAGGCTGTAATTCAGGCCTGGAGTACATTGTACATAATTATCATATTCTTAGGAAAACTCTGAGCTTGTGTTTCCACTACCTCACCTTCCCTCTGCCTTATGGAGGCCAAAGACAGGTGGGCACAAGAGACAGCCTTTATATAAGTTTAAATAAGTTTCTTTCAGAGGTGTGGTCCAGTCAAGACAAAAATTTAGGAGTTTTCTCTGTATCATTCCTCATTACACAGTCTTTCTGATTTGGGGTACACTGATGCTTCACACAGATTGTTAAAAAATTAGTGTTCTAATGTACATAGCCTCTTTGTAGTGAAGATCAGAAAAGACATTTTAAAAAGTGGGAAACGGAGGTTGGGGTACATGTTTTCTTCCCTGGAAGTTTTCATGTTTAATTAAATCTGTAAATTAAACATTTTTAACCTTCCCATTTTAAATCCCAGCCAACGGGAATCTTACCTTTCTGGCACAAGAGGTGAATCTACATGTCTAGCTTTGCAGGGAATGGTGACTCATTGTTGTAACCGAATGGGAGGGAAGAAAACACACACACACACACACACACAAAATTCTCCTTGCTGCAGAACACAGAATGTCATTTCTGGGATGGTAATTTCTAGTTAAACACTCCAGTTTTATCTTAAAGGGACCATTACATGGTTTTGCTTTTGGTCATTTATGATTTTTATATCTGAGGTTATTTCAGAGCATGAAGTTGATCATCCATACAAAAAAAATAGCTGCGTGTCTCCTTGTAATGATTTACCTGTGTAAAATGATGGCTATGATGTCAATAGTCATCAGATTTAAGCACCACTTTGAAATAGTACTTGAACTGCTCAGTTTAATTTCAGGCATTGAGAGCAACCACGGCTTTCAGCAATAAAACTCTCAGTTATACTTTCTGTTCTAATTCAGGTATTTTTTCCTATTCTATGAGATGTAAGAGAAGTTTTCTTATCCTAAGGCATGCTACACAACTTTGGCTTGATGCTTTCTTTGGGTATCAAGGGAACAACTTGCATGTCTTTGTCCAGAACTAAAAGAAGAAATAATTTGGTATTATATGATGAAGACTTCGTTCCCAATAAGCAAGCTTTGAGTCAAATGATTATATAAGATATAATTTTATTTTTATTATTTATAAAAATAATATATGCTCATTATACAGGTACATATCAAATGATGCAGAAATATATAGAGCAGAAAAAAATCATTCTGGCCCTTATTGTTAACAGGTTTTGGTCCATATCTTTCACAGCTTTTATATTTTCTTTTTCATTTGTGAACATGTATACATGTATAAAAATGTTTAATATAAATGGGATCATTTAATAAATAGTATTATGTAACTTTAAATATATCTCAGTAACACATTATGGACATATTTAGATAAGAGAGATGATACACATGTATTGAATTATTTAGGTGCCAGACTCTGTGCTAAGCACTTTACATGAATTATCTCACAGAATTCTATGACACATGAGCTGTAAACGTCCCCATTTATAGATGGGAAACTTAAAACTTAGAGAACGTAAGTGACTTGCCTAAGACCACATACCTAGCAGGAAGTGAGCTCAGATATAACCTTCAGAGTTGGTGTTTACAAATCCACCTCTCATTCTTCATAATGGCACATGACACTAATTCCCTTCAAACTTGCCTCCTTCTTACACTGGCTATCTGTTCTAGACCTTGACTTGTTTACTTTTCCTCTCATGTGTAACTCCTTCTGTTATCATACCCAAGTTTGTCACATCCCTGCTGTATTTGCAGACTCTGAATAGCATTTGCCTTCTCCCAACGTGTGCTGATCTTAATAATTTGGTTCTATGTTGGATTTGACAATGATGGGGAGAGGTTGGAGCTTAATACATTTTGGGGATCCTATTGAAGAGGACTACAAGTTCTATTATTTTAGAAATAGGCATATTCAAAATATGACGTTCCCTTATTTCCCCTTCTTACTCTAATTCTGATTCTATTCATTTGTAACTGGGTTCATGGTCTCTCATGAACTTTCACTAACAATACCTTGGGTGTGACTATGCAGCTCTTAAATCCTTCTCCCAAGGAAGAAAAAGAAAGGCATCATTATATATGCGCTGGAGGGGGAATGGTGGGGAATTTGGGGGCACAAAGAGAGAAAACGACTGGGTTTGGTTTATGGACCAGGAAGCCAGGATAATGACCTGTTGTTGCTCTACTACATCTGTGCCATCATGATCCCAGGGCACTCCCAGGCTCAAACCAGTCATTCCACTTGTAGAGCACACTGTCTGAGAAAGAACCCTAACCCTCAGAGGGAGGCAGAGCTCTAGGCCTCACTGTTGGCATGGAGTAGAGTGCAGCTTTCCTCTTGTGGGAAGCAACAGACCATCACAACAGCATCAAGACTTTGGAAATGGTGGTTCCTCAACTGGCTCAGTGACAGAGCACTTCAGGCTCTTAACATAGCATCCTCTCTCCCTTTACAAGTAATGGTTGGGCTGTGGCCTCTAAACCATCACATCTCAGATACATTCCATTTCTGGGAGTTACCAAATAGTCTTTGTAAACTAGCATTTATCCCACAGTATGCAGAGTTGATTAATTGTTTTTACTGTAGCCATTAAGACAAAGGTGTTCATCAGGAGTAGGTGAGGTAAGAGTAGCTACCAGCTATGGCAGTGAATGTCAGCTGCTATTGACCAGCAGTGGCTGTCCAGAGTAATTTGTGTAGAAGGATCCTTCAGTCATTTCCAGGCTCAATGGGAAAGAGCACCATGACTAACTAACAATGTCTGCAGTGGGAATGGGAAAGGGCATGGGAGCATGTGTATCATGTATTTGTCATAAGAATAGCTGTGGAATAATATAATAGCTGTGGAGTCATGAGAATAGTAGAGGTGCAGACTCAGCTCCACACTTTCTAGCTGGAAACTAAATCTTGTGAATGCTTTAGGGTGGCACCTAAAGCAGAGAAAGGGCTTCAAAAATGGCTGTTATGATGTTATTGCATTGCTCTACTCATCTATCAGTTTATTGAACTGAAATAATATTTGAGTACTAGTGCTTATTGTAACAAAGGTATGCAGATCTGCCACCTACCAGGAAGGTTTTAGACAGCCTCACCCTCACAGCACAGAGGAATTAAGCAAGACCAGAGAGATTGCTAACTTGCCTAAGGTCACACAGCTAGAGCTGAGATTCTGTATTTTTTTCTTTTTTAATTCTCACCTGTGGATATGTACTTATTGATTTTTTTTATTGAGAGAGAGAAGAAGGGAGAGAGAGAAAAAAGAAACATCAATGAGAGAGAAACATTGATTGGTTGCCTCCTGCACACGCCCTGATTGGGGATCAAACCCACAACCTAGGTATGTGCCCTGACCAGGAATTGAAACAACACCCTTTGGTTAAGGGATGGTACTCCAATCAACTGAGCCACCCAGTCAGGAAGATACTCTGTTTTGATTGTCTGACCCTAAAATGAAATCTGTTTCTGTACCTCAAGCAGCTGAGATCTCTGATGTACAGAGTGGGAAGGGTGGCTAGGAATTGCAAATGTCACACCATTTGTTAGATGTGTGAGCACTCAATAAATTTTAAAGAATATTATCTGAATATTATAATAATGCTATAGTTTATTATTTATATTTATTTTTAAAAGTCTAAATACTTTAAAGTATATTATCTCCTCTGTTTTCTTCATGGCCTCTGAGATAGGCAGAGCATGTATGATTGCCACCACTAGGTAGAGGAGGGAAGGCAGAATCCTGGAAGGTGATATACCTTGCTCAGCATCACCCAGCAGAAAAAGGAATAGTAGTGGGTATGACCATCATCCTTGGTTTCAAAGTCCATATTTGTTTTCTGACCTGTGGCATTTTCCTCATTTTAAACACATTCCTCCATTACAGCTTCCACCATGGTCTGCTTTGGTTTTTATTAAATTAAGTGTGGTATCCACATCCAAAGAGAACTTGATTGTTTTGTCTTATAAAAATTCCCCCTGCATTGGATTTTTTCTTCCAGTTTATCTTATAATAAAAACAAATAATTCATGAATCCAAGGGAGAAATTAGCAAAACAAACTTTGCTGTTATTTTCGAGCTATACGCAGAACAAACAAGCGCCATAAATGCTAGCCAGTGATCTGTAGCTGTGTTATCTCATAATGCTAATTATACAGCAAAGGCCACATCACCTCAGATTTTCTTTAGGAATCACAGGTATAATTCCCACCAAGTTATTACAGTATTTTCAATTTCCAATTATACTTCAAATGGTTATTTGTCAGTCAAATGTCTTCTGTGCATCTCTTTGTGGATTCCTGAAACTATTGCCCATGCTGCATGTCTCTAGACCATCGTTTATATACAGTATGCTCATCCTTGGATTTCTTTCCTCTTTAAAAAAAAGCAGTAAGATGTTTATGGAAAATACTGGGTTTGGAGACTTTAAAAGGAAAGTATTTTGAAAGACCAGGCAGGATTCCAAGCTGACCTAAGGCCAAAGTCTCTATCACAGCTGATAGTCTGCAGCCCAGCAATATAGAGCTGAACATGGAAGAAACTGCCAGGTCATGGATGTTGTGGGATAGTCCCTTGTCCTCTGAGATACCTTCCCAGGAGCAGAAGGGTGACAGGGTTGGTGTTCAGGGCAGCAGAAGTTACTCTACCCACTCTCAAAAAGACTTAGATGCTAATCACAGGCTGAAAAATTTGTAACAGTATCAGAAAGAAAAAAAAGGATTAAAATTCATAGATTAAGTCCCACTTTCATTAACAAACAGCTACAGAGAGAATGAGAGGAAAAAAGATTGGAAGGATATATACACAAATGGAAATGAGGTCATTTCTGGATGGTTGGTCAAAATTATTTCACTTATAAGTGACAGAATCTCAGCTAAAACTAGTGTAAGTAAAAAAAAATATAGAGATATTAAAAGAAACATATTAGCATGTAACTTTTGGCCCATCTTTTGAGGTTATAGTTACAGGGACCACTGGACCCAGGTCTTCAAGCTGTCATTGGGGTTGTCTCATTTTCCACCCTTCTCTCTTTCCATCTAGAAAGCTAGAATCTGCTTTCTTTTCTATTCTTCACCACCAGAATCTTCACACATGTTGATCATATGTCTCAAAAAAGAACATCTTTCAGCAGTGCCAGCAGAAGTCCCAGGCAGAGTTGGCCTGGCCCACCAGCCAGACCTGCCACAGGGCCAGCTCCATGCAAACCACACAGATTGAACAAAATTACTGTGCAATCCAGAGCTGGTTCCCCAAAAGGAGGGATGAAGGCAGATGAAAATTATACATCCTCTAATCTGTGATTTTTCAACCACTTTCTGTTAGACTTTTTTTCTAAATATTTTTTCATGAACCTATATTATTTTATAAGATTTAACAGTTCAAAAAGTTATTTTGAGACATGCTGTGATGAGAGAAAAGAAGTCTAAGTGATTCTAGGCACCCATGCTGGAAAATAGTCAGTTTGTTTTCAGGAGCCGGATACCCTGGCTACACTCAGTGGGCCCCAGATAAACAATGGAAATAGCACCATTCTGTTTATATGTATTACCTCATTGAATCCTCACAAATCCATATGAGGTAGGTACTATTAATATCCACCTGTTACAGATGACGAAACTGAGGCACACAGAAGTGAAGCAATCTGCCTGGAGTGAGTGTAAGAGTTCATCTTCACATCCACAGAGAGCATCTGTCGAGGAGGGACATGGGGAAGGGAGGTCCTGACAGAAGGACCCAGATATGGAGAGAAAGGCAGAAGCAGTGAGAATGGGGGAGAGAGAAATCTTTTTTGAGAGAATACTCAAACACCCAGCCCTCAGTGCTTCGCTGATCCTGAGGGACAATGGGCTGTTCTTCCAGCTTGTCATGAGCTGTCTTCCTTTTTGACTCGATTTCCCTTGGCAATAGAGCTCCATTCCCCAATAAAGTGTTACCTCTTCTGAGGTTGATATAGCCTGACGCACAGGTGTGACACCTTCTGTCCAATTAACAGTCATCAAACCAGACAAAGACAGTGAGCTTATTAATTTCTCTTCCCACCACTCTCCTGAAGTTCTCTGTTTCAATGTCCCTTTGACACTGACTTCATTCTGCCTGGTATTATCAGCAGTGGTCAATGTTTTTCCCCACAAGAGAGCACCTAGAGGGAAGGCCTGGGCACTGCTCATTTCTGTGGGAGCACACTTTTCAGCCTATGTCAGGTGCTCTATAACCACCTGTGAAATAGAGTTGAGGCTTGTCCAGGCTCCTGGATGATACTCTGCTGGATGACAGAGCCATCGACTGTGATATCCCCGTCCCCAAAGCCATGTCCTCCTCTGCTCCTGACCATGGTCTTGCCAGAGAGTGAAGAATCAGCCTTTTACCATCCAAAGCTAAGTGCACTCCTGAGATAGTCCCTCTAATATCATCCTCAGGGGCCAGACTTGGCTAAGCGTTGTGGCTGCACCACTGGGACTCTAGCTCTAGAGTCACTGAATGGCAGTCCACAAGAGGACCTGGGGAGGCCTGGTGTGGCTGGGTTGAGACAAACAGTGAGCTCACAGATGGTGTAGACTCAGCAGACTTCCTTCTAGCAAGAAGTGGGACTTAGTGACACTGTGTCCTGTTTCTTTATATTCCTGCTTTTTGGGACTGGGACACTTACAGGTTGACATTTAGCTTTTAGGGACTGGTTTTAATTTGTGAGCCCACTTTAGATCTTAATGGGAGATACTGAAGAACAGATGAGACCATTAGGATGTCTGCCTGGAGACAGAACCCAATGAATTTCTTTCAAAGTTTTCTCAGAAATCTAAAACATGAGATCATCATTTGGTACAGCTTATGTTCCTTGATGCTTTTTGAGGCTGTTTCCTTGAGAACAAGGAAATGGGGAATGGATGGGAAAATATACCAAATTTCCACTCAACAAGTTGTAGCTATAGGCTGCCTGGCCATCCTTTTCTAGTCCACACTTCAATCCTCACGATACTCCAAGCCCTCTTTCTAGTGCTCAAGTACTCCAATGTTGTTTCCATTTCAGGACCTTTGCACCTACTGTTTCCTCTTGCAATGACCTCCTTTCTGTTCCAATGAATCAAAGAGGTATCATTTCACATTTTACCTCCTCAACAAGCTAAAGTAATTCTCTCCCACTGTTCGCTCTCTCATTCTTCTTTAATGTCTTCATAACCCTTACCACCATCTACAATTACTTTCTTTACTGGTTTGTTGGTATTATATTGTCTGACTTGGCTAGAATGTAAGTTCCATTAAGAGTGCAGTCCTTGAATCTTTATGTCTTTGTCTATGTTTGTGTCTCTATATGACAGCCTCTAGCCTACTGTGGTGTCGCCTATCATTACATCCACAGAACAGTTAGTGTACCGTCCTCTGTTCTCTTGGTTGTGGGAAGGATGACTTTTCTTTTTCATAGACAAGCCAAGTTAGTACCTGATTCTAAGTTTGTATACTTAGAAGGCTCTTTGATGTAGCATCCCATAAGTTATGATTTTTCAAGACTATTTCTGTTGAGCTTTGAGATTTATATGTTTGCTATTTGGTGACATTTATAGTAATTCCCCTGGAGTTTAATCAGTTATAGTATAGTGAGGGCTCTGTGTATCCAGCTCAGTGAGAGCTTCTTAGAATTCATTGAACTGCTTGAATATCTGGGTGTTCTGTTTTCCAAATTTTGTTTCTCAAGTGCCACGTTTTATTTCTGCCAGGTGTTAATGGATGTTCTGTATGAAAAATAAAAAGGTAGAGGGGAACACCCATGTAGAAAATATTGTAATTCCCATCTACCTCCCCTCAGCATTTGCCACTGGGAGCATGGCCATAGGACTCCTCTCTCCCAAGTACTTGTGTTCTTTGCCTGAGCTCATTGTCTGGATGCCATGAAGGGCAGACTGGAGGTGCTAGGGAGGTAGTGACCAGGAGCAGCCCTCAATTTATGACTCATGAGAGCTGGTGGATAAATACCCAGCTTCCTTACTTTTGAGATGGGACTCTTCTATAGCCTATTCTTCTCATTGGTCTGCAGCACGGTCGAGTCCAGTTGCCCACAGAGGTAAATCTGCTCATTAATACTCCCTGGACTGGCTTTCTTTCCTTTTCTATCTCACTTCCCATTTCCCCTTCTGATTCTTTCTATAAACTCACCTCATAAATTAAAGTGTTTGTAGTTAAATCCTTATCTCAAGATCTGCTTCTGGCACAATCTGATCCACGACAGCATTCTACAGCTAAACATGGACAAATAAACTTAGGAACTCAGCAAAATAGGGAGATTTTTATGCCCTGCAGGACCTCTTAGCTTCCCTCATGTGCTAGTATATATTGTGACTTTTCAAGTTATACTTTGTTTAGGAATCATTTAGCCCACTCTTCCACCCTGACTTCTCGTGGTAGGAGAAGCTCTGTGGCTGAGACCTGGCATTTTTGTTTGGTGACAGTTCTGTGGGCTGAAAGCTTCATGTTGCTGAAGAAGTGGTGTAAATGCAATAACCCCCACCCCTCCATAGCCAACCATACATTCTCTTGGCAAAATTGTTCAAGCTTCTGTTCTAAAAGGAACATAGACTAGATGAGGCTTTCAAAACCCCTTACTTCTCAAGGTTACTCACCCAAAGTTCTACAGTTTATCTGAGCAGTTTCATTTATCTCTTGTCCTTCCTCTTTGTCATGCTCAAAGCCACATGATTATAAATGAGCTGATGGGAACTGACTATATTGATGGTTAAAGAATTGAGAATGACATGTCACTAATGAGTCAATTATTCACACTGTGGGGTGTGATACAGATGTGACAGCATGTTGGAGCCTCAGTCTAGCAGGGGAGATGAATACTGAATTCATATTTACAAAAAGAATTAACCCCTGTAAAAACTCTAAATGAAAATGTAAGTTGCCAAGAGAATATATAATGGGGTACATGTAGGACTTCCTGGAGCAACTCGAATTTAGGGGGAAATGGAAAGGATGGAGAGGAGGGAGAAATGTTGGAGGTGGTGCTAATACTGGGAGCAGGAACTAGCTAGGCATTAGGGAAATTGACAGGTGAACCAGATCTCCAATAGATGGAGGAGATGGCTGGATACTCAAAATGGTCAAGTAGGTACAGGCCAGACAAAGTTCATGTATTCACTATGTGAGCTTAAGTAGTAAACATCCCTTAGCTTTTGTATCCTCATTTGCAAAGTAGGAATAATAATAGTACAAGCTGATGGTGTTCTAGGATTAATTAAAATTAATACAGGTGAAGCCCTTAACAAAGTGCCTGCTACATAGCAGCTGCTCAATAAATGTAATAATATTAATTATTTATGTTTTATGCTAATGCAGTTGGTTAGTGGGAGAACCAGGTTTCAAACTTCAGTCTTCCTTAGTGAAGCCATCTCTACTTACTGCTATGATACATTTCCTACTTTGATTCTATATAATGTTTCTCAAAGAGGATTCTGTTTTTGAAAATATGTAGTAATTAAGTATGTAGGTAAAAGATTACAAGATTTTTAGTAAGAAGTGCATTCTAAAAAATTCTATACATTACTATCCCACTTTTATTTTTAAATATTTATTTAAAAGAAAACTAGTTTTTTTTTTACAATTAAGATGGTAAAAACATTATTCAGTAATGGGATTATGGGTTATTTTCTAACTAAATTTATATTACAGCATTTATCATTATTTCTCCCAAATATACAAAAACCTGGTAAAGTTCCAGATTTTCTTCTCGGCCAAAAACTAAGGAATTACTCATTTCCCTATTACAAAAAAAAAAAAATTAGGATCCACCTCCTACCAGGAATTGACTTAAAATATTTTAATGACACTTGGAAAAGAGAGAAAACTAGTTGACGCTGTATCCGGGTCCACTTTAGAGAGGAAAGGGTTGCTTTCCTGCTCTCAGAGTGACATCAGTGCAAATATACAGGAGTGGTCCATTTTCAGTCCTGTCAAGCGAACCTGTGCTCAGAGCACATGTGGGTCAAATAGCTGGCAAAAAGAAATGTAGCTCTTGAATCAAAGGTGGAAGCTCCATTCACCTCCTTCCAGGACCTAAACTGGAATCACAACTAAATTATAGAACAATCACCCTGAATAAACCACTAAAGACTAGCTGAAGAGAAGTCTTATAACCAAGGATTTACAAAAGCCACATTGAGACTAGTAGGAAGGGCAGAGACACAAAAAGGGCAAGCCCCACTCCCACAGGCAGCTGCTGAGGTTATGGAGGAATACCTCAGCAGCAATAGGTTTCCCTTGAGAAGTGTAGGGTCTCAACTTCAAGTCATCCTCCCCAGCCCAGAGCCACAGAGCTGGGAAGAGGTGCCCACATAACACGTGGCTGTGAAAAGCAGTGGGGTTTCTGTCTACCAGGGAAACCACCAGAGACATGGATATCCTCTTAAAGGGCCAATGCACAAAAATTCATTTATAGTCACTTACCCTGAGCTCCAGAAGAGGTAAGGCAGAGCAAAATAGAATCACTTAAGGAGAGTCTGGGGTTTGTGGCTCTGGTGGGAGAGCTAAAGGAACAGCTGTGCTAAGTAAGATTCCTATGCTAAGTCATTTGCAGAAAGCATCTTCCTTGGGTGGAGCATGCAACTCCATATGGCATCAACCTGGGGGAATGCAATACTACCACTCTCTGGATTCCCTCTCACCCCATCCTGTGGAGCTTATGCCATGCTGAGGAGTCAGCTGCCTTGGCCAGGGTGTAGAGGGCTGGGCAGACTCAGGGGGTGTCATTGACTAAATTGTCATTGACTGGCTTTGGGGTAGGGGTCATTCTCCTCACTTTCCCTTGACCTGACTTGTACTTTGCCCTCATGGGACATCTGTTAGAAGTAACCTCTAGGCTCTGGCAGCCCCACCTGCCTGACTCCTAGTGGCTCTGCCCTGCCAAGGTGAGGGCAAAATCCAGGACAAACTGAGATGTGTGACTCTGGGATGGGGACCAAACCTCCAACCTTCCCAGAAGCTTTCCTGGCACCTCCCCATCATGGGAGATCCACTAACACCATCCTCCTGACTCCTGGTGGCCACACACTGCTAGGCTCTGCATCCTCTTGACAGAATCTGGGACAGACTGAGTATGTGGCTCTAGGACAGGGACCATTTTGCCCTCGCACACCTGACCAGAGCAGAGCCCTCCCTTTGCATGGCCAAATCTTGGTCTGTTTAGACCTGATAAACTCTGCTGACCTCACCCTGGCAATTCCCTGAGACCCTGCCCCAATACAAAGGTGTGCAAGTACCTAGTGGGTGGCATCTAGACTTGGTATACCCAGGGACATTTCCTGGGTAGCCTCAGACGAAGGACTGGCACTGAGTTTGATCCTTATCAATCTGGAGAACACTACTCACCCCAATCTGGTGACTCACTGAGAACCTACCTCAGGCAACTTAAATATTTCCAGAGGCTCTTTCAGTGACTGAGCTTAAAAGGCAGCTGGCAGGCTGAGGCAGGTAGAGGTGGATCTCAGTGTGCCTTGGGACTTTTGCTGACTTGCCTCTGGGCTAGATGCTGGTAAAAGCCAGCCTTGGTGCACAGATTGGCCCTTCCCATGTGCACCCAGGCTCAGTAGAGGCAGCCACAAACTGGGGATCATTTGGAGCTTCAAACAAGTTGCCTAGGGCCAGTCACAGGCAGCGTATGACACTGGTTTGAACCAGAGTCTCTCTCAAGAGGCCCAGAACTGACACACCCTGTGGCCAGCTTCAAACAACATCAGAGCAGGATCCAATAAGCTTCAGAAGTGGCATTACACAATGGGATATCTTGAGAGGTACCAGACCCTGCTGAGGTGAATTCTGCTTCAGGTAGTCAGCACCTGCATTGCAGCTTGCATAATGTTGTCAGGGTTGAGCTCATAGTCGCCAGCCTGAGGATCAATCACATGTATAAAGAGACCACTACCAATTGAGACTCAATTACAACAGGAGGGCCTACATAACACACACAAGAGGTATTCCCAGAGAACCCAGCTCAGGTGATCAAGGAGACTGCACCACTGGACCCCATAGGACACCTAATACATAAGGCCACCCCACGAAGACTGAGAGTCATAGCATATCTATCTAATACATAGAAACAAACACAAAGAAGCAGCAAAAATGAGAAGACAAAGAAACATGCCCCAAATTAAAGAAGAGATGAAATCTCCAGAAAAAGACTAAATAAAATGGAGGCAAAACATTTATCATATATAGAGTTCAAAGCAATGGTTATAAGAACACTCAACAGCATGAAAAAATATATTGAAACCAGAAAACATGACCAGTCAGAAATGAAGAATACACTGGAAGAAATAAACAGTAGGTTGAATGAAGCACAGAATCAAATCAGTGATTTGGAATACAAGGTAGGAAAAAAACACCGAATCAGAACAGAAAAAAAATATTAAAAGTGAGGATAGTTTAAGGGAGCTTTAAGATAACATGAAGCATAACAATATCTGCATCATAAGGGTACCAGAAGGAGAAGACAGAAAGAAGGGATTGAGAACCTATTTTAAAAAATAATGGCTAAGAACTTCCCTTACCAGGAAAAAGAAAAAAAAAACACACAAGTCCAGGAAGGGTAGAGAGTCCTAAAATAGACGAAACTAGAGGCTCACACAAAGATATATCATAATTAAAATGGCAAATGTTAAAGACAAAGAGAGAATCTTAAAAGCAGCAAGAGAAAGATAATTACCCACAAGGAATCTCCCATAAGACTCAGCTGATTTCCCATCAGAAACACTTCAGGCCAGAAGGGGTTAGCATGAAATATTTAAAGTGATGAAAAGCAAGGGCCTACAAACAAGACTACTTTATCCAGCAATGCTGTATTTAAACTTGTAGGAGAAATAAAGAGTTTCCCAGGCAAGAAAATGCTAAAGGAGTTTGTTACCAGTATTACAAGAAATGTTAAATGGACTTCTTTGAGAAGAAGAAAAAGAAGGAGGAGGAGGAGAAGACAAAAACAGGTGAATATAGATGAATACATACTTATCAATAATCACATTAAATATAAATGGCTTAAATGCTCAATCAAAAGACATAGTGTAGGTGAATGGATAAGAAAACAAAACCTGCCCTGGTTGGTGTGGCTCAGTGGACTGAGCACCAGACTATGAACCAAAGAAAACAAAACCCAAACTCATATATGTTCTCTCCAAGAGACCCACATCAGAACAAAAGATACGTACAGACTAAAAGTGAAGGGATGGAAAAAAGACATTTCATGCAAATGGAAATTATATAAAAAGCTGGGGTAGCAATACTTATATCTGACAAAACAGACTTTAAAACCAAGGTTATAGTAAGAGACAAAGAAGGACACTACACAATGATAAAGGGAACAATCCAACAGGAGGATATAAGCCTAGTAAGCATTTATACACCCAACATAGGAGCACCTAAATATATAAAGCAAATCCTGATGGACATAAAGGGGGAGACTGACAAAAATACAGTCATAGTAGGGGATTTTTATACCCCAATGCCATCAATGGATAGATCTTCCAGACAAAAAATCAACAAGGAACAGAATAGAGAGCCCAGAAATAAACCAACCGCTTTATAGTCAATTAATATTCATATAGTAAATTGACAGTGTGACAAAACCATACAATGGAGTAAAGATACTCTATTCCATAAATGGTATTGGGAAAATTGGACAAGTACATGCCCAAAAAAATGAAACTAGACTGCCATCTTACACCATACACAAGAATAAACTTAAAATGGATTAAAGAATTACGTGTTAGACTTGAAATGATAAACATCCTAGAAGAAAACATAGGCAGTAAAATCTCAGACATTTGTCATAGCAATGTTTTTTTCTGATATATTGTCTTGGGCAAGGGAAACAAAAGAAAAATTAAACGAATGGGACTACATCAAACTAAAAAGCTTTGCACAGCAAAGGAAACACCATCAACAAAATAAAAAGGGAACCCCCTGAATGGGAAAACATATGTGTCAATGATACATTAATAAGGGTCTAATATTCAACATTTATAAAGAACTTATAAAATTTAACACTAATAAAACAACAACAATCCAATTTAAAAGTGAGTAAAGGACCAGGACAGACACTTCTCCAAAGAGGACCGATAGACACATGAAAAGATGTTCAACATCACTAATCATCAGAAAAATGCAAATTAAAACCACAATGAGATATCACCTCACATCTTTCAGAATGACTATCATCAATAAATCAATAAACAATAACTGTTGGTAAGGATGTAGAGAAAAGGGAACCCTTGGGCACTATTGGTGGGAATGCAGATTGGTGCAGCTACTGTAGAAAGCAGTATGGAATTACCTCAAAAAAAATTTAGCCTTTTCTGGGTAGCTCAGTTGGTTAGAACATCATGCCAATACACCAAGGTTGTGCGTTCAATCCCTGGTCAGGGCACATACAGGAATCAAGTAATAAATGCATATATATGCATAAATAAGTGGAAAAACAAATGGATGTTTCTCTCTCATTTCCTCTCTCTAAAAAAGAAAATTAATAATGGAACTCAGCTATTCCACTTCTGGGAATATATCTGAAGAAAGCCAAAACACTAATTCAAAAGAACATATGCACTCCTATGTTTATTGCAGCATTATTTACATTAGCCAAGATTTAAAAGCAGCCCAAGTGTCCATCAGTAGATAAGTAGGTAAACAAGCTGTGGTTCATTTACACAATGGAATACTAGTTGGCCATTACAAAGAAGAAAATCTTAGCCTTTGCAACAGTATGGATGTGCCTGGAGCACATTATGCTAAGTGAATAAGCCAGGCAAAGAGAGACAAGTACCATAAGCCAGCCAGAGAAAGATAAGTACCATATGATTTATGTAGAATCTAATGAACAAAATAAACTAACAATAAAATAGAAACAGACTCTCAAATATAGAGAACAGACTGACAGCTATCCCAGTGGAGGGTGGTTAGAAGGCTTGGTGAAAATGTTAAAGGGACTTAGTAAAAAAACAAAAACAAAGCAAAAAAAATACAAAACTAAGACAACAGTACAGTGATTAGCAGAGAGAAATGGGGGCGGAGGGAGGTAGGAGCAGGTAAGAAGAGATAAATGGTAATGGAAGACTTGACTTTGGGGTAGTGAACATGCAAAACAATATACAGATGATGTATTATAGAAATGTACACTTGAATCCTATGTAATTTTATTAACCAATGTCACCCCAATACATTCAATAAAAAAGTAAAAAGAAAAATGTAGCTAGATTAGATTCCTTGACTTTTTCAGTGGCTTAGCTCAAATGGTTAAGGCATTTTCTAGAGTGCATTGGACCCAGGACTGGACTCGGATAACACCTTGGAAGTATTAATGAAATCCTATACGCACCTTGGTTTTTGTTCCAGAGAGAAAGTGTTAACACCAAGGCTCTGGTTCCCCCTGTGCAAGGTGTTAGCTACAAACATGACACAGGCACGCTATGGAGCACATCTAACAAAAACAATCCTCAGGGTTTTCAAGAAACACATAGCACGTGATCCCTTCAGGAATTGAAGTCCATCTTTAAGCAGTCATCCATTCTTCTTCTGTACACATACATCATCAGATCAAAATGTGCCCCAGACTTAAAAATTCTGAGAGCTGTAAAGATGTTTGTCAAATCAACTTCAGCAGTATTGAGTCAGAATGTTGATGTAGCACATGCAGCTTTAATTCAGATTAGGATGCTCCAGCTAAAAGAAGATTGTGTAATCTTGCCAAACTCTCCCTAACACACACAACCCCGAAAAAGGTTTAGCTGCAGTTCCCCATTATTAGTTTCTAACAGTTATCTTTTATAACATCCTAAAGAGTATCCTAATGAACAGTCATTTATTAAGTGCCTACCAGGTGTCATAGATTGCAAAGGCCTCCAAAAGGAGAAACTGGTAATTTTTCTAACAAGCAGATTCTTGGCAAACATGTTGGAGGTAAATCAGGATTTATTTCAAGCTCAAGATAGAAGATGTGGGCTCCAGATGGTACTTGTGTGAGTGAAAACTCTTAAGGAAAACAGAGCTGACCTCAGAGTGTAAGGAGCACGTTTTTGTAGATTATTAGACCATCTGTCACTTGCGGACACTTGAATAATGTCTTTCATAGGAAATTGGGGAAGTTATGTGCCTCTTTTTGAAGGTTTCAGTTCTGAAAGAATACATTCGTGAGGCATTTATTGATTTCAGAAGTTGGACTCTCAGGGTATGTAAAAGGTACCATAAAATCCTCAAAAACTCATGATCGCCTTCAACAACCACGATCAATCACTGCATTAAAATAACTAAATAGAATATTTCCATGTGTTGGTGTAGGAAGTACATATGTACAATGGTAGGCTCAACACCTGGATCTCTGAAGTTCCAGTGCAGACCTCCTGGGGTTCTGTTTGGAAGGGCCCAAATCATTTTGAGAGAGATACAAGGTATGTAATGAGGACTTTGAAATCAACAGTCATGTCCCCAGAACGCCTGGATTTAGACTCAGGAGCACAATTATATACAATATATTTTTCTTGTGGTGTGCCCTTCCTTCCTTCCCTCTTAGTTGGTTCTTTCCTACCACTTGAGATTCTCTTAGGCAAAGTTGAGTGTCTCTTCTTATTCAACTGTGGCACCACCTGCTTCTTGTAATGACAGCCTCATTGTCATTACGTGGCTCCCTCCTCACTAGACGGTGAGTACTCTGATGTCAGAGAACAAGGCCTATTCATTTTCCTACTCCATCTGACCTGCCATAGTGACCAGCAATGTAGACCCTGAAATGGTTCTGGTGGTAAGAAATTGGAAAAAGAGAGACTCCTTCAGGACCTTTATTCATTTCTCATCAGTTAATTTAAATGTCGTGTGTGTGTGTGTGTGTGTGTGTGTGCGCGTGTGTAGTGGTTAAGAATGTAGATTTGGGGTTCAGAATGTCCGGGTTCAGTCCTATGACCTTGAAGAAATCATTGAAGTCATTTAAGCTCTCTGAATTTCAGTATCATCATTTATAAAATGGGGATAATATATTTTATCTCATGGGATCATTGTCTTAGTTAAATAAATTAATATATGTGAACTGCTTAATATAGTAAATGCTTAACAAATACTATATAGCTATTGTAATTGTTAACCAAAAGCATGTTTAGCATTTGGAGGTCAAATAGGTTTAAACTAAGTATATTTACCTAAATTCAATCTAACAAAACTCTTACTGGTGCCCACCATATTGTATGATAAACTGCATACGGGGGCTGGATTCAGGGAGTTGAATGGTCCTGTCCATGAAGTCTCACAACTAAAACTAAAAGGGAGGCAAACAATTGCAACAGGGTATAATATATGCTATTAACAGACTTATCCACAAGGTGCTATGAGAGAGATGTCAAATAGATTTTTAGTGTTAATTATGGTCAATTGGTTGAGACTGACTGCTTTGGAAAAGGATTTTAAAGCTAAGTACAGTTTCTTCAGAAAAGAGTGCTGTCATCAACCAGCAATGTTTTCCAGAAATGAAAGTAGAAATGTGGTTCAAGTGTCACATATTAATCATTACAACTTTACCTATTGAAGAAAGGATAATAGGGAAGATACTTAAGAGAGAAGACATTTACACTCTATAACACTATATATTCTTTAGTTGAGCTAAAAAGTAGTATCAAAAAAGCAGACACTCTGGGTTTCAATCTGGGCTTTGCTCTCTTTGCTTTGGGCAACTTACCGAACATTTTAAAGCTTCATTGACCATAGAGGTGAAATGGAGGAAATCATACATTCTTATTGTGTGGATTAAATGTGAGAACACATAGCAAAGAGCCCAGCCCTCAGTAGATGCTTAACAAATGATATTAACAAAATCATTAGTAATGATTATGGACTTTCTAAATTATCTCATTATGATGACATTTCAGCTTTGCTTTCTGCTCACTCAAATGAAAGACTCAACCACACCTGAATGATCAAGAAAATGGCTAAGCACTTTTATCTCACTAAAACCACTGATCAATGAGTGAGACATAAAGAGTAGAGTGAATGAATTTGCCTTCTTTCTGGCACAAAGTTTAGCAACACAAATAATCTTCATTTCAAATGATTACACTTTCAAGTACATCTTTTTTCAAATTGATTAATTTATTTTGATATTCAATATTATTTGATATTAGTTTCAGATGTACAGCATAGTGGCAGACAATTACATAATTTATGAAGTGATCCCCCTTGATAATTCTAGTCTCCACCTGGCACCATATATAGTCATTACAATATTATTGACTATATTCCTATGCAGGTAAACTCTGTGAGAGAAGAGACTGTGTCTCACACGGGATCTGTAGGTCCTCAAACACATTGTGGGTGCTTAGTAAGTGATTAAAATAAAAATAGCTCAGAAAATAAGATGAGTATTAAAATGATTTCATTTAAGGGGTAGGAGTTGTATGGCAGTGGCAGGTTAAGCAGCCACAGGAGGGGAATCTCTCTGACGAGGACTTGACCAGTTTGAAGGGTTGGGGGTAATAACTGCAGGTTTCTTTTTTTCTCTTTACTGCCCCAAAACTATAAAAATTCAAATATTTGATGCTAGCATATTCTCTAGAAACCTTATTTCTAAATGTGATTATTCTTACACAACATATTTGAAATATATATACATATTTCAACCATTGAGAAATAATTCATTAAATGATAGGACAATAAACCTTATATTACATAGTAGTTGTAATACACAGATACTGAGAGCTTATGATGTGCTTGATTGTGCTATGAATTTGAGCTGCATTATATCATGCATAGTTGACCACAATCCTTTGATGTAGATACTGTTATCTACCAAAAGTTACAGATGACAAAGTATGGTTTAAATTAAAGTATGGTTTCAAAGACTTGAAGGTAAATATTTCTGACTCTAAAGCCCATACATTTTGCCCCTTATGCTTGGGGTCTACAGTCCCCCAAATGTGTACAGTTTTAATATTTGTAAGTGAAAACATTTTAAAGTTTCTTGTTTTAAGAACTCAACAATTTTTCTTTGTATAGATATCACTATATCTGTGCTGTCAATTCAGACTTTTATGTACAAAGTTTGGTTAAAGCAGAGCACACCTGGGGTTTCTCATAAACATATGACACATCATAGACACTTAATAAATGATTGCCATAAGAATGAATAATCAATTGACTAAAAACATTTTGTACAGATTAGTACAGTACAGATTACTATGCAAATATCCCCACTATCATTTCCAATAACTCTGTTGTTTTCTAATGTTCTTAATCACTGGATTGTTTCACAACATTTTTGGGAATTTAGCTCATCTTTATCAGTGCATTATCAGCTGTATGTGAGTATTTGAGCACATAATGTGTCCAAAGCAATGACTGCCCTCTAATGATTTTTAGAGGCATGGTTCACTTCCTTTTCAGTTAAATGGACAATACTTTTGGAAATTAGTTGACACATATAAATGGATATATTTCTTGTCAATACATCTCTAATTACCTAATTTCAAAATCTACTGTCTACCATAAAAGGAAATGTATGGGTACTAGGAGTGAAGATCAGAGATTCCACATTAATTAAACCCACAGATGCCTTATCAAGTTTACAAAAATGTAGTTTGAAAATATGGAGGCCACATATATTAACTAATCAAACACATATGTGATAGAGTCAGTAATGTGGGATAATAGATGTTTAAACTTTTCACAAAGAAAAAAGTCAAGCACTACTCTTAGTTCCTTTCTGACTTGGGGACAAGTGTTAAAACCCCTTTGTGTCTGTTCTCAGCATAAAAAGCAGTTCTGTTTCATTCTAACTATCATGGATACTCAGCACGATCTAGGGGTATGGTATCCTAATTAACCCAATCTAAGGTTTCTATAGATACCATTTGCAGATGATCAACTGTCATAGTGGTTGAATGCAATATAACATGCTGAAAAAAATATTATCTTCTGAAGATTCTAGTTCTGGTTAAGAACCTTTTTTATCCCTCCAAATGCAGCCTAGAACTCTGGACAAAATGCATAGAACTTCTCTCTGAGGACTCTGAAAAGTAAACATGAAACCATGAGTTTCCTGGGGTTTTTACTCCCAGGTCTCCTAGTGTGGGCTCAAAGGAAACATGAATCCTGAAATGGCACATGGGTGCAAAGAGAGAGAGACCCAAAAGAAGCCCTTGCTTCTGGTCCAAGGAGTATGGAGGGAGACCCTAAGGGATAGAGAGAGTGGGGCCATTCCCTTTGTTTTTCTTCCTCTCCTGCTCCAGCCCAGAGGCCAGCTTGAGTCCAGCTTGAGGCCAGCTTGACCAGGAAGCAGTAGCTCTGGTCAGTGGCAACAGTGGCAGGTTAAGCAGCCACAGGAGGGGAATCTCTCTGACGAGGACTTGACCAGTTTGAAGGGTTGGGGGTAATAACTGCAGGTTTCTTTTTTTCTCTTTACTGCCCCAAATGCAAGCCCAGTATGGGAAGCACTTGCAGTGCGATGGGAGTGGGACCAAAGCCTTTGCTTTCTAGTAAAAGGACCAGGAAGGTGACTCCTCAGAGCCAGAGAGAGCCCAATAGAAACAATATATTCTGTCTAGTCCAATATATCTAAAGTATTATCATTTCAATATGTAATCAATATGAAAAATATTAATAAAATATTTTACTTTGGGAGCACTTAGTCTTCAAAATCCACTAGCTACGTGTGCCTACTGAGCCCAGGAAATGTGGCTAATAAAAACTGAAATGTGCTCTAGGTGTAAAAAACACAGCAGACTTCTGAATATATTCTATAAAGTTCATTTCACCTTTTTTTTTCTTTAAAGTGACTACTAGAAAAAGTAAACTCATGTATCTGACTCGATATTTCCTTTGGAAACACTGCTAGAGTAGCTAAATTTACCATGGAAGAACTCAAAGGAAAGACTGATACAGGCCACCGTCCTCGGGGACAGGTCTCATGGAGGTCTAAGGCCTTGGGATTCGGGTTGAGTTGGAACAGGTAGTGGCCCAGAGGTATGTTTTCCAATGGAGCAGGTGGGGCTCGTGTCTTGTGGGAAAGCCAGGGGAATAGATGGGAGAGCAGACGCCCAAGGCCTCCAGAGACTACACACCTACCAGATCTTGGTTCCTGAAGAATTCTGAGGCTGACTGAAGTCTTCTGAGCCCAAAGGGGAAGTGGCTGACACCAGAGGCACCTGTCTTCAAAGCTGCAGCTCAGGAGCCAGCCCAGTATCTATAGTGCTAATAGGTGATTGTCCAGGAAATAAGGTTTGCACATTAGCATAGCACAGAGGCTCCTAAGATAAAATCTCTTTTCATGCCAGGAGCAATGAGGGCCTAATTTATCTACGTTGTCTCACTAGGAAACTGTCCTTTTGGCTTAAGGAAGGAAAAGCTGTTTTAGGTGACTGACTTTTTCCCCTCAATTATGCTGTATTGAATGTGGAAATATAATAACTCTGGTTTAAATAATAATAATAATGCATTTATTAAACACTTGTGATATATTGGATGCTTTCTGTGCATCATCTTATTTAATGCTCCTGACAAACCTATGCCACAGGTATTATTATTAGTCCATTTTACAGTGAGCAAAGAGGAGCTTAGAGAAACAGAATGGGTTAAATAGCTTGTGAATGCTTGGAGGTGATGGGAATACAGTGCTGTCTGTCTCCTAATAAACCTGCTGCTCTCCACATGAGCAGGGCTGGTATGAACTCACCAAAGGGTTGGTTTCTCAGCTGCTTCTATCTTAAATGTTCATTTTAAGCTTAAACAGCCAAGCGGAAACAAGATCCATTCCTTTTCCAGCCTGCTGGAATTGAGCACCTGCATAGAGTTGCTACCTGGTTCCCTGTGTACTTCACACGTGAGGGTGAACTTGCAGTGCACACACTTATTTCACAAAGTCAAGCTTGGCCAGGACATCTGTGCCATCCTCTGCCTTTAGGCAACAGAGTCTTGTTCTATTGTTAAGGAAGCTTCTTCCCATAGGTCAGAGGATTGATCATTCTAAGCTTCTGTTCAGAAGCCCTTGAGGCTTCACAATGAAGGTTGTATGCTCTGCTCCCACACTGTGAGCTTGTGCCCAGCTTCCAGGGCTTTGGGAATCTGAAAGAGTACCATCCTCTTCCTCAGCTTTGCACAGGGCAAGGCACAGAGCCAGTGCTCAGCCAGCATAGGTTTATTTGATTAGATGCTAGTTTCCCTGGCTACCTGTCCCTACCTCCACCACCATAAATGTATATTAAACTCTCCCAGCTTCTTAAATCACACCTCCTAGATGTAAAGTAATGAAGGAAGAATACTCTGACAGTGAATGTATCTAGGCAGGCAAGAGAAGAATTATAAATACACAGTGAGGCACAGCCTGAAATTGTATCAGCCAAGGAAATTCAAGTGTGGGAACAACTGCCATAGGGTGACACTTCCCAGGAAGGCTTCCGGGAGGACTTGTATGTGAAGGGTCTAACCCGGTGTTTTTCAAACTGTGGATAATGACCCAAGGGTCAAGAAATCACTTTGGTGAGTCATGACCAGAATTTTTTTACAAAATGAAATAGAATCAAATCAAATGGAAAACAGCACAGTATGTTGCTGGTTCAGAGCATATAATATAGTTCTTTCTGAGGGTTGTGAACCGTAGTGTTTAAAACACACTGCCCTTTCCTGTGGCTTGAGAGGATGCTCACTCCTATGATTCTAAATCCACCAGCTCCTGTTGGAGATGATCTTTTATTCTGCTAGGGATGGAGACATAGAACAGATTTCCCATCTTCAGAAAAATCACTTTTCATCTTTGTGTTCTGTTTGTTCTAACTAGGCAGTGTTTCATTGATGAAGATAACAGCTAACATGAATGTAGACCAGACTCAGTACTAGGCAAATTGTACACATGGTCAACATTTAATTCTTATCTCATCTCCTTCTAGCCTCATAATAACTCCACAAGGCAGGGTTTATCATTTCCCTTGTACTGATGAGAAAACTGAGGGTCAGGATAAGGTGTTACTAATCACTTGCCAGGAAGAGACTGAGCCTGGATTTGAACTCACTTCTGATGCGGATGCTCTGTAAAACCCTCTATGCTACTGTAAATAGTTTTTAATAGTTTTTTTTTTAATTTGGGTTTTTAATTGTGTAGTTATATATTCTAATTACCAAGAGTACAGGCAGTAAAGCTCTATTTTGTACCCTTCACAGTGAATCCTTGAGTTTGTGCTAATTTTTTTCCTAAAATTTTTATGGGGGTAAAGTACACATATCAAAAAATTTACTGTTTTAACCATTAAGTGTAAAGTTTAGTGATATTAAATACACTCATAATGGTTCTACCATCACCACCGTCCATCTCAATAACTCTTTTCATCTTATAAAACTGAAACTCTGTACCCATTAAACAATAACTCCCCATTCCCCTTTTCTCCTAGGTCCTCCTAGCTACCACCATTCTACCTTCTTGTTTCTGTGATTTTAACTACTCTAAGTTCCTCGATGAATAGAAGCATACAGTATTTGTAATTTTGTGACTACCTTATTTCACTTAAAATAACATCTTAAAGTTTCATCTATGTTGTAGAATATGTCAAAATTTATTTTCTTCCTTAAGGTTGAATAATAGTCCATTGTATGTCTATATCATAGTTTCCTTATACATTCACCTGTCAATAGACACTTGGGTTACTTCCATGTTTTAGCTATTGAAAATAATGATGCTATGAAAATAGGTGTACAAATATCTTTTTGAGATCCTAATTTTAGCTGTTTTGGGTATGTACCCAGAAGTGGGAATGCTTCATCATATGGTAATTTATTTTTGAAATACCATTACCTGTTTTCCATCATTTTACATTCCCATCAATAGTATGCAAGGGTTCCAATTTCTCCACATTCTCTTTGAACTGTTACTTTGATTTTTTGATAGTAGCCATCCTAATGGGTATGAAGGGATATCTCATAATTTTGACTTGCATTTCCCTAATATTTAGTAATGTTGAGCATTTTTTTCATGTACTTATTAACTATTTCTATACCATCTTTGGAGAAATATCCATTTAAGTATTTTGTTCATTTTTATTCATTTTTTATCTTTTTTAAAAATTATATTTTATTTATTATGCTATTAGTTTTCCCAGTTTTCCCCCTTTGCCCCCTTTCCGCCTTGTACCCCCCAACTCTCCAGCATCCCTCCTTAGTTCACATCCATGGGTTGTACATATAAGTTCTTTGAGTTCTGTTTCTTATACCATTTTTGACCTCTTCCCCTCTATTTTATGCCTACCAACTATGCTTCTTCTTCCTTGTACCTTTTCCCCCTATTCCTCCCCTCTGAAAACCCTCCACGTGATGTCCATTTCTCTGATTCTGTTCCTGTTCTAGTTGTTTGCTAAGTTTTTGTTGTGTTTCTTTGTTTTTTAAGGTTCATTTGTTGATTGATAGTTGTCAGTTTGTTGTCACTTTAATGTTCATGTTTTTGATTTTCCTTTTCTTAGATAAGTCCCTTTAACATTTCATATAATAAGGGCTTGGTGATGATGAACTCCTTTAACTTGACCTTACCAGGGAAGCACTTTATCTGCCCTTCCATTCTAAAGGAAAGCTGTGCTGGATAGAGTAATCTTGGATGTAGGTCCTCACCTTTCATGACTTCAAATACTTCTTTCTAGCCCTTTCTTGTCTGTAAGGTTTCTTTTGAGAAATCAGCTGATAGCCTTGTGGGCACTTCTTTGTAGGTAACTCTTTCCTTCCTTCTTGCTGCTTTTAAGGTTGTCTCTTTGTCTTCAATCTTGGCGAACTTAATGATGATGTGCCTTGGTGTGTTCCTCTTTGGGTCCAACTTCTTTGGGACTCTGTGGGCTTCCTGGACTTCCTGGAAGTTTATTTCCTTCACCAGATGGGGCAAGTTTTCCTTCATTATTTGTTCAAATAAGTTTTCAATTTCTTACTGTTGTTTTTTTCCTTCTGGCACCTCTATAATTTGGATATTTGAATGTTTTAGGTTGTTCCAGAGATTCCTCAGCCTCTCTTCACTTTTTGGATTCTTGTTTATTCATTCTGTTCTGGTTGGATGTTTATTTCTTCCTTTTGTTCCAAATCATTGCTTTGATTGCTGGTTTCCTTCCTGTCACTGTTAGTTCCCTTAATATTTTGCTTTATTTCATTTTGGATATCTTTCATATATGAGTTTGCCTGCTCATCTCTAGTGCACTTTTCAACGAACTCTCGTGTGAGCCTGGCAATTTCTCCCACCACAGCAACCTCCATAGTACACAGTCAGCTCTGAGTCTTAGTTTCCCCTAAAGTCATCCCTGTGTATGTAGCCTGCCACCATGCCACCTGGTCCGCTGCCTCACCTCGGTTTCTCTCTGTACCCTGCCTTATGGGTGTGGTTGCTCTGTTTGACGATTTCTTTAATTCCATGGTTGTCAAAGTTTCATACAGTTTGATTTTCTGTCACTTCTGGTTGTTGATTGATTTTACATTGATTGTTTTTCTCCTTTTGGTTGTATGAGGAAGCGAAAGGTTTCTACCTATGCCTCCGTCTTGACCAGAACTCCTATTTTGTTCATTTTTAAATCAGGTTATTTGTGGGGTTTTCTTGTCATTGTTGAGTTTTAGAAGTTCTTTAGATATTTTGCATAAAATCCCTTATTAGATTGATGATTTACAAATCTTTCCTCCCATATTGTGGGTTGTCTTTTTACTCTGTTAATAGTTCTTTTGAGGCATAATATTTTCTCATTTTTATGAAGTCTAATTTGTCTCTTTTTTTTTTGCTGTTTGTGCCATTGATGTCACATCTAAGAAATTATTGTCAAATGTGCTGTGAAGCGTTTGCCCTATGTTGTCTTCTAAGAGTTTTAGTCTTAGGTTTACATTTAGGTCTTTCATCCATTTAGAAATAATTTTCCTTTATAGTATTAGGCAAGGGTTCAATTGATTCTCTCATATCAGAATATATAGTTTTCCCAGTACCTTTTATGAAAAAGACTGTCCTTTCCCCCACTGAATGGTCTTGGCATCCCTATCAATAATTATACAAATAGTGAAAGTTTGCAATGTGGCAGTGTGGATTTGTAAATGCCAGATAAAACTGAGTAGCCTTCTGTTCTCATCTTTAGAGGCTTATACATTCTCATGTCATTTTTTTTTAGAAGGATAGAGCTATACATTTCCTAGTTTTGGATCTATAATGCTATTTTCTCATCTCAGTTCCATCTCTTGGGTCCATCACCCACCTCTCTTCACCTTCATTGCCTATTACAGTTGGCCTGTGCCACCACAATCTCTTGCCAGACTACCCATAATAGCCTCCCAACTGGGCTCTGCACTGAGTCTTGTCTGATCTTTTTGAAAAGCATATTCCATTACCTACTGCTTATAGAATTCCAATGGTTTTTCTTCACTACTACAATACAGACTATATTTGTTAGAGTATCTATGTGGTGTCGTAGCCTGTCTTCCCTCTCTTCTCCATCCTTGCTGTGTATTTTTCTCTTTGCTCTTATAATCAAGCAGCTTCCTTTTAGTTCCTCAACATGCCTTTTTCCTCCTGGCACTGGGCCTCCCCACATGCTGTTCATTCTGTCAGCATTGCTCTCCAAACCAATGCCCTGTTCCATTTTTCTAAATAATTCCTGCCCATTCATCAGATTTTCACTGATTTATTAGCTCCCAATGGAAGATTTTCCTGTCCTCCTTGGAGATAAGTAACTATTATATGATCTCAAAAAGACCTCAAATTTTACTTCATAACACTATTTATTTCATTTTACATTTATGGATGTGATTTTTTTTTGTTGATGTCCATCTCCTCCACTGCAAAAATTGTGTATCTATCTTTTGCCTCCAGGGCCTAGAACCAGTGTCCAGCTCATAAAGTAAAGAGTGGGGCATTCAACTTATTTAACCTGTTTGGGAGCAGGTGTGATAAAAACTCCAGGTGCTCAGGTTTGATCATTAGCCTCAACTCTGGGGGAGGTAATCAAGGGTAAATCTCTGAAGGATTAAACAGTCAGGTTTAGCAGTAAGAAGAGCCTTTTGAGTATAAATGTTGATGTCTCAGAGCCCTGGTATTTATAGTTTCTCCTTTATTTGGTTTGGACACAAGACATTCCTCCATCTCCTTCGGGTACTGTCGTTTCCTTGTTTAGGAGTTTCATTAAATCTGTACCTAACATGCTACAAACATTTGGTGGGGAAAGGGGTGTTTGGTTTATGGCACTGAGGGAAATGTTAACTGTGCACAGTTTAGTGTAGCCACAGGATTTACTATGTGTATAGTTCTAAGATGGATTTGCATGGTCCTCTGTTAGCCTGGTCCCAAATTTTAAGCTATGCATTTCCCAAGGGATCTAAGAATAGAAAGTAGAAAAAAACAGAGATAAGACTGCTCTGTGAGCAAAGACATCTTTTTCCAGATAAATCACTGGGATTATGTTGAGGGGATACTATTAATAATAATGGTAGTAGTAATATTAATTATAAGTATAGCCCCTTACTGAGTTTTTGTGATGTGCTATTTTGTCTGCATCATCTTATTTAATATTCACAATCACCTTCAAAGGGACTCCATTTACCCAGAAGCATACTAAAACTTAGAGATCAAGCTTTTTCTTCCAGACCACACAGGATTTGAAACAGGCGAATATTTTTCAGTCCCATTGCTCATGGCCACTGCTTTATCTGGTCTATTTCAGAACTTAAATCATTTCTTTAGTAAATCTTTTGTTTTGAGGCTTTTATTGTGTGATGGGCACTGGGGATTTGAAGGAAGATTAAGTTATAGATGGTCTCTTACCTGGAGAAGTTCAACATCCACTGGGGGCCATATCCATCTCATCCCCTCCTTGCTGACATTGACTGAGTGCTTACTATGAACTTGCTTGAAGCTAAGCCCTGTACAGGTACCTGTGATATTGAAGCCTCAGGACTTTCCCCAGGTAGGTGCTATTATTATACCCTCTTTACAGTTAAGAAAATGGAGGCCTAAGGTAAAGTAAGTTGTCCAGAGGCCCCTAAGCAGGAAGTAAATGGCTGGGGTAGGATCCCAGGTTTATTGACCTTGTCAGATGTCTGTGCCTTCACTGCAGCACTACATTACAGAACTGTGGAGAATGGACAGGGCAGCCTCCGTGCCCTTGGAGTGTACAGGGCAAGGGTACTTCACTGTGCCTGGAGCAGCCAGGGACTGCTTCCTGAGGAATACCACATCCCAGAAAGACAAAAGCATAGGCTTTTGTGGGCAACTTTGCTCTTTGCCTTCTGCTTAAATATGCTCCACAGCTGGCAACAAGTGGGAGTGGAGGGAAATCAAAGTCAATGGATAGAGTTTCTAGAGGACATATCTGTGTTCAACGTAAAAAACTTTCTCGTCATTATTCCAGACTAAGAGCAGAATGGACTGTTTGGGAAGTGATGAGTTCCTCAGCATTGAAGGTATGAAGGAGGGCACAGATACTTGAGGACAGATTCAGTTATTGGCTTGATAGTCTTATTAGATCAGGGGCACTCCAGCTGTGCATAAAATTTAGTGGGTGATTTGGTTAAATATCAAATCCTGGACCCTCCCTCTAGACATGCTGGTTTAAGGCTCAGGACAGGATCTTAGGAATCTGCATTTTTAACAAGCTTCTCAGGTGATTCTGAAGGATCTGGTCATTCTGAAATCACACTGCCACAAGTGGGCTAAATGACCTTTAAAGCACTTTCCAACAGTGAGATTCTCTAAACCGGTGTTCCCCAGGGTATATTCCACAGAGCATTCAGTCTCTAATAAAGGTAGACAAACTTTTTCTATAAAAAGCTGGACAGTAAAGAATTTAGGCTTTGTAGGCTATAGGGTCTCTATCACTGCCCAAATGACCATTGTAATATGAAAACAGTCATAAGCAATATGTAAATGAACAATGAACAGGTATGGCTGTGTTCCAATAACATTTTATTTACAAAAAGACTGGATTTGGACAAAGGTTGTAGTTTACTAATTCCTGGCCTATAAAAATGAGTTTGTGAAAAGCTGCAGACCATATCTCTTCATGAATAATCATGATGCAGAGTAGCATCTTTAAGATTTTGTGAAGGTGTGAGAAGTAAAGAGATGTTTAATTTAAATTTGTTTAATCATAGAACCTTCTCATTATGTGACACCTATTTCCATCCACTTAGAACTGGTATTCCAAAGCACATACTTTGGGAACCATTAATTTACATCTAACTCATGACTAGCATATATAATAACCACTCCCATAGACTGACTTCTGAGAAGTTAGAAAGAAAACTTTCCTGAAATATTCAATACCTGCATCATTTAGGGTGCCTAATTGAACTCATTAGAGATGGGGTCTGTGGCTTAGTGTGCTATACTCAGATAAAAATGAAGAAAACTCCCAGTATAAATGCATCTGTCAAGTTATTTCTCACAGGCAGTTTTAAATGCAAGTGATGAGGGGAAGATATGAAAATATTTGGAAGGTGTCAAAGAAAAAATATCTTCCAAAGGAAGAAAGAACAGCTAGGGGAGTAAATAACTATAATAAGATGTATTAAGTACTGCTTATATGCCTACCACTTATATTAAGGCCTTTATCTGGATCCATGGTTCTTAACTGGGAGCAATTTTGCCTCCTAAGGGACATGTGGGACTGTCTGGAGACATTCTGATTGTTACAACTTGGGGTGGGGGATATAGTCCTATAGCTATTGGAAGGCCAGGGATGCTAAACACCCTGCACTGCACATGACAGCCTCGCTGTCACCCCCAACAAAGAATTATCTGGCCCGCAATGTCAATGATGCCACTATGGAGAAACCCTGATCTAGATTTTCTAATTGTTTCTATATAACAATCTTGAGAGGTGGGTGCATTTGTACTTTTAAGTACTAAGAAAACTGACAAGAGAAATTTAAGTATCTTTCCTCTGGGCTCCTCATCATTAGTGACAGTGTGCTCCCACACTGTTAAAAGCTCACATTCAACTACCTATGGCAAAAACAAACAAAAGCACCTTAATTTTCTTGGCTATGAATAGCCCATGACTCCAAGAGGTCCTCCCACAGCTCCTTTATGCCACGCCCCTCTTGGCTACCCTCCTTTCATTTGCTGCTCCTGATCTATTAAGTATGTACATATCACCAACTTTACCCATCACCCAAAATGTATCTCTGATGACCACTAAAACTTAACTTAAGCCTTGTGTCTCATCCTTACTTAAGCTTTGCACCTCATCTGGTGCCACCCTGACCATTTATGTTCAATTAGGTTTGTAACACCAGTCAAATGATTTTCATCTATTAGTCTTAGTTTCACCCTCTGTAAGTCAGAATGATAACAATTCAATTTAACTCAAACATAAACTGTAGGTCGGGATTATGTTTGGAAAGTTGGGGGATCTAAAGAATGCAAAACCTCCCAGGGAGAGCATTTGAGGTGATGGGCCCTTTAAGGAAGACACAGATTCCTCATGTGTTATAAGCCTGCTAGGCTCCAGTTTTTCCCAGCAGCCTACAAGAATGCTGCAGAGTGTAAGAGTGGGCTTAAGAGCCCAGATGTTGTCTGCACAATATCACGGAAGGGCAGTCATCACCCCGATATCTGACCTAGGATGAGTGGAGCTGGAGTGCATTCGTGCCAGCATGTGACACAGTTCAAAGTTCCTAGGTAGAACTCTTTTCCAAGAGGGCAGTCAGGATGGACAGGACTGGGACTTGCAAGGAGACCTCCTCATGGCCTGACTTGGCTCCTGGAACCACAAGTTATTTTCCTTTCTGGTAATCAAGAAGCATGAAGTCTTTGCACTTTGTTTTTATCATCGCTTAATTGAGAGGTCAGTTTTAGATAGCCCATGAACAGGAGGTTGTTTCTGCAAGATGATACCCCATAGATGATCATGAACCACTGAAACCAATACTCAGAAAATAAAAGCAACACAATGGCGTGAATATTTAAGATGGGGCATCACTGGCACCCAGTTCTGGATATGACGAGAGTCATGAACTCTGGCCTTGGAAGACTGGGCTTTTCCTTACTCTTTCTCATCTTTTGCTCTTGTTGGAGATGTCAGCTCTTTTGCTTTCTCTCCATCCATACTGACTCTGGTTGCTCAATTATTTCATAGTGAGAGAAGATACTCCTAGAAATGGAAATGACAAAAGAGAATCCACATCATGATGAACCTTCCTTTTCAAAATGTCTGGTCCTCATAGAAATGAATGACTCCTGAGTGGAGTGCTGTGCTGTCAGTGCTCACAAATATCAGGAACTACATAGTTTTTAAATAATGCATGTCCCAAAAATAGCCACTCTCCATCTTCCCAATGATTAACAAATAAATGTTGTGAAGTCAGTGTGGTTTGAAGGTATTTGACTGGGGAATGGGTAGGGAACATCATGCCCAAGGGGACTCATGGGGGTTGACTGGTACATATGAATGAAGAAGTGAGATTGTGTGGTTATTTCACAGCAAGAGATATGTCATCTGTTATGAATATTTGTAATAAATCATAATATCCTTGATTGATGTACTAAATTCTATTTCTTCTTGCTCATTTCTCTATTGAGTTTTTAGAAAGGCAATAGGCAGGTAGAAAGATATATAATTTGGAATAGATAAAACCTGAGGTTTCAATCTTGACTGTCACATATTAGCTGGGTGGTTGTGAACCAATCACTTAGCTTTTCTAGTCTTTGTTTTCTTTAGAGTTCAATAAGGAAATACCTATCTCTTTGGATTATTGTGAGAAATAAAGGAAATAATGAATGTTAAGTGCCTACAGTAGAGGAGGCCCTCAATTAGTGACTTCTATTTTCAGTCAATTATAAGTGAAATTATAATGACGCTCCAGTGAAATCTCTCTACTAAAGATACGTAAAGAAGGAAAGCTGCTCCTCATTATCCCTGGTAATAAGTACAAACATAATTGATTATAATTTCAACTTCTCATTTTTTTCCTAAGTGGACCTTTAACCATTCAAACAAAGTAGGAAGATAGAGTGCAAAAGTAGAAAGCAGGAGTTCCATAGTAAATGGACATACAAGAATCCAGATTGAATTGTTGATAAATTATTTTTTAAAGAGATTTTGAAAACACAGGGTTAACAGTCGTGAGGAGTGTAGTTTCACGTTATCATTTCTTGGTTTCTTAAACCCAGTGACTCAGACTGAGCTGCCCTCTTAGCCTGGGAAATCCCTAAAGCGGAAACTGGGGGGAGACAGTTCCTTTGTGATTTTCTCAAAATGAATTACCAGTGATTAGAGCTAATGCAATCTTGGATTTGTTCAACTATGTTACCTTGAAAAGTGGAAGCACCCTTGCCTTTCCCTTTTCCTTTCTTTGTTCTCCAGCCAGCAGCGACTCACTAGGTACACCACAGCCCCTCACCTCTTACACAAAGACCTTCAGAATTTGGAAGTCTCAGCATCCTCCCTGGGGAAGAGCCCTGAGGAACCTTCCCACTCCATTCCCACCCACCAGCTTTTTCTGGCAGGTGCTGGTTGACTAAGTTTTCCCTTTGTGCAATTTTCCTGTTTTGCTTTTCCTCTCTTTCAGTAACCCATGATTATCTAGGTAATAATCACTGTTCCCTGGAGTCAGCAGACGCCTGGGTGGGTAGAACTAGTCCTCATCGTGAGGAATCTCTGAGAGTCTTTGGCTAATTGTGTTAAAGGCAAAGAAAGCTCTATGTGCAGGCCAAAATAGGCTTTCATGCTGCCCAGAAATCCCAGGAAGAAAACCTAAGCTAAGGAGGCCTCTGGTAAAATGAGATTAGGTCAGCCTCCTGTAATAGTCTACTTGAACCTTTTGGTAACAAGTTGCGGGGAAGAGGAGCTGTGCTCTTCCTTCCTACTTTTCTGCTTTCCCTCTGTTCCAGGGAGCAGATGAAATAGTGTGTTAAGGAGGGCAAAGTGAGTCTGGGACAGAATTTTTAAATTCACTCCTAAATGTTTCAATTCAGCCAACCATCCCTAAGCCCTGGGAGGTTCAGGACTCGGTTAGGCCTGTTCCCTGTGCTTCTGGAACTGCCTCCTAGGAAAGGAGATGGACAGCTGCCTTTTCCCAATGCCAGCCTACTGCTCAAAAACAAACTGAGCAAACACACCCCACCTTCACAAGTTCTGTCATAAAACCATAGCAAGAGGGTTATCACTCACTGCTTTTCTTTAAGCCAACTTTTTGTCTCTTTTTTACTCAGCCTCATCCTAATCTACACATTCTGTGAAATCATGGGTCTGATGCATTAGTTTTATTGTTACAAATATACATTAAAATAAATGCATAAGCAAGTAAACCTGTTCCTCCCTGTGCCACACACCTAGTGGGCCTCACATCCCCAGCAGTGGGTAGATGCCCATGGGGATCACTGCCATGTTGTGTTAGGGTATAGGTGCATAACAGAGGTCTTCCACAGTCTATGCCATGGAGCTGGGGTGGAGGGAGGCAAAAAGGTAAAAAGTGGGAGGCTGAGATTCAAAACATAAATGGGAGCTTGCTAGGGAGTCCTGGGAAAAGGGTGCTTCAGGCAGAGGAGCAGAGATTGCTAAGCTTAAAGTATGAGGAAAAGCAGTAAAAAAAGGAGTAAGAGATTCACTTACCATTTCATTCATTCATTCATTCATTCATTCATTCATTTATTCAATATGTAATTTATGACCACCTTCAAACCGTATGTCTGTTTACTTGATAGTTTTCTACATGGTCAGTTCTGGGAGGATATACCAGGAAGTATGATAAACAGTGTTGCTTTCAAGTTGCTCACAATCTAGTTAAACTAGCAACACACACACACACACACACACACACACACACGCGCGCGCGCACACACGCACACAGAGATACAAGTATCTGGAGGGAAGCATCCAAAAAGAGTATAGGATTAAGGACAAAAATAGCAGCACTGATAAGGGACTTACTGTGAGTTCAGAGGAGAAATTTCTATAGATAACACTGGCTGAGAAAAGCTTCCTGAAAGTGAGGGACTTTGAAGAATAAGGTAGAATTTGGAGTGTGGAGAAAACAGTTCAGGCAGGTGAAGTAGGTCAAGAGGGCCAGTTGCAGCAACAGGAACACATTGAACTTGTCTCCACCCTGTTAGCTTCTAGAATGAAGTTGGTGTAGCCTCTAATCCAGGTTCCTTGCCCAGTGCCCTGGATGGATGTTAACATGACTGTGACTCTCCAGATCTTGCATTAAAATGTTCTTGTGAATTCATATATGTATGTTTCAGGGACAGTATTTCTAGTTTTGATCAGATGCTCCAAAGAAGAGCTCAGACTTTCTTAGGAGCCTCAAGTCTTTCTAATGTGCCTTTATTATTACAGGCATTCCTGCTGGGGTTTCTTTCTTCCTTTTTTTGCCATTTTTTAAATTTTAATTGTTGTTCCAGTACAGTTTTCTGCCTTTTACTCCCATCCCAGCCCACCCCCCAGCTCTCCACACCTCCCTCCCGTTTCTACCTCCCCTTGTTTTCGTCCATGTGTCCTCTATATTTTTTCCTGTAAACCCTTCCCCCTTTCCCCTGAAATTCCCTCCCCTCTGGTTTCTTTAAATCTTGCACTCTTTTTTATTACAAACTCGAGGGACACAAAATTTCTCAGAATGATTAGATTAATTTACCCAAGATCCTTCAGTGGAAACAAGCCTCACCAGGGAGGTCAGACTCTTAACTACCACAATCCTCTGCTCGGTCAGGTTTCACACAGAGCATATCTGCACACACCCCTGGCTGGCATCTCACCTCTGCTGTTAGGGCTTTGTAGAGTCTCAGCTTCTGCAACATCACTCCAAGGAGTTGGCCCTGGCCACTGACCTTGACTTGAGTGTTAATTTTCTCCTTTTGACACCTGATTTTACTAATCATCATATTCTACTTCTAAAAGCTTGTCTTTTAGAAACTGTGGAAGGTAAGCATGTTTTAAATACCTATGGCACATCCAAGCTTTTTAACATGATATTTCATTATAGTAACTATACAGGAACCCTATTATCAAAAATAGTACCATCAACATTTAAAAATCAATATTTGTATGAATTTACTTGCAAATGTACTGTTTATGCATAATTTTTTAAATGATTTTTATCATACAAAGTAGGGAGAACATTATAACCAAGCCCACATTCCCATCTCCTAATTTGATGTACAAAGTCACGGCCAATCCTATTTCCCCTTAGCCCCACTACTCACTGTCCCCACTTGGATTATTTTGAAGCAAACCCCACATATGATATACTTTCACCCTTAAATATTTCAGTGCTATAAGGATTTAAAATAAACATTGTGATAAATCGTATGGGCCACTTTTCAGGTCATGGAAGAATCTTGTGCTGTGCAATAGCCTGTGAAAGGGTTTTACTTAAATTGGGCCCTTGTTTCTCTGGAACATATCTGCTTGGTAATATCTATAGGTTAAAAGTCTTTTTGATCATGAAGTCTGTCAAATTTTTCAGAATCAAAGTATTGTTGCTATCAATTCTAGTTTTTGTCAAGCCAATTCAATGCAATTAAATATGTACAGTCAGTTCTGCTATAACATATGCTTTTAAAATATGGATCTGTTCTAATGTCAGTGATATATTGGGGAGTAATATGGGCATAATCAAATTGCATGTTTGTTTATGTGTGATTCCATCTCTGAGAAACACTAGGTGAGTGCAGAAAACTGCACCCAGCTGAACTGTGCTTCATGGGACACACAAAACTCATACATACACACCGTGCAGTCATCCAGCATCCTCCTCCATTCGTTCACCACATGCATCAGGAGCCACACCATCACATCTGGTACGACAACTTCCCGTCCCATTTCAGATAATCCTGCTTCCACCACTTCACGACTGCCCCACAAGCTGCCACCCTCACCAACCCACTGCCACAAGTAAGCGACAGGTCTTTCTCAAGGCAAGATATATTTTTGCAGTGTGTATGCATTCTTAACCACTTAACATAGGTAAAACTATATTACTGTTTTTATTAGATTCCTATCCTTTTTTAAGTATGTCTCGAACAAGTTTTTGAGTATTGTGCTCTAACCCAGGGTTTCTTAGTCTTGGCACTATTGGCATTTTGGGCTGGACAATTCTGTGCTATGGGCACTGTCCTGTGTACTCTGTGCTATTTAGCAGCATCCTTGGTCTCAGCCACTAGATGCCAAGGGTTTCCTCCTCTGCTTTACCACCCCTCCCCAACAGTGTGACAACCAGAAAATGTTTGTAGACAATACAAATGTCCCCTGAGGAGAGGGGCAAAATCCTAGGAGATTTTGAGATCTTGTGAGTGAGAACCACTGCCACCACCCCATTTCCCAGGAACCCTGAGGTGTTTATCACAACACTATACAGTGTAATAATTTTTAGGAGTGTGTGTCTCATCACGGCAGAATTGATGGTATGTATGAAATGAGTGCCTCCACCTTGAGTCCTCACGCTTATGTTATTTACAGTGCATTATTTGGTTTGACTCATTTTGCATTGAGCTCAAAATGTAAATTCCGACATTAAAGGAATCATTAACCTCTAACAATGTCTTTACTTTTAAAACTTTTTTTTGTTTTTTTAAAGATTTCATTTATTTATTTTTAGAGTGGGGAATGGAGGGAGAAAGAGAGAGAGAGAAACATCAATGTGTGGTTGCCTCTCATGTGGGACCTGGCCCACAACACAGGCATGTGCCCTGACTGGGAATCGAACCTGCAATGCTTTGGTTCACAGCCTGCACTCAATTCAGCCAGGGCAATATCTTTACTTTTAAAGAACATAGACCTTGAACCATATAGGATCTTATAACAAAAATACTATTAACAATAATAGCTACCATTTTTTTGATATCCCTTAAGAACAAAGCACTATGCTACAAGCATTATACTCAAGGTCACATTTAATCTTCTTGAGAGCCCAACTCAGGGCCACTGTCTGCCAACCTCTTTAACAGGAGAAAATGCTCAGAAACCGAGTCCCTGAGGAATGGGGTGATTTGCCTGAGTTCAGCCGTCTGGCATGGGACAAGAAGCATCAGAACACAGTCCGTATAACTCTGAAGTCTAATTCTTGTGCCTCTGGAGCCTCCTTAACTAAGGACGTCAGCAACTATTTACTGAGCACCTACACCTTTTACCAAAGTAGTGAGTGTAACATTGATAATGTTGCAAATTGCTGAAAAGCCAAAGTACCCAAACAAAGGGTCTGAGCCCAGTAAAAATTATCTCACATTACTGCACTGAAGCTGTATGCTAATATTAAAGTAGGGCTGTAGAAAAAGAATCATATCAAGGAATCTTCATGTTTTATTTATCTACTAGCATCTGTATCTATTTCTACACAGAGAAATACTGGGAGGTGTTACAGCAAGACAGAAAGCACTATTATTGTCTCTGAATGCTACAATTACCAATGATATCTGGACTCATTTTTTAAACCATATAATTGGAATTTTCAGCCACTAAAATGTATTAAATATATATTTGTGTGTGTATGCACACATGCATGAGAGATAGAGAGAGAGTTTTGTGTGTCCCCATGCATCACAGTTCAGCTGGGTGCAGTTTTCTGCACTCACCTAGTGCTTCTCCAGAATGGAGTCATGCATAAGCATGCATATGTGTGTGTACATATAGATATAGATATATACTTACATATGTTTGTATGTATGTATGTATCTATGTATCTATGTATCTATCTATCTATGAAAAACATGTTTTAAAAGAGAAAATTGAGGCCAAGATGGCCCAAGAGCTAATAGAAGGGGAACTAGAGAGTTAATGAGTTCAAGTTGGATTAAACACTAGAATATAGAAAGGGATTGCAGATGTGATTACAAAACCACTGTCAGCAATCTTAGAGAAATCAGAGCCTGGGAGCGAGGCCAGGGAATTGGAGACAGGAATATGTTATTCTAGTTTTCAAAAATGAGAAAAATGTGGATTCTAAAAACTAGAAGGCAATGGAGCTAGCATTCGGGACCTGATTATGAAACACACCCTTTATGAACATTTAGGAAACAGCACAGCCTGAGACACTTAGTGCTTGCAGAAGTTCAAGTCATTATGGCCTAACTTTATTTCCTCTCTTGATACTTTATTTTTGACAGATCACTAAAATATTCCAGACATCATACACTTCAATTCCAGCAACAGCATTTGATAAACAGATGTGTGCTTTTCCTCGTGGAAAGCTAGATAATAATCTGATGAGTTGGATGCACAACTAACTCTGTTATCATAATAACACCAATGGCTGCACACTGCCTAAGCAGGTTTTGTGCTAAGCCTTTGCACACACACCCTTTTGGGATGATGGGTGCCACCGTTATTCCCATGTTTAGGGATGGAGAAACGGAGGCTTAGAGAGGCTGTTATATTCTTGAAGATACACAGTATGTAAATAGCAGAGTTGGGATTTGTGCTTTCAATGACTAGTCTATATTGCCTTCCTAATATATAAAAAGGCATTGAAATCAGGGCTTTAACTGCACACAGCAGGACTTTTCTCATGCACTATATTGATCAATGACTTGGAAGATAGTGAGGAGCTGACAGTTATCAGATTGGCAGATGACACACAGCTGTAGGTTTAGCTGTCCATGTCTTCAGTTCCCCTTCCTTTTCTTTGACTGCAAGAGTGGTCTCTCCAGCTGTAGGGGCTTGAACCAAGGACCAGAGAGGGAGGCATGGGCATGGGTAGACAGCAAACTCCAATCTCAGTTTTCCAAACATATATTTGATAAAGTCACCATGAAGTTCAGCCTTTTTAGGACTTTCCATGGACATTTTGTCTGAATAAGAAAGAGGCTTTTGACCCATGTATTTCCCCAGTTCTTTCAGCTGCAAATAAATCTTTGAAAAAAAATTCCTCCTGGCTCTGAAAATAAAGGATTTATCTCTTTGTTTATTTTTCCCCAAAAGTATTTTGTTATGGAAATTGGAAGGAAGAAAGGGAAAAAGAGAGACAGAGACAGACTGAGAGACAGAAAAAGACGAGGAGAGGTTGGGAGTGAAAAAGGAGAGAAAAGGAGGGAAGGATGAAAGGGAAAGTAGAAGGAAAGAAAGAAGAGAAAGAAACAAAGAGCAAGCAAGAGGAATTATTTCCTCATGTGATTTAATCAAATTTCTTTTTAAGGCAGTAGGGGGAAATGAACAGGGTTACAATTTCCCCAGCTGTTTGGTCTGGGATACAGTATAAACAAGCCAGCCCCTCATCTGGCCCCCAGGAGGCTGTGAATCTCAGCGGAGCCTGAGTGCCTTCCTGGCCAAACCGCGGTGAACTCTCCCGGAGTCCCCCGCCTGCTGAGTCAGCAGGAGCAAACCAAGGAATTTGACTGTTTCCCATTTTCATTCTTCTGAGCACCAACAGCAGAGTATGCAGGTGAAGGGTGATATCCTGGGACAATCAAGGTCAGTTCTGATTAGGAAATCAGGACACAGTTCTCAGATTCTTCCTGACTCTGCAGAATTGAGTTTGTGGTGAGATTCTTCTTAGCTGGTATTACAAAATGTGCACAATGTGGATTTGGCCAGGCACGTAAGTCAGGGCTTGTATTCTGTTGGGTTCACTTTATTTTCTTCTCCATTAAGAGTATACCCTGGTATATTTGCACCAATGGAATATTCTTCAGTCATTAAAAAAAGATGATATAAACTATAGAGCAATACTAGTTGGCAGGAAAATATACCTGTGATATATTGATTAAAGGAGCACAATATGATATGACATAATTAACATTGATTCTCTTTGGGTGCTAGGATTGCAGGTGATTTTAAAACTATGTTTTTCTATACTGTTTGTATTTTTATACTAATAATTATTAGCCCATATGTATGGAGGGTTTCGTGTGTGGTGGGTTCCATGTCAAGTACAGCTGTGGGCAAATGTAGGTTTACAGTTATAATACAAATAAATAATAGAATAATTAATAATAATAATAATAATACAAGAATAAACTGCATGTTTCATGAGCTCACAAACACAAACCTACTTTTGCCAACCCCTGTATTTCATTTAAATTAACTCATTGGTTCCCTGCAATAAACCTGTGAAATAGGTACTATTATCATCCTCATTTTATGATAAGGCAACAAAATTAGGTTCCTTTCCCAAGGTTATGAAGCCAGAAAGTTCCAGAAGACAACATTTAAGCCTACACAAAGCACATTCTCTTAAGCACCAAGTGACAATTTTTTTGAAAAAAATAAAACTATTTAAACAAAAATGTGTTCTGACAATTTGTTAAATCAAATTTTGAACAAAATGCAGCTATTTAAAATAAATTGGTTGCCTTGGCCAGGTAGCTCAACTGGTTAGAGTGTCATCTTCATACGCCAAGGTTGTGGGTTTGATCCCTGGTCAGGGCACATACAAGAAGCAACCAATGAATAAATAAATAAGTGGAACAGCAAACTGATATTTCTCTGTCTGTTTCTCTCTTTCTCTCTCCTCTCCCTCCCTTCCTGTCTTTCTCTAAAATCAATAAATAAACATTTAAAAAATAAAAATAAATTGGTAGACAAATAATTAATGATGGTGCAAAATGTTTCTGATACTCCATTACATAAGACAGGCTACTGGAATCATTCCATTGTGTGTGACTGTGTATTACCCTAGAAAACATAAAAGTGTTTCTATTGATGTGTTAACTGGTACCCTTTCAATGTTGGAATTGATATAATTTCAGACTCCTTTTTTGATTTACAATGTTTTCAATGTTTCTGTAATAAAAGTAGTACTTTTATAAAAATGGGGAAAAAAGGAGGACAACCTCTCCACCTGCCTTTCTGCCTGCCACCTTGTGTACCTGCCTGAATCCCCTATTCTCGAGCTTCTGAACACTTTTGAACAGCAGCTCTCTCCCCTTGGGACCTGCCACTTTAGCCTTCTTTGGTCAGAACCTGAGCTGGTGCCTTAGAGACAAGGAACAGAATCCATGACATTCAAGAAGTTGGCAGGACATCAGAAGATAAGTCTGCTTCCAAGCATCTAAACATCTCTGTTTAGTTTGCACTTTGGGGCAGCTCACAGAGGTCAAAGCCAGGCTTCTAGAAAGAGGCTTGTTAGAGATAAAGGCTCTTGGTCCCCAGGCCTCGGGGTGCTGGGTGTGGCCACTAAACCGCTGGAAATTTAAAAATCATGCCAAGCAGCAGCTGGGAAATATCTCTTGCAACTGAAGGAGAGGTCATGTACCAGGCAAGAAGAGTCAATGCAAACCAGGTGCCCTACCCTTACATGTGCTATACCCTTTGTCTGAAATTCATTCATTCATTTGTTTGTTCATTCATTCATTCATTCAAGAAATATGTATTGAGTGTCAATTATATATAAGATACTGTTCCAGGTACTTTGGAGGCACTGACTGCAAAACTGACCAAGCCCCTGTCCCTGTGAACTTGACATTACAGCTGTTCTACCATCTTGCCTGCATAGAGAACACCTGCTAAGCTTTAAGATGCAGAATTTTAGGCCCACCCTAGATGCTTCCACAGTCATCTGAGGGAAAAGGATTAGGCACATTTTTCTGATTCCAGTGTATTTTCTTGGCACTAATTTTTCTATTATACAATTTATTGTGCATGTGTTTATTTATGTAATTATTTGTTTATGTGCCTTTTTCTCAAGACCGTGAGCTTAAGACAGACACCTGGGTTCCATCATTCAATTACCTATGTGACACTGGGTCAGTTATTTAATTTCCCTGAGACCCAGTTTTTTAATCTGTATTATAGCGACATTAAAGTCTAAGTCAAGAAATTGTTGTGGGGTTCACAAAAGAAATAAAATCTACTCATGTAGAAACATGTATGTGAATATTTATAGTACCTTTATTCATAAGGATACAAAACTAGAGGTAAGCTAAATGTCTTTCAACTGGTGAATGGATTATCACACCGCTACATTTGTATTATGGAATACTGCCCAACAATAAAAAAGGATGGGTTGGTACAGGAAACAACAAGGATGAATATCAGATACATTATGTAAAGTGAAAGAAGAAAGAATCAGAAGCCTACATACAGTATAATTCCATTCATGTGACATTCTGCAAAAGGCAAAACACAGGCACGGAAGGAAGACCAATGGTTGCTAGAGGATGAAGTGAGAGGAGGGGTTTGGTATAAATAGGTAAAAAAGAAACTTTTTGAGATAGACTATTTCTTGTTTTTATGGTTGTGGTTGTACAACCATATTCATTGGTCCAAACTCATAGTACTGTACAGTATAGAATGTTGGATGGATGGATAGAAGGAATAAAGGAAGGAAGAAAGATGTACTTAAAACTTTAGGGGATTCAATACCTCTGAAACTTTTATCAATGGAAAATAGAAAACAGTGAATAAATTATCCAACAGTTCACATGACCTGCCAAAAGATGGTCCCATAAGAGCAATTGGTCACACTTGATACCAAGAGCTATCTAACTCAGTAATACATGCTCATATTTGCTTTCACTCCTTCGTAGCTGCATTCTATTTCCTACTCACCTCTGCTTCTTGGTATTGTACTCCCTAATAAAATAACACAAAAGCCTTTACCTCAGGCTATGCTTTCAAAGGAACTTAGGCTAGGACCCTAGGCATGGCCATATACTTAGGTTGTGGCCAACAGAAATATAAGCAGAAATGCTGTGTGCTGCCTTTGGTTCTGGGCCTTAAATCTTTAGGCATGCCCTTTTTCATACCACCTCTTTCCCTTTCTATGAGCTGGAACAAAAACTATAACCTAGATTCAAAGATGTATGCAAATTTAGCCCCTAAAAAGTGATGGAGCAACAATATGGAAGGAACTTTGGTTCCTGAATGGTCCCAAGGAGGAGACTTTGCCCACCTGGACAGTTCATTTCAGGACTGTTTAATTGGAAATAAAGAAATCTCTGTAGTCTTTAATCCACTGTATTTTGGGGGTCTCCTTGCCATAGTAACACAGTCTTTGCCTAAACTAAAATGGGAAATAATATTGTTTCTCAAGTAATCTTCATGATGGTGATTCTTCTAAAAACAGTGATTATATATTTTATTGCTGATATTGTGACACTTCTAAGGGTAAGGCAGGTATTATTAATAATGATTTGGGGATGATAGGAATAAAATAGTCTCCCTATTTGTAAACAAGTTGAAACCCCTTCTAAGAAGATACTGGACATTTGCTTGATTTTATACCTTCATTGCTAGAATTGGAAGGGAGGATAGAGAGTGTCATTAACACTATTAGCATCTGACCAAGTGAGTGTTGTTGGCCAGAAAGTTGCTGGTCTTTGTATACAGAGTGTATAGGAAAGTTCTGTTCCCAGGTGATATGGATGTGGCAATTGGCAGCCTTGAAGATCCATATACATTGGAATCTTAGGTGAGCCTAAAGGATTTTCTAATATGTCTCAAAATATTTAATCAACAGGAGGAGCCAAGAGTAGCTTCATTTGAATTTGAGTGGAGAGGAGCTTGAAAGGTGGATCTTAAAATTCACAGGTGAAGGATATGAGAAAGCAGATATGAGCTGCCACGGTCCAGTGTCCCATTCTGGATCTCAAGTCTCCAGAGACCTGTTCAGACAATCTTCAAGACATGGTGGTCCCAGAGTGTTGCGTTAGGGCCCAATTGACAAAGTCCTGCATTGAGCTTAAACAAGGGGCATTGTCCCTACCTCGAGTAGACTAGATGAAAATGGGAGGAAATCCAGGAAGCTCCACTGCCCCACTGGTAACTGCAAAGTTGGCAGGTTGGTGAACGTCAGAGCTCAGTTCTGCACCTGTTTTTTTTCTCTCCTTATTTTCTCCGTAGACGACTTTATATATGCCCATGGTGAATTATGCATCACTTGCTTAATGAAATGGGCTTTCTTTTTTAAGATGTTGAACATACCACCAGAGAATCAAGCCTTTGGGTCAATAAATAGGGAACATAGACCCTTGAAATGATTTTCATAACATAAAATAGAGCCTTCTTCATAAGGACTAAACCCTTATCCACACATTTTCCTTCCATTGTAAATGCTTTTGCTAAGCAAATGAGGATTTTCATCAAACTAAAACCTCCATACCTTAATTTGACCCCATATCTACTCCTTTTTGTTTTGTTTTGTTTTTCAGTACCTTTCCTAACTAATGTTCCATCAGTACAGGAGGCAATGTAGTGTGATATAGGATTCTATCAGGCTAGTTAAGTTTCAGGCAGACTAGAAGGCACAAAAATATCTACAGAGCCATATTATTAAAGTTACAAACAGTTAGTTGGAGAGAGGAAATGTTAGTGTTCAAATAAAAGAAATTCTAAAACCATAATCTGCCATAAACATTCTCCCAGGGACGAACTTGTGGAATCAGACAACTGTATCTGTTTACGTGCCCACTGTGTCTCACCTTCTCCTCAGAGATGAATCTGTGGCACAGAAAGTCACAGCAGTTCTTTTCTAAAGCTTCCATATTCCCAGCAAGAGACAGAGGAGTGCAAGAGGGAAAAGTTATGATCAGCTGCTTCTTCCTTATTTCTTCCTCCTCAATACACATTTAAGTGTTCTTTCTTATTTATCTGTTTGTAGGGAGCAGATAGGATTCTCATCATCATCATTGTCATCATCACATTCTACTTACTGAATACTTACTACTCTCCAAGCAGCACCTAAGTGGTGCTTATATACATTATCTAATTCTCACAAAACTTTAATAAACCAATTATTATTATCCTATTTTACTGATTGTGAAACTGAGGATTAAAAAGTTAAAGAGAGAAGCCAAAGGTCACATCTAATAAGTGGGATCTTCTAAACCTTAAGCCTCTCTCTTGAAAGAAATGTTTACAGGAGTGATAACACTTCAGGAAAGTTAGGAGTTAGGTCCAAGTATTTTTCTCACTCTTTTAACTCCTCTTTTCAAGATGTGGGAATGCCCTACTACCCTGTACCACCTTTCCCCAAACTGTTAAGGATCCCAACAGTTTCAAGAGTATCTTTTCTTAGTGGTAGTATTGACACTCAAATATGGGTCTTTTACAAAACAAGAGAGTTGAAAGATCCAAAGGAATACGTCTCTAAAAGCTGAATTTCAGACCATGCCAGCAAAGTAACAGGGAAGATCTTTGTTAGTGAGTATTCCTCCCCAAGGCTTCTTTGGTGACTCCAGGTAAATAGGTGCAATTCTGAAAATTTTAACAACACTGTGCCCTCAGAAGGCCCAGTGCATACATAAGGGTTCTCAAAAATGGGCTATATACTAGACTTTCCAATTTATTAAAACCAGAACAAGGAAAAAAGTTTAAGAACATTGCTATGATTTCATAACACTTTAAGAGGGGTACGAAGCCCAATTTTATTCAGACCAATAGAGTAAATAGATTCAGATCCCCAACTTTGTTAGGATAAGTAAACAAGGTGCTTGTTTTCTAGAAACTAAAAATATATTCTTTGGATCCTCTTTTTCCTCAAGTCCCTGGGACATGCCTTGAGTCTGCTGTTGAAAATCTAAAGCTTTTCAGTTGGCAGAATAATAGACTTTTCTCTTGGTGGCCAACTGTGAGTTGAGTTTGGACAATGATTGTTCTGTCTCCAGAAAGTCCTTGGGGGGACAGAAAGAGGGCAAGGGACTTGGAAACTCAGCCAGGTGTTAGCCACCTCCTTGGGGGAACTCCTCTGTTAGGCTCTGAAATCCCCAGCCTGGAGCAAACCTCATACTGACTTTTATCCAAAGTTTGACCTTGTTAGAGAGGCAGGAGATTTTCCCCAGACAGTTCTTCTGGATCTAACCTCCTGGCTGAGGAGAACTTGCATATACCAACCTCTAAGAAATGGTGTAACTATAAAGCATCTTTTTCTTTCCATAGCCTTTTCTTATTTCCAGGAAGAGAGGTTGAATAAAAGGAGTGTTTGGGATGTTATTTGACTTAGAAGCAGGTTTGTAGAAAAGAACATCACCCCAGGGGTTTTCTATCATAGGTAAATTTTTCTCCTTTGTGAAATGAATAATTAATGTTGTTTAATATGAAACTGGCCCTTACTTTAGCCAATTTATCTCACAAATGCCACCCTTTCTTCCTCTTAAAGCTAATTAATTCTTTTAACGTGCTAGGAGGATGGCCTAAAATAAGTAAATATTTGGGTGGTCCATTGATATTCACAGAGCACATTTGAAATTAACTAATTTGCCTTATATGAGAAACAGACTTTAATGCTGTTCAAAGAGCTGGAGCTTTGAAATTAAGTGCCACAAGTTGTCTCTGAATATCCTCTGACTTGCTTAGGTTGTTGTTTTAATGGCAGCATGAAAGGAAGAAAGTTGCCAGAACTAGAACAGAAGACTAGGTCCGGCCTCCTTTAGAGAGTGAGTTTCAACCACCAGGAGTGAATAGGCAAATTAATCATATATTTGACTCCAGGTTCTTTAAACCTAGTTATTCTTTGTTTTTCTTCCCCCCAGGGTTGTTGTTGACCCATCTCCACAGCACAGAAGGCTGACCCTGTAGGCAGTATCTGGGGGCTCTGTGGCCAGCTAGCTTAAAGTTGGGTTCAGCTAGAGAGTGATATGGGAAAATCAGAGGGCTGGAGAGAGAGAAATCAGAGTATTTCTGCCCTCCTCTCTTACTGTTTTGTCACCTCCTGTCTGGCAGTGACTAAAATTTCTACTCATCTCTTCAGCTCAAGGGATGGTTGTCTTAGCTCATGTTACTATAGCAAATTAACATAGACTGGGTGGCCTAAAAACAGAAAGCTGGATGCTGGAAAGTCCAAGATCAAGGCACTGGCAGACCTGGTGTCTGATGAGGGAACACTTCCTGGTTTTCAGATGGCCCTTTTCTGATTGTATGTCACACAGTGAAGAGCAGAGGAGAAGCTAGCTCTCCTTACTCCTTGTATAACAACATTAATTTTGTTTATGAGGGCTCTACCTTCATGACCTAAGCACCTGCCAAAAGTCTCTCTTCCTGATTCTATCACATTAGGGGTTAGAATTTTAACATATTAATTTGGGGGGACACAGCATTCAGTCCATAGCAATAGTTGTGACTATTATGTTTACTAGTCTCTGATGTCTCACCACCTCGTGTTTCCCATACTCACACCTCCCTTCATCGACACCCTATCATTACAACCAACTTTGGAGATGCTGGTGCATCCTGTTTATTGCCAGGATCCTGATAACCCATGTAACTGACTTTTCCTTAATAAGCCTAAGAAATACTAAGAATTGGCCTCCTGATGAGTATCTCAGAATTTGATCAGTAGTGATCACAATGGGAGCGAACACTCCCTGGGTGCTTTCCATGTTCTCATGTACGATGCCAAGCACTGTACATGAAGAACCCCGGGAGGTGTACACTGAACAGGTTTCTCAAAATAATAGGCTGCAGGTGACAGAATCCACTTAACAGCCAAAGCTTCTTTTTAAAGATTTTATTTATTTATTTATTTATTTATTTATTTATTTATTTATTTTAGAGAGGGGGAAGGGAGGGACAAAGACAGGAAAAGAAACATCAATGTGTGGTTGCCTCTCGCACGCCTCCTACTAGGGACTTGGCCCGCAACCCAGGCATGTGCCTTGATTGGGAATTGAACCGGTGACCCTTTGCACAGGCTGGCATTCAATCCACTGATTCACACCGGCAAGAGCTAAAGCTTATTTAATTCCAAAGAAAGTGATTCTTTAAGTAATAATATTAATACTCAGTATTAATAAAAATAATATTAAATGGCCCTTTGAGGGCACTGGATAAATATGGGCAAGAAAACTATTATAGCAAAAGCTCTTTTTGACTTAATACTTGCTACAGATATCTTAACTCTTTTTTAATTTTTATTTTAATCATTATTTAGTAGTTTCTATCCTTTATTCCCATTACAGCCCACCCACCCATCCCTCCCCTCTTCCCTCACATTTCCAACCCCCCTAGTTTTTGTCCATGTGTTCTGTATATTTGTTCCTGTAAACCCTTCCCTTCTCCCCTGAAATTCCCTCCCCTCTCCACTCTGGTCACTGACTACCTGTCCTCTATTTCAGTGTCTTTTGTTATATTTTACTTTTTTCTTTGTTTTGTTGTTTGGGTTCCTGTTAAAGACGAGATCATATGGTATTTGTGTTTCACTACCTGGCTTATTTTGCTTAGCATAATGCTTTCCAGCTCCATCCATGCTGTTG
>CM052544.1:52264712-52286074 GCA_028533065.1 Trachops cirrhosus | reverse complement strand
GCTTTGGGTAGCATGGACATTTTGATGATGTTAATTCTTCCAATCCATGAACACGGTATATGTTTCCATTTGTTTGTGTCCTCCTTGATTTCCTTCTTCAGTGTTATGTAGTTTTCTGAATACAGGTCTTTTACCTTTTGGTTAGGTTTATTCCTAGGTATTTTATTTTTCTTTTTGCTATATCAAATGGGATTGCTACAGGTATCTTTACCATTAATTGTCATGGGCTTGAAAGATACTATCTATGTCTCCTCCTCTCCTTGCTTTTCCCTGAGGAATCCACAGGCACACATAAACATATCCTCATACTACTTTTGCCACAGCAGCAAAGCAGAACCTTGGTTCTTGTCCCATGGGGGCTGAGGAAGAAGGAAGCATCTTCATGCTCCCAGAAAGATTCTCTGGGCTGCTTTAGGTTTTGACTCTCTTAAGATTTGTTCTTTGTTGCTGATGTGTTTGGTTTTGATTTTCCTGTCTCTGGGGTTCTCTCTGTTCTAACAGGAAAATTGTTTTAGAATGTATGCATTTTGCTAGAAGATGGAGAATGAATGAAGTTAGGACAGGCTGGGACAGTGGTGGAAGGGGGCTGGTGTGACTGTCATGCATGACATTTGTTTTTACCTCTACCAAATCCACCCAAATTGCAAGTTCTGGTAGGTTTCTGGGTAGTGTTGGTGTTAGTGATGTGCATGTGTTTGTGTGAGTATGTGTATATTTTTTCTAATACTCTTCATTCCTGAGAAGTCAACTAGAATTAAGTTTGAAGGCTTTTCCTACTAGTCTTTGAGAAAAATGAACCCACAGCCTATCATCTATCACAGATGCCATGTTTTCCCACTGGGGATATGTGTGCTTCTGATGATACACTAAGCTTATCAAGAATAGGCAAACTCAAGATAAACGTGCAACATCTTCACTGGAAGAATGTGAGAGGAATTATGTTCAAATTAAAATGAAATAAATCATGGGTGAGAATGCAGAATTAACATGACTTTTCAAAATCAGATGGGAGGCATTAAATGTTACTTTCTCAATGAGTAACTGTATGGAATGACCCTGTATTCCCAGGAGAGATAACTGGAACAGCTCACATTTATTGAGAGAGCTCTTAGTATGTGCCAGACATTATCTAATTTAGTCATCACACCAGCCCTATGATATACTTGTTATGATTTCTATTGTACAGATAAGGAGACTGAGATATTGGATAACTTGCTCAAGATCAATCACACAGCTAGTAAATGGTAAAGTGCTAACAATATTAAATATTAAATTTCCTACCTATATATGCAACATCTGCTTTAGTTTTAATTATGTAGCTCTATATGTTCACTAATTTTGAAAATAAAACCCTACAGTATTATACAAAGTTAGAAGAAAAAAGTTTCCATCTTCCTCAACTTTTCTATTTTGTTGCTACTTTCTTCTTGTATATGAGCCTGGTAGTAGTGTGTATGGACATTGACCAAATTTTCAAAGTTTGGACTCTTAATCTCTATGTTGTGTGGTTGAAAAAGCTCAGAAGCATGTACATAAATTTTGCCAAAAGAAAAATCTGTCCAATATTTAATTTAGACCCCACTTAAACCATATCCTTACTGGGTGCATCTGTGCAATCCTTTTGTTGGAGTATAACTCTTTAAAAGTTAGAAATATAATACATACTCTCAAACATATAGTGGGTATGTCAAGGATTTCCTCTAACTCAGTAATAAGGTACAGTGTGGGATGACAAAATTGGTTCAAAAGAGGTGTATTTAGTCAGTTAAAAATACTGGAACAAGATTGCAAATTTGATACAAAACTGATTAATTTTCTTCAGGGCAATAAAATTGTAACCCAAGGAATTATCTTTCCTGATGGACAAAAAAAGTTATTTGAATCTCTAGGTTATAAGAACTAGTTTCAGTTTTCTAGTCTTCTCCCAGTTGGCATTAATGAAGTCTGAGCGCTAATTTATACTAAATTTTAAGGCAAAGTTACCTTTTCTTAGGACAGCTGTCTAATCAAACTTCCTATATAACGGCGGTGTTCTTTATTTGTGCTAATATGGAGCCCGCAGGCCTCATGTGGCCACTGAACACGTAGAATGCAGTAAGAGTGACTGAAGAACTGACTTTTTAACTTTATTTAATTTTAATTCAGATTTAACTCTAAAGAGCCATATGTGGGTAGTGGTTACTACATTGGAGAGTATCAAATGACCCTTAGGTGGGCTATTTAGAAGAGTTAATATGACTTTGAAAGGACTCACAGTAATCTTTTTGCCTTGTTTTTGAGTTTTGGGGGCATTTTTCTTAACACCTTTATCTCTTTTACACTTCCCTCCGCCACTCTTTATTTTTCTTTCTTTGCTGTGAGGAGAAGGAAGGGAATGACCTGTTTACCCGCTGATGGCTGCTGTCCAGCGCTCCAGTCAGACTGACGGCCCCTTGGAGCATGCAGTCCCTGGGCACTGCAGTTGGGATGGATGTACTTGCAGCTGTGGACTGAGGGAACTGACGTGTTCTCCCGCAGAGCCAAGGAGTAAATGTCACGAGAAAAGCCCTTGAAAATGGTTCTCATCCCTTTGCTCCATCTCGGACAATCCGGAACAAACTGTTCTAAAATGTTAAACTTAATATTCTTAATGGTTGGGAAAGGCTTCTGGTAAGGAGATTCTAGGGTAAACAGGTCTCTAAGTCACTGGTTATTAATAAAGTTCCCAAAGAGATCTCACCTAAAGGAAATAGGCTCATGTAACCTTAAAAAAATCATGTCTCTATGATAATGTGATATAAGAGAGACTTTGGTCTCTCTTATGATTTATTTTGGAAGAGCTATTTATGAAATGACTGCAATGTTGAGAGAGGGAGTGAGAGAGAGAGCGAGAGCATCTAGTGGTCCCAGGTATACCTTACTAAGAAGGGGACAGGTAAGTTGATTGTGTCTTAGAAAAACATACTGCTTGTGCACTACATGCTATATCAGACCATTTTTACCTCTCTTAAATTAAAAGCACTTCATTGCTAACTCCTAAGGACTTTAACTATCCATAGATGGAGCTAATTCCTCCATCAACTCCCCTTCAGGTACATTTGACTTGTTTTGTACTGAAACTTGCCTGCCAATAGCCTGTCCTGGATTTGCCAGAAGCCTGTGTCTGAAGTGGGTTTAAGGCCCTAGAATTCAGAGTTTGGAATCACTTTGCCAAAATCTGTAAACTTCTATAATTCTATGCTTTCTTTACTCTTTCCATCTTTTTTATTTCCTCCAGTAACTGAAGCCTTTACTAGAAGGTGAGGTAAACTTTGCCTGTAAATCAGAAGAGGATCCAGAAAAGGAAAGTTAAAAAGAGGTATCCTGATTGCTTCAAATAGTCTTGAAATTCTACTCTTTCAATTATTTTTAAGAACCCTGTATTTTAAAAAGGCTTATAGAAATATACAAACCAGAATATCCATAGTTAAGCTAACTAGAGGTTAATTAGAAATGGGCTTGTATCTCATAGCTGTTGTTCAAAAGCTTTCTGAAGTGTATGTTCGCCTTCCCACCTTATTAATCACAGTAAACATAATCACATATTTTTAAAAATATTTTATACTATACTATGCCTGTAACTCACTATTTTCCCTTGAGTTTTCATCATAATTTACTTTTTTGGACGATAGAGATTGAGTTAAACATTCTGTGGTTTGAGTATATCCCCTTGACCACACTAAAGGAAACTTTTGAAATCAACTTTGTGTTATTATCTCATTTTCTTTTTCTACAGATCTAAGTTTTATTGAGGGCTTACTATGAGCCAGCCAGTATATATCTTTTAATGTTCATGACATTGATTTAGCAGCAGTTTTCCCCTTAGTAAAGATGAAGTAACTGAGACTTAGAAAACTTAAGTGACTTACTTGTGGTTCTTCAACTAGTAAGTATTGAAAACATGACTGTAATCTATGTGTGTTGAGCTGTACAGACTTGCTCACAACTCACTAAAGTCTTGACTTCCATTCCCAGCTCTGAATGTTACCGGCTAAGTAGTTGTTTGGGCTTCTTTAGGCATATATATTCATATTTGAAAAATTAGGGTACTAATATCTCCCTTCAAAGCATGGGTTACTGAGACGTAAGAAATGTTAAGTATATGTTTTATTATTTTTATATGTTCATTAGTTAGTGACTTCTCTAGTGAATTGGATACTATATCTTATGCTTAGAATACAGGAAGGAAATCTCATTACCTACTGTAAGGAAGAAATTCGTATAAGACCTCTCCTGGTTTTGTTTGGACTTGATCCGATGTGACCTAGTTATTGAATTACCACAAGGGGTTCAACTGAAGGTGGTCTGCTCAATCAAATGGCCAACTCGCAACCCCTAGAACTGACCCAGTTTTGACTTTCTTACTTGTTTTACAAACTGTTCCTTCAGTAATCTAAATAATTTTCTCATTTGTCTTTGAGATTGTCTATTACATTACTTGTTTTGTTTCTGTTTAGTTGGGTTAGGTAGGACAATTAATATGACTTTAAAGGGGCTCACAGTAATCTTTATGCTCTACATCAAGTTTTTTGTAACTTTTTTCCTGAATACCTTTGCCTCTTCTAAATTATCATCTCTATTCCAGTTATTGGGGTGGACTTCCTAATTTTGAAAGGAACTTTTGTGTGTGTGGTTTGGGCTTCTCTTTTCTGACATGGAACCAAAGAAGAACAAAATGGACTTAATGAAGATCAATTCTGTGTTGGCCCTGTGTTCTTTGGAAACTAACAAATGTACCTTCAAGTAGAGAGATGCTATGAGGAAATCACCTTGGCCACTAATAGTGGCTTTGCCAGGGCAACATGTTTTTGCAGAGCATTTAAATTCAACATTTAAAGGAATTGTTCCACACAGTATTGCTATTTAACTTTACTCTTTTTTTTTAAATTCCAATTCAAACAATGGCTTCTTTAAGGAAAGGTACAGAGAAAGAGATTGTCACTTGGAGCTGAACTTCCAGGCAGCTTTGCTGAATGTTTGTGATGTTTAATTTTTAAACCTTTCTCAAGTGGAATTCCATGGAGACATCAGAAGTCATCATCTAAGAGGCAAATCAGTCAAACACATCCACAGACATTATCAGAGAATATGATCCTTACCGCATGCATTCCCTTAGTGAGCCACTTTTGAAGATATAGTGATACAATCTGCCCTATCAAATAACTTACAATTGGCTAGAGGATACTGAAAGTTGCTACCTATATAAACATTTGTAAAAACAAAAAAAGGAGATGCCTGAGACTGTTTGGATTGAGGGGAATCATTGCTAGCCAAGTCATATTCTTTACTCTCAATCGATGTGGCTCTTTTTGCTTCTTTTCTTTAAAGTACTTTTCAGTAAGTGAAACAAGAGGCTTAAGAAAGTCACAACACTAGCTACACACTGAAGACAAGAATAAAAATTCTATTTGGTTCCTATTTTCAAGCACCTGACCACAGTGTCTGGGACATGCTGATGGTAAATGAAGAGGAACAATAGTTAAACAAAAAACTTAAAAAACCAAAAACAATATTCAGTTTGGACTCCACATCAGGGGGAGGTTAAATAAAATATATGGTCAAAGAAGTATTTGTTCCATAAATCCTACTTGTCACCATCATAAATTTGATATGAAAAATCTCATCATATGTTTAGGACACAATGATACAGCCAAATGAAGATAAACAAACCACCCATCTGTTTTCGTTTAAAAACATACTCAACTTTCCCTATTAAGTACTGTAGTTCTGTTTAGAATGTAACCAACATATGCCTCTTAAGGAAAAGAAATTCAGGGAAACAATTAAGCCCTTTAAGATGACAACACAATGTGTAAAGAAGATAAACCATCAGAAATTTGATGAAGCTGATTTTTTTTTCTGAAAGGAAAAGGATATCTTGATTGTCCTTGGTGACTATAAAACCAAGATCTATTTCTATCATGTTTCTTACTGCTGATGCCTCACAAGATAGGAGAGAAGATTGATCTTATGCTAGAGTTTTCTTTCAAATTTGATCGATGCAGAAAAGCTACATTGAATTGAAGGCTGTTTTAGCTAAGGAGTTTACGCCAAACTTCTCCTTGGCCCATACGATGCCTGTGATTGGTGGGCCTTGAGGATTCCTTTTAATATTTCTCCTACTCTCAGCTCTGTGTCCACATCAGAACTCTTTGTACCACAGAGAAACAATATAAATAAATCATGTAATAAAAATGACCTTTCCCAAATCACGTTTTGGCAAGATGTTTTTTACAGCTGCCTCTTTGCTCTAACTGCAGTTGCCAGCAGCAATGGAACTTTTACAAGTCCTACTAGAAGTTTGACATCCAGTTGAATTCAGTTCTGGGGAAGCTAAATTCCACATGCTTCTTTGTTACATTTTTGGCAGCCTAAAAATATATTCCTCCAATGGGCATTATTGTGTACAAATATATCCTTATCCTCAGTCTTAGAAGTTGCTTCTGAGGAAGACAAAATTGTTACAGGGGAAAGTCTTTGAAAAGGAATACCAGAAGGATTATTTCCTTATTTCTTTTATTTGTTTATTTGCTTGATCAAGATAGTTGATTTTGTTGTCCTGGGAACTGTTGACTACAGGATGTGTAAGTAAGGAAAAGCCCTGAAAAAGTGGCACACAAGTCCTCCTTTCAGCTGCGCTTTTCCCTCATGAATGACTTAGGTCTGTGTACTCCAGTAGACAAGATGTGGCTACTCAGGGCTTCATTTTCCGCAGGCGGCAGTGTTTTGTGTAATATCTGACAGATCACACTATTTGTCAACACAGCCTAATCTACATGTCAAACATTTCCAGTCTGTTTCCAGAATATGGTATACCCATGTTAATTACCAGAAAGGTCAGAATAATTCACAGAAACATATAAATACCCAAAGAGATTGGTTAGGTTGTAAAGGATGAGAACTGCAAATCCAGAGAGTGCTTTGCCACTGTTTTTTTTTAAACTATTAATTTTTTCACTCAGTTTTACTGGGCTATTTATGACACTGGGAGTAGACCAAGAAGTCCAAGTTTCTTTGTAACCTATACATTCTCTCTCTCTCTCAGCAGCTCTAGAATGTTCTGATTCTTTTGCTCTCCCAGTCAGTCACATTAAGTTCTTTTGGAAGGAGGTCGAGAATGAAGTCATGATTTAAAAACAAGTAACATTCACTTCCCTTCTTTCTTAAAGTGACCAATCTAGGAATCATGGATTAGAAACCAGGAAGAAGAAACCTCCTTCTTTGCCAGTTTTCTTCAGTTCTCCTCCTCTTCTTTCTCCTTAATTCATCTCTTCCATGTTCTTCTAATATTTCTAATTCTCCTAACTCTTCTCTTTCTCCTTCTTTTATGTTTCTCTCCTTCAACCCTCAGCCTCAGCGTAGAAAATTATGTACTCATTTTCTAGTTTAGAAATTGGATCTGCTTTTCTTCTCAGGATCCCATAGTAGACCTGGCCCAAGCAGGCTCAGTGGATGTGCCAATGCACCCCCAATCTTTCTATTCTCATCCACGCCGGTGTGCTCACAATCACTAAGCTACAGTTCTTACTTTCCTGGGCTAGTTCCTTTATGGATTGTTGCAAACTCTATGTGAAAAAAATGGCACAGATGAAATAGTCTTATATAACTGAAAGCAGGTTAATCACATGTAATAGTAAACAACCTCTCCAGAGAAACAGAAATAACTTTGATCTTATTTTTCAAGCCAACTCATTATAAATATACACCTATCTATTGTTTTCACCTTGAAATTCAGTTATTGCTAGGGCTTAAATGATGGAAAAATAATAAAAATGGTAGAAACAAACCTCAGTGACAACTATTGAATATCAAAATAAAAAATTTATTTAATAAAAATGCTTGCTTCTCATTAAAGGAGAATGATCTGTTGTTAAACTCCAGGTTGAACTATATAAGTTTGCCAATATTCAACCATTTTCAAGGTACAAAAATGGAAATTTCATGTGGTTCAATATAATAGGTAAGATTGTGGTTTATGCTAAATATGTCCTCAGAGTTTTCCAAGTTCTGGAGAGCCTATATTAAGTTCATTAAGACTCTTCAAAGATGGAGGGTTTTTTTCCTTATATTGTGGTGATGTGCAGTTCACATGAAGGTGAACATTTTAGGTTAACAGCTTAACTCAGGTCTAATGAGTATCTGAACTGCAACAGAAGAATCGAAATCTTAACTCAAAGACGTACTAAACTTTCAGACTTTATTGTGAAAACAGGGGTGGTATTTCATGGGATCATATATTATTGAAACTGGAGTCAAACTTAAGTATTATTTTTAACAAATCCTTCATTTTAAAACTGATAAAACTGAACTCTAGGCACACTAGGTGCATCAAGACCAGCCCTCCCCATGGTGGCCAATTGTGTAAGGTTCTTACCTCTGCACTCTCCTGTACTCATTTCTATTCCACACCCACCTGCCTACTTTCTAGTCTTTCCCTTGTCCTTAACTTCAGCTCCCAAACTTTACTTCTGTCCAACAGAGGGAGTGGAAAGAAGGGGGAAGAATAGGGAAAATGGAACCAATCTTTTCTTGGTCTATAATTGCCATTTCCCATTTCTAGATGCTAAACCAAATACTTGCTACAACATTCTGCAGCAACCTCAAATTTCTCAGAAACATTAGTAAACATGTTTAAAATTAATTTGTACACAGCTGTGCCCCCATAACTAGAAAGGAACTCTCAGTGAGTCAAAACCTGTGATGAATCCCTGGAAGGTAGAAGTTGGGTAAAATCAGATCAAGGAGTAAACCCAAAACACAATATTTGCCTGGGAAAGTTCATTTACACTCTACCAAATTCCAAATTTCATCTTCCCTTCTCCACCCTCAGCTGAATCTGTACCCCAGTTTCTCCCTCCATAAAGTCTTCTTATTGGCTTATAAGAAACATCAAGTTTTTCTCTTTATCACCCTACTGAAGAAGTTTTGAGTGAATTTTCTCCCCAATCATGTCTCCATAGAATTTAATACCACAGGTACAGGGTATATCTGTTTATGTACATCTGTACTTTATATATAAAAAGAGTAGGAACTTTTTGCCCCATAAGAACCAATTTTGCCCCCTTGGCAGTGATTCTGCCCCCCTTGAGAATGTATGCCTTATACCCCAGAATCATATGGCTTCTTTTAAGAAGCTGTGAGGGGGGATGCTCTGATTCCTCTCAAATCATGCAGTGGAAATAACTAATATGTGTGCATCTATGAGCTGTCAACTCTGGGTAGACAGTTATAATATCTGTGAACAGAACCTTTTTCTTTAAGTGGATTTGGGGAAAGATTCACAGGGAGATAAAGCCAAGCACCAAAATATGGTTTAGAAACATGTATTCCTTGTTTTAATTCTCCTCTTATCCCCATGGCATGCTTTGCAGAGAGGACAACCTCTAGGGAGTGCACAGAATGTAGGTAACAGCACAGAAGAAACTCACTGTGGTGGTTTCTAAGCCTCTAAGATGGCACTGTAGGTATCCATGCCCTTGTGTAATGCCTTCCCCTTGAGTGTGGAGCAGACTTATTGACTCCTAACACACAGAATATGGTAGAGTGATGAGATGTTACTTCCCAGTTAGGTTATAAAAAGACTAATTTTCATCTTCAATTTTTTCAGTTCTCTCTACCTGGTCCAACTCCACTTGTGTCCTTCTACCTCGGTCTTACCTTAGGTTGCTGTCCCCTGGCTGATGCTTTGACTGCAGCTTTGTGAGAGACCCTGAGCCAGAGCCACCCAGCTACATTGCTTCTAGATTCCTGACCTGCAGAAAATGTGAGGAAACACACATTTATTGTTTTAGGCCCCTAGGGCTTGGGATAATTCATTATGAGTGATAGATACCTAAAATTCATGTTTTTTCCTTCCTTTGAGATTATTCATTATCATTTGTTGGCTAGTCCACCTGTTTTATAGCAGATGGCTATTTCTTCTGGACAGACATTGGAGGTAGGACTAAATGCTTTACCAAGACAAGTGTGAACACCAACATATCAAATTAGAATTTAATTTCCCAAGTATTGGTATAAAAAGTGATAAATTTGATAGGACAAAATGTGACAGGTTCAAATAGAGAGAAGTAGCCATACTCAGTTGTCTTAAGTTTTATTCTTAAGTTTGATTATATAAAAAGACAAGATGAATTGCACTCCCAACAGTTCAAAATTTACAATTACTTAGCTATGGTCTGGGGAGTTCATTATCACAAAGATATATATAATACAGACACATAAATAGTACAGAATATATGTATATGATTGCAAGGGAAATGCTTACCAGATTACAAGAATTACTTTTTTCCGAAACTGTATTAGCACCTTGACCTATATTCAAATAGCCCTCATCTGTTCATCAAATTAGACCCCATGAGAGTTCTACATGGTTCTATTTTTGCCCAGTTCATATCATTTTATATTTTCCATATTCCAGTTTATTCTTTCATCCATCAGATATGAAAAGGATAATAAGACTTTCCTTCTTTTAACTCACACTTGAATTGATATCTTATTAATTTAGGATTATCTCTCCCTTCAATAACTCTAAATTAGTGAGTTCTTTCTTTGAGGCATTTTTAATATCTTTCTTATCTTGGGTCTGGTGGTATTGGACTGATTTGATTGATTTGTTAAGAATTCACTTCTATTTTTTAAGTTGCTAGTCAGAATTTTTTTCCTGATGAAGAAAACACCAGAAGAAAATGTTGCAGAGATTTTGACAGATTGGCTCATTTTAAGAAGATATTTTGTGTAGCAAAAGTGTGAAAAGATGTCTCATTTGTAATCTATTTAATGAGTTAATATAGCAAAAGTACTTGGACTGTAAAAGATAAAACCTACTCTGTCCTACATTGTCCAGATGCAGTGTGCAGATCTATAGACATGAGAACAATTATTTTTTTCACCATTGACCTGCAGCTATAGGAGGGCAGGTGACCAGATGCTCTGGAATTTTACAGACCTGACTCTGAAACTTGGCTGTACCTCTTACTAGCATGTTCCCCAAACCCTTTCAGACTCAGTTTTCTCATCTTCAAAATGGAAAGAAATAATAGACCCTTTCCTACTATTGTCATGAAGTTTAAATAAAATTAATGAGGTAATGCTTAATTCTTAACTTTGGGCCTGATACATTGTAAGTGCATAATAAATGGCAGGTTATTATGTGAATGATGAACCTGAACTCCATTTCTAATAAAGAAGTGAACTACCAGGTAACAATTATTGAAACAAACAAATGAAAGAAATGACCTATATTCTGTTTCTATTTTCTTCAATGCATTAGTTTTAAATCTTACAAAATTTCTCTTATGGGTCCAAATTTGATTCATATTGACTGATATGATGACAGTTTTATATTCAGAAAATTATATTCACCTTAATCCTACAAACAAGGAAAACTCTCAAGGATTAAAATAAATCAATGGCCTTTCATGTAAACCCATTAAAACACCTACTTTGGCTATTTCAAGAAAGAATAGGCATAAGCTTCCCACATATTCATTTAATTATCATCTGTCCACTCTACTAACATGGTAGTCTAAATCTGGTACATTGACAGACCCAGTTGTCTAAATGTACCTACTTAGACATTTGAGGTTGAGACTTCAGTTATTTTGTTGACAGTTATCCTTTAATTTGTTTTAATCATTTTCATGATAATTGATCTAAATGTTTGATTCAGTTTTTATTGAGAAAATTTAAAATCTTCCTCATTAATTGATTGCCTCATTGTTCCAAATACTCTCAAGGCCATCCTGAAAAAAAAATTCAGGCAATGAGGCTGAAAGATGTTTGTCTGTGTTCAGAGTTTTATTTGTTTGTTTTTTAAGAGTTTTCAAGTCCCCAAACTTTGTTGAACAACTCAGTCAAATCTGTTCTTGTCTTCAGCCTTCCAGTTATCCAAACATGGAGGCCCAATTCATGGACAGAACATTGAAACAGCAAACAGAAATCTTTGTTTCCAGACTTCCAGATCCGACATCAGCTAATCTAAATATTCCTCTGTTAACTGGGGACTTGAGCATTGCAGTCCTAAAACTCATCTAATGTGCTTTTATTATTTGCCAAATGCTTTAACTATAGCATTTAACCTCACAAAATCCTATGACAACATATTCTATTTTTCACTCTTTTACCAATGAGGAAAATTAAGCTAAAAGAATTGAAAGCAATTTACCCAAGTTCCCACCCAGCCTATAATCCCCAGGCTTAGTATAGAGCAGAGGTTCTCAACAAGGAATAATTTTACTCCTCCTTCCCACAGTAGTCCTCCTTCCCACGTTTGGTACTATATGGAGAAATTTTTCATTGATACAACTGGGGGAGGGTGCTTCTGGTGACTACTGGGTAGTGGCTGCTCAAGATCCTACAACGTACAGGACAGCCCGCCACAGCAAACAATTACCAAGCCCCAAATGTAAATACTTCCAAAGTTGAGAAACTCTGGTTGAGTCTCCAGAGCAATCCAACAAAATTTTCTAATGTTCTCTTAAACACTTGAAATGTGGCTAGTGTGACTGAGGGACTGAGTGTCCATTTAATTTTAAATAATTTAAATTTAAATAGCTACATATATCTAGTGGCTATTCTAGTGGACATTATATGTCTTACTTGTTATACTATTGCTTCTTCTCTTGCAGAGTATCATACAGTAACAATTTTATAGAGTCACTGTAAGAATTAGGGTAGGTAACTAAGTGTGCAAAAGGATATAAGCTTCTGTTTTAGCAATTAAATAACAAGTCCATATATACATGATAATTATACTATTAAATATTTGCATATGTATTACATATATATACATACACACATATGAATGAAGCAATTTCCAAAGAATGATCTCAAAAGTAATTACCTGTTTAGCTGGCCTACAAACTATTAAAATACACCAGCATGAATCCCTCTGAGACCTGTCTTATAACAGTCATTAGGAACCCAAATATTAGAGACTCCTTTCAGCAGATCAATGAATATCTAAACTTAAAACAACTAAATTAATGGGTAATTATTAGAAGAATTGCCTCCCTTTCGCCTATCACCAAGACCAAGTTTCCTTAAATATCAATACCCCCATGTTAATAAATATGGTTTGATTTTGAAAAGTAAAATTTCTGTAAACTTTTTGGAAGCACATCTTTCTACAGCTTCTAGCATGAAGGCCCAGCCCACTTCTGTTATTAGAACGTGCCTCTGGAAGAGGCAGAACGGCCCACCACAGTTTGCATCAAGACCCCACGGACTTGGCGGGCACACTAATGATTGGGCACTGTGAGTCTGACAGCCGGGCCTGGATTCAAATGTGTGTGCTGCTGGAGAATAAGGTCACCCTGTAAATTCAGGGTTAACACTTGCTTGTAAAGAGACTGTGTGCACAAAGTTGATATTGGAGTCAGGACCAGTTAGATTCTTCCTCCATCAGCATTCTAAGTTAGCTTCATTCCCTTTGGAACAGAGTCTGAACTCAAAGGAAATAAGGTATAAACCCAAGAATACTCACAATAAAAATAAACAGGATCACAGCCTTTCTTTTCCTCTCTTTCTTTGGGTTTTAACTTAAATGTCACATTTCTAGAGAGGCCTACCCCATCCAGCACACCTATAATCTAGATTTTCTACCTTACAATGATGTCTTTCTTACTTTTATCTTATTACCTTACTAACTTTCTTCAAAACACCTTTGAGAATTAGCAAGTATATATTTGTAGAGTTACCTACTTAATTTCTCTGTGTCTCCCTCACTAGACAACAAGCTCTGGGAGACCTACCTTTGTCTTGTTTACCACAGTATCTTCATTATCCAGCATTGTGTCTGGCACACAGCAGGTGTTCAATATGAGAGTATATTTGTTGGATAAGTGGATATGAAAATAAAATATGTAAAAAGTAGTCAAAAGATATTTGTCCACATTCCTGGGAATGAATGCTCCCAATTTGTGATATTTCTCCTGGATCTGGGAAAACATTGATTCAGGAGCATTTTCCAAAGAGGATTTGTTCCCTTTTGCCTTGAATTCAGGATCCAGGCATGAGACATCTGGAGATGAGGCCACTAGAGAGAGAATTATGTGAGCAATTACATGAGAAATGTAAAGGCCAGGCCTGTGATCCAGGCACCCATTGGTTACTGAAGATTTCACTTCTGACAAGAGCAAGAGAGACTGTATTAGTTGCCAACCATGCTATTGCTCCCCAAAGTCCCTATTTGAGTCCCCATATACACAGTTGCTGAGAACCTCTTCCCTTTCACACACATTTAGATTGAGCTTACTATGCACATTGGATGGGAGTCAGGCCAAGTTATATAGAACACCAAAGTGATTCAATTTTGGCTTAGAGGTTTTATTTCCCATTTTTGACACTTTTTGGTAACTTTGGACAAGTTAAACATCCTCTCTAAGGCTGTGATCCCTTATCTGTAACCTGGGGTAATAATGGCACATATTTTACACTGTTGTGATAAACTTTAAATGAGATACCCTTGGTAAAGCATTTAGCACAGTGCCTGGCACAAACAAAACACTCAGTAAACATTAACCACACATGGCCATTTTAAAATATGGCTTCAAATACTTTGACTTTCCTCAAAGGTGGAGTTATGTCCCCTCCTCTTGAATCTTGATGTGCCTGTGACTGATTCAGCCTACACAGTATGGTGGAGGGGACACTACCAAAGCTGGGTCAAAAAGGAATCAGCCTCCACCTGTTTACTGAAACTCTGACCCGCCTTGGAAGAAGTCCTGCTTTCCTGAGGCCACCACGCTGAGGAGGCCTGGTGAGATGCTCTGTCCATAGTCCCTTCCAAACCTAGCCTTCCAGTTAACCCCACCAAGCTGGTAGACCATCCCTCTTGGAAGCGGACCCTCTAGCCCCAGGTGTTTATTGCCCCAGATGCTTGGGTCACCTACAGCTGAGGCCCCAAACATCAGCAAACAGACTCAAGCCATTCCACCTATGCCTTGTCTGAATTCTTGACTCATAGACTTCACGATTATAATAGAGGGGTTGTTTTTTTCAAACCACTAAGTTTTGTGATAATTTATATTTATCACAAATAGGTTATGAAGCACCGCACTTAGCATTCATTTCAGTTATTAAAACAATTGTGATAATTATTAACATTAGCCCCTATTAAATAATAATCATTAATAGTTATTTTCAATAGCTGAGTAGGTAGTTATCATTCTTGCCACCTTGTATTCATTTACCCTTCTGGTAATAGCATCCTGCAAGAAGCCTAAAACTACTTTATCTTTCTTCATACATTATGAATTTCTGTGAGCTCCATGAGGGAAGAAACTGCCTTATTAACTCTCATTTCCCCAGAACCTACCATTACACAGAAAAGACAATATCTAGTCAAGGTTTACAGCATGAGCTCTGGAGCCAGACTACCTGAGTTTGAAGCCTGACTCAGACACCTACCAGAGGAGTACCTTAAAACGCTCGTGTCTCATGCTCCAAGTGGGTCTCATGGGTCCTATCACACTCATAACGTTCCTCACAATTTAATGATAAAAAGTTTTAAGGAATAGGAAGCATTTGGATAAGCACTGGATACACACTAATTATTCAATTAATTCCTATTTATTGATTATCAAATGTTACTTACTGGTTTGGCTCAAGATGGAGGGATAGACCTGCTATCTCATTTTTCTTGTTCTGTTTGCTGTTTTCCCTCCTAAATATCTTGTCGACTTTATGTTTGTTTGTTTGTTTAGCCCAGGATCTACCAGTAATTCCCAAATCTAGCTGTGTACTTTAGACTCATCTCAGGCATCCCACCTAGAGATTCTGTAGCCATTGATTGAGTCCAGGGAACCTGCAGCTTTAACAAGTTTACTAGGAGATTCCAAGGAGATAGCCCATGTACTCAGCCAGCATTTGAGAACACTGACCTATGATTCTGTCCAATTTAAATTTTATTGCCGTATCGTCTAACTCCATTTCTCAAGAGGGCATCTCAGACATACAATTTTCCCTTCAAGCAGCAAATTGAAGTCTGTTTAAAACAAATATCCAAATGCCATTCCAATCTCTTTTTTCAGGGTGCCCTTTTCTTACTTCCTCTGTCCTCTTCACTGGTAGTTAGTATCTGACCCCTCCTGTCCACCAAAGGAGCCATAAAGCTGTTCTCTGGAAGAGCCACTCTCTTTGGCACATTTTGTGCTTTTTATACTAGAGAGGGGAAAACTGAGGCTTATTCATAAGGGAATGAATAAGTGGTCTAAGAATCACTATGGAGAGTCAGAAGCTAATCCTCTTTGCATGCAAATAATTCTTTTCCCAGTTTCATTTTTGTTTATAAATGCCACAGCATGTATTCCTAAAACACCATTCCTCAAGAGAGAAGACCTATAATTCTGACAGACCTATACTGAATTCGCTTTAATTCAGTATAAATTTTAGATAGGAGAGAGAAAGCAGAAAAAACAATCCTTAACCACACCTGTGAGATTCTTTGAATAGTGCTTTGTGAATGAATCGCCCTTTATCTCTCTCCCCAGTGATGCTATCATATCACAGCTTCACTGGCACTAACACAGCTGTTCACAGCTGCACACAAGATGCTAGCAAGAGCACAATGTCAACCATTTGTCCTCGTGTGGTGCAGCTTAATTTATCTCCTTTGAGGATGGAGTCTGATATTGTGTTATAGCAAGGATCCAATCAGCAGATCTACAACATATTCAGAGGTTAGATCTAAGGGATGACATGACTTTCTATGTACAATTCTTTTCTTGCTATCTACCCCTGCCCCTCAAAACATATCCAGTTGAGAACTAATCTTATGGTGAATTTGTTTTTAATAGACCTTGAGAATAAAGTGAATTCAGGTGGAACAAATGTTCTCATTATTTGAGGGAGAACCATAGCCACACTCCATTTCTCAGCTGCGTCAGTTGATGCCAGAATGCTCTTCACAGGCCAGTTCAGTGCAATGTGACAAAAAAATTTATTGAAAACCTGCTGCATACCAAGAAAATGTGCAGAGCTAAAACAACAACAACAACAACAACAACAACAACACACACACACACAATAAGAATGTTTCATTTCATTGGAATGTTAAGTTTTGTGTCTTGCTCCTGAATGCCTTTAACATGCCTGGACCAGTTTAGATGCTCGATAAATGTTGAATAAATGAATAAATAATGCACTCACTAAATCAATCTCATAAACCAACCAGACAGATTCATAGTAGCTGCCCAGAGGGCTATACCAAGAGAGTTCTGAGGCTATATTCAAGCTCAGTGGGAAACGTGAGCTGATTGATTAACAATGTTGTCAAGGGCAGGAGGGGTGAAATCAAGTGTGCCATATTTTCATTCTTCTGGGGCTAAATGTAAGTGATATAGCTGCTCATCTCTTCCCTCTCATCCCATCCCATTCCTTCTTTCTCCTTAATTTCTAAAACAAGCTGAGTGGTTGTCAGTGTCTAATCAGAAATAGACATCTTTTGCATTTATAATACCCTATTTCTTCCAAATCCATCTTCCTTTACTCAGGAGAGAAGCTGATAAACTCTTGTTTGAGTGAATCAGAGAGACTAGTGAAGGAGACTTCATCTCACTGCCGTTGTAGCTCTGCCTGGTGAGTACAAGTTGAAAGACAAGGTAAACTGAAAAGTTAAAAAAATACTGAGAGGTATGGGGTTGACATTCTCTTGATTTAATTTGTACATACAAGGTTCACCTAATGTTTAGCGTGTGGAAACATAACTGATTCAGTTGTATTTTCCAATTATATAACTGAATCAAGCATACTGATATATATGCTTGATTCAGATGGTTTTCCTACTCCTCAAATGAAAAACCATAGACTTTTTCTCTTCTTGACTTCACACATCAGGATTTTAAAAAACTGTCCTGTGCATCTTGTTAAACAGAAAAACATTAAAAACAAAAATTTTAATCTCACTGTTAGTTAACTAAGCTGTCCCATTGCAATTTGCTCTATCAAAGCAAGAGGAGTAAGTTTTTTACTAGGGAAAGATGTTCCAAAACAACATACATTTCAAATGTTATGTTGAAATACATAAATGATCCATTCAAACTGAACCTGGAAGCTCTAGAGGACTACTTGCCTTCCCAGTAATTTGGCAGAGAAGTTTCACTACCAACCAACCAATTGTTACCAAAGCCAAGTAAATCTGCCTGTCTTTGGGCAAGCAGGTCCAAAGATTTAACAATAAAAGAGAGCCACCTTTTCTTCTGATACAGTTTATTTGGTTTGCATTTGTGAAAAGAAGTTGTATTACTTTATAAATGGGAAAAAATCATATGGACATAAGCAAAACACATGTAGATGTTAAAAAATAAAGGCAGTGTTTTAAAAATGATATCTTGCTTTGAGATTAGAAGAAAATGAACCAAAATATTCAAAAGTGGATGCTTTTGTGTGGAATTACAAGCAATTTTATTCTTTATGACTTCCCGCCAAGATAGAGGTATAGGTCGACACACTGTGCCTCCTTTCACAACCAAAAGAAGGACAACAACAATTTAAAAACAAAAACAACCAGAACTGACAGAAAATTGAACTGTATGAAAGTCCAACAACCAAGGAGTTAAAGAAGAAACATTCATCCAGAGCAGTAGGAGGGGTGGAGTTGGGCAGCTGGGTGGAGAGGACTCATGGCTGGAGAACCCAGGCAGGCAAGGTGGAGGCTGGTGGAGCAGGTGGTCCCACATTCATGTGCGGATAAACCGGGAGGAACAACTGGGGAGTGAGACAGACCACACGACCCACGGTTCCAGCGTGGGGAAATAAAGCCTCAAAGCTTCTGACTGAAAACACTTGTGGGGGTTGAGGCAGTGGGAGAAACTCCCAGACTCACAGGAGAGTTCATTGGAGAGACCCACAGGGTCCTAGAAAATACACAAACACACCCACTCAGGAATCAGCACCAGAAGAGCCCAATTTGATTGTGGGCAGCAAGGGAAGTGACTAAAATCCGGCAGAGAGTGAAGCAAGCAGCACTGTTCCCTCTTGGACCCCTCCCCCACAGACAGAGTCACAACAAAGTGATGTGGGTTGCCCTCCTTGGTGAACACCTAAGGCTCTGCCCCTTACTATGTAACAGAACCACTGAGATAAAAAAAAAAATGGCCTAAATGAAAGAACAGATCAAAGCTCCAGAAAAAATACAACTAAGCAATGAGGAGATAGCTAACCTATCAGAAGCACAGTTCAAAACACTGGAAACCAGGATGCTCACAGAATTGGTTGAATATGGTTGCAAGATAGAGGGAAATCTAAAGGCTATAAAAAGTGAAATAAAAGAAAATGTACAGGGAACCAACAGTGATGGGAAGGAAACTGGGACTCAAATCAATGGTTTGGAGCAGAAGGAAGAAAGAAACATTCAACCAGAACAGAATGAACAAATAAGAATTCAAAAAAATGAGCAGAAGCTTAGTAACCTCCAAGACAACTTTAAACATTCCGACATCCGAATCAGAGGGGTGCCAGAAGGAGAAGAGGAAGAGCAAGAAATTGAAAACTTATTTGAAAAAATAATGAAGGAGAACTTCCCCAATCTGGAAAAAGAAATAGACTTTCAGGAAGTCCAGGAAGCTCAGAGAGTCCCAAAGAAGTTGGACCCAAGGAGGAACACACCAAAGCACATCATAATTACATTACCCAAGATTAAAGATTAGGAGAGAATCTTAAAAGCAGCAAGAGAAAAGGAGACAATTACCTAAAAAGGAGTTCCCATTAGACTATCAGCTGATTTCTCAAAAGAAACCTTGCAGGCAAGAAGGGGCTGGAAAGAAGTATTCCAAGTCATGAAAGGCAAGGCCCTATATCCAAGAGTACTCTGTCTAGCAAAGCTATCATTTAGAATGGAAGGGCAGATAAAGTGCTTCCCAGCTAAGGTCAACTTAAAGGAGTTCATCTTCACCAAGCCCTTATTATTATAGAAAATATTAAAGGGACTTATCTAAGAAAAAGAAGATACAAAATATGAACAGTAAAATGACAACAAACTGACAGCTATTAACAACCAAACTTAAAAAACAAAAACAAAAACAAACTAAGCAAACAACTAGAACAGGAACAGAATCACAGAAATGGAAATCACAGGGAGGGTTATCAGCAGGGGAGTGGGAGGATGAGAGAAGGGGAAAAGGTACAGAGAATAAGTAGCATAAATGGTAGGTAGAAAATAGACAGGGGGAGCTTAAGAATAGTGTAGGAAATGTGAAAGCCAAAGAACTTAATGTACAACCCATGGACATGAACTAAAGTGGGGGAATGCATGTGGGAAGGGGTGTACAGGGCAGAGGAGAATAAACAGAGGAAAACAGGACAACTGTAATAGTATAATCAATAAAATACATTTTAAAAAAAGATATAACTTTTCCATTGAGTTATACTTGGAATACATGCCAATGGATTTTCATACTTCGCACTCTTCACTTCTAATTTCTATTTAATTGTTTTATTTTCTGTTTTGCCTGAACTCTAATTTTAAATTCCCAAGAATTAAGGTTTTTGGGGATGCTGCATTATCCTTTTGTAGTTAGTTTCTATTGTATATAGAGATTGTGGTCTGATATTATTTTATTGACATAGTCTTTGTGGACAAAAGTATGGTCAATTTGGGAGAATATTCTGTTTGTGTCAGAAAATATTATACATGTTCATTGGCACAATGTTTGATGTGTTTATAAAATCAAGTTTCTTAATTGTGCTGTTAAAAATCACTATATGTTTATTCTTTGGAAAGCACCATATGTGTATTGAAACCTCTTACTATGATTGTGGATGTTTCTATTTCTCCCTCATGTGTTTTAAAGCTATGTTGTTACATATATAAAGAGTCAAAGTATTATCATGGTTTAAAATTATTTCTGATTATAAATGGAGAGAATAAACAGTGTTGTTCATACCCTTAAATTTTTGTATTCTTTAAAGCTAAGCAAAAAAATGAAGAAAAATGAAAATAAAGGGAAATTAATTATGTTATATTCAAATTGCATAACAAGTCATTCCTACACAATTTTTATTTTATTTTTTTATTTTTATTTTTTTTAGATTATTCAGTATAGTTTCAATCTTTTATTCCCATTCCAACCCACCCACCCATCCCTCCCCACCTCCCTTCCATTTCCAAGCCCTGTAGTTTTGTCCATGTGTCCTCTATATTTGTTCTTGTAAACCCTTCCCTTCTCCCCTGAAATTCCCTCCCCTCTCCCCTCTGGTCACTGACATCCCGTCCTCCATTTCAGTGTCCTTTGTTATAATTTACTTGTTTCTTTGTTTTGTTGTTTAGGTTCCTGTTAAAGGTGAGATCATATGGTATTTGTCTTTCATTGCCTGGCTTATTTCGCTTAGCATAATGCTTTCTAGCT
>CM052544.1:52178537-52264212 GCA_028533065.1 Trachops cirrhosus | reverse complement strand
ATCCATGCTGTTGCAAAGGGTATGAGCTCCTTCTTTCTTTCAGCTGCATAGAATTCCATTGTGTAAATGTACCATAGTTTTTTGATCCATTCATTTACTGATGGGCATCTGGGTTGTTTCCAGCACTTAGCTATTGTAAATTGTGCTGCTATGAACATTGGGGTGCATAGGTTCTTTTAGATTGGTGTTTCAGGATTCTTAGGATATAGACCCAGCAGTGGAATCATCATTCCTACACAATTCAAGTTGTATAATATTTCATTCCCATTTTCTTCTTCTTTTTTCTGGAAATCTTTGTTAGAGAAGTAAACAACGGTAGGAGGAAAATCCGCTTCAAATATATTTAAATTATGAAGCTTATAATGTGGGGGGATTTTTGACTCTGAAACAAAATGTGAAGACTCCTATAATGGAATAAAGATGATGCTGGGAAGCATAATCAGCAGTAAATCAAAACTGGCTTCCGAATCTATCTTGTTGGAAACTTTACAACTAAATGAATATATAATAATTGTATAATCAATGTTCTAATAATGTTGTACAATTCATTAGATGCAGTAGTAGATATTGGGAAATATGTAAAAATTCATTCAAAAATTGCCAATGATTTTATTTATTTTTTTAAAATGTCACTAAATAAACATCGTCATTAGTAGCCTAGACCAATTGAAGTATGGACTCCCTGAGCTACAGACTGGAAACAATGCAAACAGGAATCTATAGAAATAGGGCAAACTTGAAAGAAACAAAACTTTGCACAAAGCATCAGTCTCAAGATCTAATTAGTGCCCCTAGAAATGAAGTTTTCAATTAGACATAGACTTCCACACCAGGGGCCAGAGAATGAATTTGTAAAATGTGTTTCCACCCACCTTTTTTGCTTAAGAGTTCCAGTTATAACGAAATGCACCAAGAAAGTAAAAATCTATCACAAGTGAGGGAATCAATCCTCTAACATGACCATGGAGATTAAGGACATAATTTGGGCTCCAAAACCTACGAAGGGAGTTTTAAAGACCTCAGCAGTCACTGCCCCCCCAAAATTCTTGCTGATCTGACAAAAAAGTAGTTATAATTTCATTCACACTGAATGGCTATTGCTGTGTTGGCTGTTGTCATTTTTTTATTTGACAGTCTAAGAAAAAAGAGGTCACTGCCCTTAACTATATAGTCCGGTAATGCATATTTTAAAAATTCTTGTGGTACACCAGTTGAAAATCGCTGATCTAGGTATTGGTCTGGCTCCAGGATTACCACAGAGAGTGATCAAATACCATTGTTAATATTGCAGGATAGTACACTGCAGTCTTGTTCTGGGTCCTCCTTGAGTTTTTCCCATTCTATCAAAAAATGTAGGCAGATCTCTGTGTCCTCTTGTTTCAGAGGATTTGGATTGAGGTCAGACAGTGGAATTCACCTCAATAGAGCCCTCGCTGGCTGGTTTTTGTTTTCAAAAGTCTGCTTATTGATTGTGCCAGTTATTTTGGGGCCTCCATTGCCTGTAACTAAACCTAATCCTAACTGACAATGAAATTACTTCCAACCCAATGAATGGTGATTCAGAGGAAAATTTAATTTGATCTTAGAGAAATCATATGATGTTATTTTTGCACACTAGAGTTTGGGATATAATTCCTACTCCTGCTCTATTAAGTTTGGAAGAATTTACAATTATCCTGAAGATGTTCTCAGTTGGTATGCATATGATTCACCTGAAGGGCTTGTTGAAATAAAGATTGCTGGACCCTACCCTAGAATTTCTAATGCAGTAGGTCTGGGGTGGGACTGAGAACTGCATTTCTAACAAGTTTTCAAGTGATGCTTATACTGCTGGTCTGAGACCGCACTTCTGATAGCCACTGTTTTAGATTAATTGTCAAACTATCTAAGGTAAAGAACAAGTTTTATTTTATTTGTTTTGTTTTAATATTCAGTCTATCATGAACTGATGCCTTTGTAAAATACCATACAAATAAATTACTTCAAAAATAAAATAATAGTAATGTATTCAAATACAAGCCCCATTTTAAAAATTATTATTTGGATTCAACATGTGCAGAGACATAAAATTACTCTGCAAATGGCTATATAAGTTTCCAAATGCTGACTGTTGATGTCTACACTTACTTTTTTGTGGACTGGTCACAGAAAGGTCATAGACAGGCCTGACCCATATCGTATTATGGCACTCCAAGCTTGACAGAGTAGGTCTGGGGCCTTTGGATGCTTCCTGTCTGAAAAATTCATCCAGGAGGATCTGAAGACCCCAAGCCTAGGTTAGAATCTCCTCCAGCCCTCGTTTCTATTGGCCATCTCATGGAAAGGGCGAAGTGGTGATTTGTGCAGAGTTGGGTCAATGGTATAGAGTGCTTCCTAGCATTGCTCACAGTAGAGCATTATAGAGGAGCCTCTGCTGGCAAACTCAAAAAAGAAGTTAACAACAAACAATCATCATCAGATCTCCCTTTCCTACAGATCTCTAAAAGGATATGTCTCCTTTTAAAAACACTATTTATCAATAAATGACAACATATTTTGTGCATTTACTAGGTACCAGGAACAATGATAAATTGTTTATAATTAATGTATGTACTTTACACATATGTCATTTAAATTCTCAATCACCCCACAAGGCAGGTGAAGTCTTTCACCACATTCTCAGAGGAGAAAAAGAGTAAGGCCCAGGAAAGTGAAATAACTTGCTGAGATCATAGTGGGAAGTGGCACTTAAACCAGGTCCATGATTTTAACCAGCAGGTTTTACTCCTTATTTCACTCGAGATCATTTTCTGCAGAAATGCAGGGTAGAATAAGCTGTGAGCTTAATGCACAGCATCCTAGAGAAGGTACCAGGAGACCCAGGCTTAAGTCTGGACTGCCTGTAAGTAGCCAAGGGCATAGGAGAAGTTCCGGTCCGCTCTGGACATCATTGAGTGGTCATCCATAATTTACTTTAAGAAATAATTTTCCTCAGGAGTTATGAGACATTTTATGAAAAATAGGTTTAGGGTCAAATACATTTAGGAAACACTGAGAAGGATAGCACCCTCTTTAAGATTCACATTCTGGCATATTAAAGGCTCTGGAGGCCCTCTGGTGAAATGATTTTGATTTTATTTAACCTAGCATTTCCCAAAAGTCATGAAACACAAACCCATTTTCGTATTACAAATATCTTAAATAGCAGTGGATATTCATGGAATACAGTTCTGGAAACAATAATGTAAAGTTTTTCTAGTTCCAAAATTCTGTGAGTCTATGACTAGTATTTTTATTGATATAAAATAGAAAAAAATGCCAATAATAAGATTAATAATAATAGCTAAGCCTTACAGCTATCATTAGCTATGTGCCAGAGGGATCAGAAACCCAGATACTGTTCTAAATGCTTCACATATTAACTCATTTAATCTTTATAACCAACGTATTATAATACTTGTAGACATTATTATCCCCACTTTACAACTAAAGAGACTAAGGCCCTAAAAAGAATAATTTCATGTGTCTCAAACTGAATCATTTCTTAGACTTAGATTTTTTGACATGCCCTAAGGAAAGAATCCAGAAATGAAATAAAGGCAAGCCCATTTATATTTTTACTTTTTGCCTTGTGTGCTTCATTTGCATATCAAAGCACTATAATGTGACTGTAATCAGCACTGTTTAATGTCTCTGACTTTCTTTGACTCTCTCTCTGTTTAGCATAGTTCACAGTCATTACCTCTTGATCAAGTTACAGACAAAAGCAGCCTTCAAATTAGGCCCATTAAGATTTGTTTTTAATGAGGAGATGATTCCTCTAACAACACAAGCCAGATTTGGTTGGGTCTGATTACACAGTCATGCCATTTGCAGGGGAAAAAAAAAAAAAGAAAAGAAAAAGCAGATTTTTGCCTCTTCGAATGATTTCAGCCAGCCTTGAATAACTTGATGCCACTTAAAAGCCTATAGGAAGTGCAATATTTGGGACTTCTGATTGAAGAAGCAATCACATGACCTGTGCTCAGTGGGAGAGTTTCTATTTCCAGGATTTGAACTTCTTAGAAGGCAAATGCTCAGATTCACAGTATTGAAAATCACAAGAGGAAAGATAAATCCTTTCTTTTTATAAATCTGAGCTGTGTTGCTTTCATTGAATTCACTTGCCAACCTCCTTCGTCTTTCAGGAATAAATACCCTGTGAGACTTGAATAAAACAATTTGATATTTAACTCCACTGTTTTGGGATCTTTTTACATGCTTTCTATTTTTGTTTTAGTTATATTAAATAATACAAAAACAATCTTTTGCACATTTATGTTCTAAAATGTTTTTCCACCAAAATAATTTCTAGATACATTTATATCCTTTGCATACTCATTTTTGTAAGTCTGGGGTTAAGAAATCTTTCGTTGTACTTTATTAAATACCTCAAGTAATCATTTCTTATCTTCAGAATCTACCTAATACATCTATTGATCTGAAACTCTTGTATAACAATATGTAACAGGAGAATGAATTTGAGTCATATAACTTATAAACTCAGTATTTCCCAAAGTTGGTCCAAAGCCTCTTTCATTTCTTATTGCAGCACCACTATAAAGAGATATGATAAAGAGATATGATAAGTTGCTGAGCAACTTTAAATTGTCAGAGTTTTTGTCCCAAATTGAACGTAGCCTGAATGTCGGAATAGCTCTTAAAAACAGACAGGAGGTGTAACAGAATATTTTAGCAAGAAAAACAGTCACTACTACTACAGGTGACTCTACATGTAGAACTGGGGCTGGTCAAATAATCTGTTTGTTCTGTATCAACATGGCAGAAACCAGCTTGTAGTGTTTGGAACTGAGTGAATGAAACATGGGAAATAAAATGGCCAAAATCAGGGGGCCAAGGTCTAACTTGGCCTTGAATACTATCATGCCCCTCTCCAGAAAATTGTATGCTTAGGCACTCACTCTCATAATCACACATATAACTCAGTGTAGTCACTTTTACAAAGCAAGCATTCAATAAATATGGTCTCCTTTCAGTTCCATAAATACACATATTTCTTTCCCAATTACAGTCCTTTTCATACACTATCCTGTATTTCCAGAATGTTTTTTACCCAAACATTTCTTACGGGTCACTTCTATTCTCTTCCTTTCTAGTTCAAATAAGTCACTAGAGAAGCTTTCCCTGAGCACACTTTCTAAAGACAATCTACCCAAAACCTGTTATTCTCCATTTCTTCTCCTTGTTTCTCCAAACATAACACTTAATTGATTTATTGTTTTATTATTTTTGAGCCTGTATTCTGTATTACAATGTGTGTTCTTTGAAGAGACAAAAATGTCTATTTTGTCCACTGCTATATCTCCTACCCATAGAAAATATGATAAAATTGATATTTTATGTTTTGTTTTCTCAAAAGAATGTAACTTCTTACCCATATCTCATTGTTCATTGTGAGTTTCACTTCCTAATATAAATTTCCTTCACTGGAGGGAAAAGTTCAGCTTTATGTGTATCCCAATTCCTTCATCCTCTGATCCCCATACATTCTCAATGTGATTTTCCTATTGCTTCTCAATGAGTGTTGTAGGTAAAGACATTGGAGAACTCTCTCCTTTGAGACTTCACTTAATATTTCTCCCAGATGAACTTACTGCCTCACAAAAGGACTCTTTGTCTTTTTAATTTAACCAGCTCTTTGTCTAGGCTGGTATCCAGCACTATAGGAGTAAAATGTCAATGCTCTCTATTTAATCAATGTTTTATTCTTGGCTTGAATTTCAGCAGGGGAGATGAAACAGCAATTCAAATGTCAGTGCAGATGTATTTTTGTCCCTTTTTAATCCCTTGTCTATGTGAATCTCAATAATTTATAATTTATTTTCAATCTGTACAAATCCCTTGGAGAAATGTACGATTCACTTGCTACAAGACCCAACAGCTGTGCTGACATTACACCAAACCAAAAGTACCCCTCACCCAACTGAACAGGTCGTTCGGCTTTTTCTCTTTTTTTGTCAGAATTTCCAGACCTTACTGTTTATAGAGCAGTGGTTCCCGAATTTCGTTACATGGAACACTAATCTCTAGTGATATTTTGTCACCTGCCCCCAAAATAAAATGGTTTTATAGGGCAAGAAATTTGAGACCTGTTTCAAAACCAACTGTTTAATTTGGTTTACTTTTTAGCAGCTTCTCAATTTATTTGACTGTAGCAGTGGCCCATAGACTGTGCTCACTTTGAAACTTGTCAGAAATACAAATCCTTGGACCCCATCCCATATCTACTGACCCCAAAAGAGGAAACAGGAGGCCTAGCAACCTGTTTTTTTCTCAATCCTTCCAACTGAACTTGAAATATGTTCTTTTAAGAATCATTGGACCATGGAAGCTTTGTATTGGGACCACCTTCTAATATTTTGAGGGCACTGTATTCAAATCACCTAGGAAACTATTCAGTAGGTCTGGGGTTCAGCCCAAATTTCTCACAAATTCCTAAGTGACATTGATGTTGCAGGTGTGTGGGGTATATTTGGAGTAGCAAGACCATAAGACACTCCCAAACAAAGCTAAAGCATGCAAGGCTGACATGCATGGAGAAGAATATCTGGACAGGAACAATAGAGATCATGGGCACAATGTTTCCTATTGCCCACCTAAGCAGCCCTCCTCCTGCCATGCATGGACGTTGTTGGAATATGGGTGGAAATGGCAGCAAGATGCACCTCACCTGGCCACCTACCTACCACAGACAGTGTTCAAAGACATGCTCATGGCAAAGGAAGAGGTGAATTCTACAACATGGGAATTTATCTTCCACTTACAGCAACAGTCCCCAACCTTCTTGGCACCAGGGACTGGTTTTGTGGAAGAAATTTTTTTCACGGCACCATGGGGTTGAGGGAATGGTTTTGGGATGATTCAAGTGCATTACATTCAAGCTCACCTCCTGCTGTGGGGCCCAGTTCCTAAAAGGCCTACACCAGTAGTGGTCTGCGACCCAGAGGTTGGGGACCCTTGACTTACAGGTAATAAATTAATAGCTATGTGGTCCTTGAGAGCTGATATAACCTCTGTGAGACTCAATTTCCTCACCATTCAATTAATACTAATAGCACCTGTTTATTATTTGTAATGAAATTTAAGTATGACATTCTTATAAAATACTTGTTCTGTGGCACATAGTAAGTACTTAATAAATAATGATGATGATAATGATGGTCCCATATAAAACTCAGACATTATAGATTCAGCCTCATAATTCAATGGAAAATAGGATGTAGAAGAAGAGGTCAAGTCATCTTATTTTTCTTCCATAACTGGGAAATGCAAACTGTATATTTTCATCTTGATTCTCTTCCTATAGCTTCAGATGTCAAAACCACCTACCTAGACATCTAACAGATTATTAACTGTGAGGTTAGTGAGTAGTAAAATCACTATCCATCCTTATTCTTTTTAGTATGACTGGCATAAAAATAGTCCTGTATAAGGGTTTAAACCCTTCCCTTATCTCAGAATATTCCAAGGAAGATTTACTATTTGTCTGGATTCCAGGCCCTCTGTTGTGTGGATCTAGGCAATGGGTGAGGCAGAAACATGGTAAGAAGTTACATAGCCAGAAAAGCCAGAGAAGCACACGTGGAAGAACTGAGTCAGCAGGTACTAATGTAGGGCCAGGGAGAGGAGACAGAAAAACCAGCAAGGGCTGGAATTGGGGGTTGAGTTAGAGGGAGAAGAAGAGAGATTGTGAAAGAGCAACTGCTATAACAAGAGAAACTAATAGATGGTTAAAGAGAGATTTAAAGGAATTTCAGGGGTCACAGACTATATTTTCTGTTCCCACATCTCTTGGGGAGATTTTGGTAGAAAGCTAAATTTATTTTCATTGTTTTTTGGATGTCATACTTGTCACTTTGTTGACTCTGACAACATGCTGAGACTGACCTGAGATAATTTGGTATTATTGAAATAACCTCTGTTTCCATAAAAGTACTTATTACATTTATAATCATAAAGAATAATACCCCACTCTCTCATCCTCCTTCTCTCTCTTTCTCTCTCTCTCTTTCCTTCTCTCTCTCTTCTTTCTTCCTTTCCTTCTTTCTCTCTCTTAATAAAGGAAATACTCCCTTAAAGACTCAGACGTGTCTAAATTAGTGACTCACAATTAGGGGCAATTTCAACTGCTGAGGGCCATTTGACAAGGTCTGGAGACAATTTGGCTTATCAAAATAGTGGGTGTATTACTAGCATCTACTTACTGAGTAAAGGTCAGGGATGCTGCTAAACATTTTACAATCACCGGTTAGACTCATCCCCCATAACAAAGAATTGTCAGGTCCCAATGTTAATAGTGCCAAAGTTGAAAAACTCTGGTCTAAATTATTAGAAAATCTCCTTCCTTAATTCCCACTTCCAGTGTATGATTTAGATAATTCCTCTGATTATAATTTACACACTTCAATAATCATAATTCTAAGAGAAACACATTCTATATATCAGGTATAAAACATCAACTATTCTTAGGAAACTTCCTTCTATCTTACCATCCATCATAGTAACTAACCTTAATAAACTACCAATTTTCTCTGGAGATTCCTATTATAATAATAACCTCAATTAACCAATAAATAAAATGTCCAATTCTACAACATCAATTATGTTTGAAATTTTCTTGCCAGGAACAAAATGTACAGTGACTTTTGTGTGATTTGCATGACCAATATTTTTTGTGAAACCATTGTCTTGGAGGAGCTTTAGCCTAACACTTGAAGAGACAGTGAGGCCAAATGGAAGGGGCCTTGTCTGATCCTCCTGAGCTCAGTTCTAGGTCCAGCCGTGCCATCAGTGAGCTCATGTTCTTGGGAAATTCACGTCACTTATCTGAAGCTCAACAGCCTCATCTGCAAAACTAGTAGCAATTGGATTAAGTATACTATAAGGTCTCTTCTGGTTCCCTCTAAACTCTGAGAGTCTTCTTCTCCCTGAGAAATAATGCCTCTAAGTTGACCTTTGAAAGACTATTAAATAAAGTTCAGGTCAGCCTCAAGCTCAAGGAAATATCTGTGGTATTTCTAAAAACATAAGGAAAGAAAGGAGGATGGTATGGCACACTGCCACTGTTAAACTGAATATATCTAAATGGAAATTTAGCATTTCCCCCTACTGAGACAAATTCAGATCTAAATAGAATTTGAAAAATATTAAAAAGTAGATTCCCACAGAAAACAATGGATCAAAACTAACTACCATCTGTTGGACTATTTTTTTTTAAGTCAAGCCAACACCATATTAAATTGTGGCTGGTACTTGTTCACTCCTCTTATTCTCTCCCTTCCAACAACAAGTAAAATAAAAATGTTTAAACAACATAAAAACAATTTGCATTGACTTCATTGTAACAGAATGTAAAACAAAATGCATCTTTGAAGTCCCCAGCACAGATGGCAGGTCCCAGCTCTCCCATGGTAGACACTAAGCAAAAAAGTAACTGAACCACAGGAAGTTGAGGAGACCACAAATATCTAACACCACAGAAATGGCCCAGAACTGCCACTGAGAAACATGAAATGCATTAAACTGATGTATCTTTCTGAAGCAACCCATTCCTAGGCCTTCTGAGAGAAGCTTTTCTTTAAATTTGAAATTGTCTGTGGATTGTAACTTATCAGCAATAGGACATGCTCTCTTGAGCCTCATGTTTTAGTGGGAGGCATAGATTTATGCTGCTTTGTTGATGTCTTCCACCTGGTTCCCATAGTGACTTGTAACAGACATTTGTAAGAAAGCTTCCTGAAGTGTGAGGTAAAGTTGAGCCAATTTTTTGACCTCAACGCATACTTAGAAATATATTTTACATCATTTATCCAGTACAAATGCATGCACACAACACGTATACACTTCCCCAAAGTACTAATCTTTCTCTGATCTCTCTTGTGTTTGCATCTATGCACCAATCTCTTCTGTCCACATCACCACATCATTGTTCTTACTCCACTCTCTGGTTGCCTCATTTGTCTAGATGATTCCTACTTTCCACTCAGGCTGAGAGGCCTGCCCCTCTCTACACTGGGTTTCATGGCTTCGGCCTTTTTACAATATCATAAGCTACATAAATAGATCAGGCAAAGTGAGTAAACTGTGCAAAAACTGAATTTTGAATCTCTTGATTTATCTCAGAGCATCACAGAATTTTAAAGCAAAAAGAAACAGTAAAAATTATTAAGAGCAGTGGTTAACAACTTATGCTTCTTATATATTGATAAAAGCTATTGTACAATCTGTGTCTAAGCACTGTGGTTCAATATTACAGAAATACTAGGGGAAATCTGTCCGCTTATTTGTAATGTGACTGAACAAGCAAATAGAATTTTCATGTTTTTTATATGACTGATCAGGAAAAATCATTGAATATATCTTCAGTTAGTGCTGTTTGCTTTTTTATTGTTTTAAATATTTTATTTATTTATTTATTTTTAAAGAGAGGGAAAGGGAGGGAGAAATAGAGAGAAACATCAGTGTATGAGAGAAACATCGATCAGTTGCCTCTCACACACCTCCAACCAGGGACCTGGCCTGAAACCCAGGTATGTGCCCTGACTAGGAATCAAACCAGTGACCATTTGGTTCACAGGCCAGGGCTCAATCTACTGAGCCACACCAGCTAGGGCTGCTTTTTCTTTTTTAATCCTCATCTGAGAATATGTTTATTGATTTTAGAGAGAGAGGAAGGCGGGGAGAGAGAAACAGGGAGGGAGAAACATCAATTAGTTACCTCTGGTGGACACCCCGATGGGGGATTGAACCTGCAATCTAGGCATGTACCCTGACCAGAGATCGAACCTGCAACCTTTTTGGTATACAGAACAATGCTCCAACCAACTGAGGCGCATTGCTACAGCTGGTGTTTGCTTTTTTAAAAAAGTCTCTCAAATCATGGGGGAACTATTTTTTAAGAGTTCTTGAAGGTTTAAAAATTTTTGCAAGTCATCGGTTTAGCCCAATCCTTTAAATTTCACAAAGCTAGAAGCTGAGGTCCAGAAAAGGCAGGTAATTTTCAAAAGCCCATATAGTATATGAGGGCATAACTAGAATGAATTATCAAAGTCTAAAGCATAAAATTCCCCTCCAAAGGCACAGATAATTTATCTCATCATTATGTTACAAAGGTAATGCATTATCCAGAATTTCTGTCAACAGTTAAGTATAACAATATAGCAAACATGAATTAAGACCTATTGGACTCAAAATTGTACCAGATTCATCAGAAACTACAGAGCTTAATTCTATACAATCCTTGACTTCAAGACCTTAGATTTAATAGCATCTGCATTCATTCTCTTGTTTAATTTACAAAACAATACTATAGGGGTAAATATTACATTATTCCTAACTTGTAGATGAGAAATTCCTATTGTTGACAACCTACCAACCAGTATTCTGAGCTTGATATCTCCATCACTGCTATACATTGCACAGGTATTTTGAGAATTCAGAGAAAGTAGAGGTAAATTTCTGGTTGCGAGATCTATGTAAGTTTTCTTAGAGAATCTGGGATTTGAAGCATGTGGTTGATTTCAGCAGAAAGAGACCCAAACAAAAGACTGTCTAAAGCAGAGAAGCCAAAGGGCAAAAGAAGAAAAGTGAAAAGAAAATTCTAGACTTAGTACTTGGAGAATACAGCTGGGGTCTGACTACAGAGGCCCTTGAATGCCACTCCAGGAAGCCAGTGATTCCCAAGGGGTATTCCACATAGTAAAGTTTCTATGGGATGTTAACAGGTATTAAACAGTGCTGCATGGCTGAATAGATTTGGGAAAATAGTGATTAAAATATTCGATGGGTTCTTTACTGCAGGACTGTGCAGAGCCTTCAATGAGCTAGTGTGCATTATGAATATCCAAGAATAGGATAAAATTTGCAGCATTTCCCAGATTTATTTGATCACAGAATAACCAGTGTATTACTGTTTTCCTCAGAAAGCAGCTGACAGAGTAGTGTTCCATAGACTGTACTTTGAGAAACAATGCTATTTGTGGTGGAAAATATTAACAACAGAGCTGAACTTAGGTAAACTGACCTAAAAACAAAGGCAAAGGTTTTGAGAATGGACACTAGAAGACAAGCTAGAAGGCCATGGTTAGAGGCTTGGCTCAGGCTCATGATTGCCTGAAGGTGAATCCTGGAAGTAGGAATAAAAACTTACAAATCAATGTGTACTTTAAAAACAATCAAACAAACAAACCATTTTGGGAACAACTGAGGAATATTGAACACAGGCTGGGTTTTAGATGGTTTTAAGGACTTATAGTTAATTTTATATGTTATAATAGCACTGTTGTTAGTACTTTAAAATATCTTTACATGTTAGAAACATATTGAAGTATTTATGGGTGAAATGACTTACTTTAAAAGAATGCAGGTTTTGTAAATGGATTAGATGAAGTAAGAATGGCAAGTTGATAAGGTTGATGAGTTTTAGTATTTTCTTGGCTTTTGTGTATGCTCGTATATTTCCAAAATAGAAAGTTTAAAATGAAATCAATGTGGGAGAAGTTGGGAAGAAACATTCTTCACCATCTTACATTGGATTCCCTGGGGAATTGGCTCCCAGGTGAAGATTTGCATGCAGTGCTCTGAGATTAAACCCTGGAGATTGCTAGAAGAACTGCCCCAAGGACATATTAAACTGCAGTGCAGTCACAAGGAAGCTCTCAGGTGCTTCCAGATGTCAGGGGACACCTGATGTCATGGGGCCAGGCCTTTATAGACCTCTTCCTGTCCTCCACCCACACACCATACTGACTAGTCAGTGGATTGTGAGCTGTCCCTAGAGAACAGGTATAACCTAGGACAATTCCTAAAGACGAGCTCCTATAGATAACACTCCAAACTCTCAGCAGTTGGGGTAACAAGAACCTCAGTGCTGGAGGGAAACCTGGGCAGCATATCATGGCAAACATCACACTCTCCATTTCTTCATCCTTAAACACTTAACAACAATAACATTTTTTTTCTCATATGCATATGCAGTGGATGATTATGTTTGTGTATTGTTTAGTTGGGTACTATAAAAACATTACATATTTGAATAAAGAGGGCATGTGTTGACAAGAAATAGATCTATTGCTTTAAATTCATCTTGCAAATGGTTTTCATTGAAATAGCAGGAAACTAATGTCCTTTTAAAACTTAATTAAAATCATCTGGATATGCTCAACCTAATAAAAGCAGAGTACACAGTGGGCTGGACTTCCTGTAGCTTTAGATATGGAGCAAAAAGAGGCTTAAGTAATCACCTACATTTAAAATTGTGTAGAAAAGATATGTTACTGAAGTAATAAAATAAGTCCTTTATGAAGTAGATTCACAGATAGCATCCTTGCTCAATATTTGTTGATGTGATTTTTTTTTTTTTGCATTCTGTCCTACTTTGCCTCTTCATTCTCTCTGTGTTTAAACACATCAGTGCTGTTTTATTGGGGCTGCTGCTTTGTCTTGTTCAGTCTAAGACATTTCACCTTTCTATTCCAGATAGGTCAGTTCTGAAGTGAACCTTTACTAAGACCTATATTACTAAAGCTTAAGACTCATTCTGATTTTCTCTTTCCAAGAAGCAACTTGAGGCCTCATTATAGTCTGATTTCATTAAAATGTTAATGATTAGTTAGAAGTGGGAGCTCTGGGAGTGATGAGATAGCCATATTTAATGACGCCACTCACGTGGTCAGGCCTCTTCTTGTGCACTGTGATCTTTTACTAATTTTTGGCACAAAGGGGTCAAATAATTTGCACCTTGTTGTTGACTTACTTTAGAAAAATACCACCACTGTTCATTAAGAACATAAATGCCTGTAAATTCACAAAAAAAAACCCCAACCCAACAACAACACATCTCTCAAATCCAATTATGTGACCTCGATTACATTTGATTCCAGGGCTTTGAAATGCAAAGTAAAACACTGAACACAGTGGCAAAACTTCTTTGCAACAGGGAACTAGGAGGGAGTCTTGAATAGCGTTATTCTGGCCAACTTACAAAAGCTTAACATTATTAGTTTTCAAACCTATGACCATGTGCATTAAAAGTGAATATTTTGAATATGTGAAAAATTAATGTCCCAGAGCTCTTACAACGATTGTTTCTTTGTGAAATGGTATATGTAAAATATCTCTTTAAAATGCAGCCTTTTGGTGAATAGATTGCTTCTCCTGTTTGGGTTATGCTACTACTCGGAAAGACCCCTAAAGGAGCATTAAGCAAATGAGCAAATAGTTATAAAAGAGCCAACCAGCTTCACAAAAGCATGGAGATAAAAGTGAGGGAGACCAATTTTTTGTCCTTGTGTGAAACAAATAAAATTTCTCCTATTTTCTTTTCTTGATCTTTTACAAATGTAAAGGCTCATTGCTCTTATCTTGGTTAACAGACTGAGTTTTAAAGAAGGCTCCTCCTGAAGGTCAACATAAAAGAGCTAAGCAAAGAGAGACAGAGCTGGCCTGAGAGCTCTGAGAGTTATCAGGTGAATGTAGTGTGTAATGTCAAGACTAAGATAACCAAGCCTCATGGGGCCTTGGAGCAATTTAATTTTGATGAATGACCAATTTGGTAAATATTATTTACATTACTATATAAGTCAGGTCTATTTTATTCATGTTTGAACAATTTACATTGTCTGCTGTGGAATAGCTTCTCAAGTAATCCCCACCAGCCAGCTCTCCCCACTGTAAACTCACAATTAGAAGGGTAATTGGTAATGAGGGCACTTTGCTTCTGAACTAAAAATGAAAACATGAGTGAACACCTCAATAATCTAGAATTGTAGCAATTCTTCAACCATAAGACCTCAAAACTACATTCTCAACAAACTACAAAGGATTACCAAGGTGAAATTTTAAACTTTGCTTCTGCTTTTTAAAAATAATACAGAATTCTTAAACAAATATTATGGAATTTAAAAAAATTCAAGCATAGTCCAATCCGTTAACACAATGCTTTTTTCTTTTTTAAAAAATTGCATTTTCTTCTACTTTGTGTCCACATGTATTCATTTATTCATTCACGCTCACTCATTCTATTAAGTGTTTATTAAGCACTTAATAAGTGTCAGTTTGTGGTTTAAGCTAGAGATCCGCAAAGATTTTTCATAATGGGACACATAGTAAAAGATTACAGCTTTGAAGTCTCTGTCACAACTGCTCAGGTCAACCCCTGAAGAACAACAACAGCTACAGACAATATGTAAATAAACAAACTGTTTTAGTGGTATTCCAATAAAACTTTATTTACAAAACAGGCAGTGAGTCCAATTTGGCCAGCTAGCCACAGTTTGCCAAACCTTGCCACAAGGCCATGGGGCTACAGAGATAAACAAAATAAACAAAGTCTCATTGAACATACACTGTAATTGGGGGAATCAATTAATATATAGCAAACAAGTAATTTCAGAGAGTTACTAGTGCAGTGAAGAAAAACTGCACTTCTCATCGTAGAGTCATTGTAGGCCTTCAGTGTGGTGCTCCGCTCTGCTCAGTTTGACGTGTGAATGTTTTCTGTGTGATAGCACAATCTTCATCTTTACTGATGTTCCTGGGCTCCTATTATCCTGCTATTGGTATCTATCCCATATTTTACTTAATCCTTCCTCTATGTTGTTTATTTAGCTAAAGGAAGCAAATAAATTGAAGTGTTCATCTTATAGTAAACTTTTTCTAAATTCTTTGTTTGTGCTTTGGACAGAGAAGCCCAGCAATTCTAGATCAGGAAAAAGGCACAAGTGAGGAAGGTGAATGTAAAATGTGTTTGCCCTGTGCTAAGAAAATTTTTGGTACTGTCAGGTGACCGACATTCCCAGTGGTCTTGAAAATCAGGAACCAGAGGGCTACACTGTTCTGAAGGGGAGCCTGTATTTTGTTGCCAGGCAACAGCTCTCAGATTAGAAACAAAATTGCTTAAAGAAAGATGCTCATGTTCAAACCCATCAAACACTGACTGAGTGCTATTGGAGGTAAAGCATAGTACATGACCCTATGTTACATAGGATTGTATTATAAAAGCCCCTTCCTTCAAGGTGGAGACAGGGACCTGCATGGATAGGACAGATTCAAGACCAACTGAGTCCAGTGATAGAATGTATGGGAGATAAACCCTTACTCCCCTCTGCTTGATGTTCAGCATAGAGGAAGGGCTTTACACCCCAAGACCTTGCTCATTTCTTCTTTCCTTTGAAAAGAAGAATAACCTCTCTGGTAGATGAGATTAGAGAAGCAAGGGGGTCTTTTACAGATACTCCTAATAGCGAATACACATTAGATTTTGTATGTGCCAGACACCACCATTTTTATTTAATTCTCATTATAGTCCCCTGATGTAGTCTTATTATTGTCCCCATCTTGTACACAAGGAGACTGAGTCACAGAAACTCTGAAAGACTTGCATTTCTGCTTCACTGATGAATAGCACAGCTTGGTTATTCATGCAGTCTACCTCCAATATCTGTGCTCTCAATTTTCTCTGTCCCACGATTGCCTGAGGAAGAGAGAATTCTGCTGAGTTCTTCCATGATGTAAGCATTCCAGGATCATGGCAAGGTCCAGGCCTTGCCCATACCCTCTCTGTCACTGCTAAAGTCCCAAGAGCAATTTGTATGTGCAGATATACAGGTTTCCTTGGGTCACATGTACTAATTGTTAAATTTGGCAGAGGTGGTCAGAAAAGCCAACCCATGTTCCTGTAATCAGCAATATCAGGGAAAAGAATTTGATTAATTCTCATTCAAAACCCCCAACATAATACAGCTATGAATAATAGAAGTAGTAAAATGTAACTAACAAAAATGATGACATAGCAGGCATTGTACTTAGTGCTTTAGATATGTATTATCTCTTTGCATCTTTTCTACAATCCCAAATAAGTAGATTCTACATGGAAGATAAAAGAGGAATTAAATTTTAGGTTGTTAAGTAGGTTTCTGATAAATAAAAGGGTAAAGACTATTCTATTGGCTACATATTAATAGGCAACCCAACACTTGATTGCAATGGTCTTTTATGTTAACATCAAATAATTCTACTTTTCACATAGTTACTCACAATATTTGATATTTAATACTGTCTGAGAGCACTCAAAGGTCAAAAGAACTCAGTGGTACTGGCCAGCAAGAAGCAGAATGAGATTAAGACATTTCACCTAAAGATATCTTTGATTTGTTCACTTCTTCCCACCGTTTTTGGCCACCACCATCTCTCACCTGTGCTACTGAAATAGATCCCATATTTTAATCACATATATTCTTGCCATGTCAATTTTTCTCCATAATTAAGAAGCATGACCTTGCTATAAGTCACACTTAATGTGTGAATTTTTCTTAGGATGAAGACCAAAATTCTCAACTAACCTATCCGTCTCCTGACTGTGTCTCCAGCCCCATCGCCTCCATCTCCTATTTCTGTATCTACACTGTTATCCACATTGGTCTGGTTCAATTTCTTGGCTTCCCTGTACTCCTTCCTGACCTAATTATTGTCCTGCTTTCCTGAAACATCCTTCCTGATGCCAGTTTTCTCATTCATAAATAAACTTATCCTTCAGGCTTCAGTTTAAATGTTGCTTCCTCAAAATTTCTTCCCTGCCAGCCCAAAGTAGCAGGTCTCCTGTTGCCAGTGCTCATGCTATCCTGTTCCCATACTTCACAAGCCTTATTTCAGTTCATATTTACTGTTTTTTGTGGATACTCATTTTTTTGTCTGACCTCTCCTAAAATAAAGATTTACATTGGCAAGATCCAAGTCTGTCTTGCTTACTGCTCTATTCTCAGTGTCTACAACAATGCTCGGCACACACTCACCCAGCATATATTGTTGAGTTGGGGCCACTGAACATGGTTGTGCAGGCTGTGTCCTGCCCAGCTCCAGGGCACCATCCACATAGATGACAAGATCGGTGGTGCTGCCTGAAAATGTGTGACACAGCAGCCGCTTATTGATTGAAAGAATGAATAAATGAATAAATAAGTAGGTGAATAAATGAAACCACTGCTATGGAATTACCTTACTGGGAAAAACTATGCCTGTATTTGATGTCCAGTATTTCCTAAAAACTATAAAATCCCACATGGTTAAATGTGTCTTGCATATATGTCACACGGAAGCAGTTATTTTGGCATTTTATGTGTTCTGTATGAGATCTCTTTTGCCCTTATTTGAATTCCACATATACTTTTTCATAATCTTAAATGTGGTCTACAACCCTCCAGGTGCCAGTATAAAGTCCCACTTTGGTTTTTTAATTGTGCAGGGACCTCATTTTTGACTTGCAGGTGAAAAAAGAGCTGAAGCTGCATTTCATTTGTGAGTTGAAGTACATTTTTAATATAGTATTTTATTCAATGGGGCCCTTGAGTAATATCTGCAATGTATTATAATATGCTGGTAAAATATATACAATCATCAGGGGAAGGAAAGAGGGACATTCAAAAGCAGGTTACAGATCACAGGGCTGAGAACTGAATTAGCTGACAAAGGGGACTTCTGATGACTAAGTGTCTATTGGAAATAATAAATCTTAGCTATGATGTCAATCTCTGAGTATTACCATACATCTACATTCTGTTTATGACTCCAAGCATCCCTGCAGCAGAAATCAAGCCATGATTATTCCTGATACCATTTATTAATAAACTTATAAAGAAGGGTAGCTTAAAAATAAAATAGAAATTCTGCATGCATATGGGTTGGGTGAACCATGGTTTCTTAAGACAAACAATGTCTATATCATCTCCAATATTGGCACAATTTCACCTTGAAATTTATATTTCTGCATTTCCCAAAGAGGTTGTAAGCTCCACAAGGACAATACCCATGTCTTGAATTTATTTTTGTCTCTAACTCACACATACTTGACAGTGCCTTGAACATATGGAGTTTGCTGGTCTTGATATTCACAGATTGACAGTGAAATTATTAAACCAAATGGCTTAATTAAACCAGACTGAAAATTGCACACTGTCCTGCAAACATCACTACATTGATATTTCAAGCTAAGACAGAGCATTCATTTAGGCAAGATTCTCATCTGGACTTAACCCATGAGATGGTGAATGCCTAATACATCACCTAGAAACCCTTTTAGGAATGAAGGACTTAGTCTCCCAAAGGTTGGAAGTAATGCCAGAAGGCAACCCTCTTTGGGTTGCTGGACTTCTTTTGGAAAAGACTGCTGAGGGTCCACCTCAGTCAATAACCCATCAACACCAGTAGACAAAGGCTGGGCTCCCTCTCTCAAACTCAGTACTGTGCTGCATTATGACTCCAACTTTGGAACTTCCCATGGGATCAGCTGAGGCCTTTGCCAAGATGCAACACAGCCAACTTCTTCCACTGCCCCATCCTGTCTCTGTCCCACTCTCATCCACAGGTAGTGATCCTAACAACACTCCCTAATAAGACCCCTAAATGCTAATATTTGCCCCAGAGACTGTTTTCCATGGAACATAATCTATAACTCAGGCCTCTTTATTTCTCCCACATTAGAACAACCTAGTAACAAATTACATGATTATTTGAGAAAGGAACTGATCTTGGTAGCAGCTGCAGCAGATGCTTGGACTCATACCATTTACATAATACAACAGAAAGACTCCCTAACAGCCTACATTGCAGGGAATGCTGCTCCTAAAACAACATTAGGAATTTTGGAAATTATGGTGGTGAAACAAGCACACTCTTAACTATGGGCAGTTTCAGAGTGCTTCCTTTTTTTAATTGATCTGCAGAAAACTACTTTTCTTCAATGCTTAGTTGTTGTTTGTTTATATCTAATTCCCCAAAATATGACTAACAAGACAACCCTTTAAGAAAACTCCAAGGCAGAGAGGATTAAAACATCAAATATTTTTCCTATTAGAATAAAATATAACTATTGGTGACACTCTAGTATAATTATACAAGGTCTGTCCAGAAGGTATCCAGCCAGGTAATATGAACAATACAGACATTTATTGAAGAAGATACAAGAAAATTTTACATAGGACAATGACACCTCAGTCCTCTTCAAAGTTGGCACCTTGGGACCCCACACAGTTCTCCCCATTGCCATCAGCTGCCCCATCATATTTTCCTGAATCTCATCGACAGTCTGAAATCTCTTCCCTATCAGTGATTTGAGTTTTGGAAAAAGCCAGAAGTCACAGGACACTAAATCTGGACTGTAGGGGGGCTGAGTCACCTGGTGATTTGATGTTTTGCCAAAAGCTATGCATGAGATGGAAGGGAGTGTTGTCATGATGAAGCTGCCAATGACCAGTTGACCATAGCTGGGCCTTTTGAATCATTCAAATAGTTTCTGCAGAGGGATGTTCAAGCTTAATGCAAGATCTGATGCAGATTTGTTGCTCTACTCGCTCAGTCATTTTTAATGTGACAGTCACACAGTACGCATGCTCACTCAATGGCATCGACTGTCCCCACTGACTAGTACAGTGAAGTCATAATTGTTCACACATACACATTCCAGTCCATGTTCCTTGGATGCCAGGTTACATTGATATCATGCAAACCATACTCACTGTAGTAACAATGGCTGGATTTTTCCAGACAGACCTCATTTATATTTATATACATATACACACACATATACATGTATATATACTTTATTTTTATTTTTGAGAGTGGAAAAAGGAGGGAGAAAGAGAGGGAAAGAAACATTAACACTGATTAGAAAAACCAGTTGGTTGCCTCTCATATGCATCCCAACAGGGGATGAACCTGCAACCTAGGTGTGTACCATGACAGGTAATTGAACCAGTGAACTTTCACTTCACAGAACAATGACCAACCAACTGAGCCACATCAGTCAGGGGTAGTATAATTATATTGACTAATTTATTGTAACTATTGATGAGGCTCTTTCTCATACAGAAGTCAGCAAACTATAGGTTGGGGGAGGAATCCAGGGCACAGGGGGTGAAATCGGCCCCATTCATTCATTTACAGATAGTCTGTGGCTATTTTTCACTACAGTGGCAGAGATGAGTAGTTGTGACAGAGACCATGTGTCCTACAAAGTCTGACATTGTTACAATTTGGCCTTTCACAGAAGGGCACATTCTATGTGCACACACACACACATTATCTCTAGTTATTAAGATTAGAGGTGAATTTTTGTTTTTAATATTTTCTATTAGAAACATGAATTGTTTTTAATAAAAATCAATAAATACTATTTACCATGTAACTTGTTTTTTTCTTCAAAACCATTTAGAATTCGATCATTAGCCAGCTGTCTATAAGAAATAATTTATTTTCTAAAGTCCAATTAGAAAGCAACTTTGAATGTGTGCATGCTGAAGGATTTGTTTAATAATCCTGCCCATGACTAAGAAAAATATGTAAAAAGTGAAATTCAGACAAGTTTGCCAAGCTACTGGATTAAGCATCCAGTTGGCCATCAGAAGTTTCTTTTTAAAAATAAAGAAGCAAAGACACCCTAGGTTGTTTTTGTGACAACTGGCTACATTTGGTAAGCTTGTACATATTATACTAAGGAATATAGTTCATTCAGCCTCTAGTCTATAATGCTTTTTAAATTCTCCCATAGATGTAAAAAACAACCTCCATTTCCCCAAAACAGACCTTCTCTGGACTACAGAAATAACACAGTGGTCATTATAATAATACAGCTAACCATTATTGAGCAGTTTTTAAAGTAAACAGCAAGCTCCATGCTCAGTGCTTTTTACCAGCATCCTCTCAAAAATTAGATAAGAAATAGTCTTACCCTATTTTTCAGATGAGGAAACAGCCTCAGATGGATGGAGTAGGTGGCCAAAGGGCTCCCAGCTAACACATGGTTTAGACAGAAGTCAAGCCATTTCCCTATCCACTTAGAATTCTGAGTTTTTACTCCCCAACCTTTGCTGTCGGCTGACCATTTGCATGTTCCAAGACACGGTAATATCCTTAGTACCCATCTCAATGGAAACTCAATAAATATCTACAGAATGTCCAAAGGATTGTCTCTTTGATCTATTAAACATGGACCAGCACCTGGAAGTGGGAGACATGGCATTAAGAAGTGCTGGGAGATCATGATTGTCCTGTCTCAAATTATTCTGGTACAGTATATTCAGAGTTGATATAAAACACTAGCAGATTTCCTCATAAAATCAAAACCCTTCTTATTTTAAATACCAATTTCAAGAAACTTTTTTGTATAAACATATTACAAGTCCAAACTTATTTTTTCAAGTAAATATTAAATTTTGTATAGAAATCATATTTGCTTAATCTGATATTACATATTCTATTACATAGAAAAATATCTGAATATGATTATATTTCTATTTTTCACTGTTAGGCATTTTTAGAGTGCTGTGTCTTTGTCCATTGAAACCAAGAGTTTTTTAAAAACTATCTGAATTAAAGCAATAAAATTACTATATGTCTGGATTAGTAATCATGGATCTATGCCAATGCTGGAAGACATATATCTTCATAATTGAACTTTTCCTGTTAATTAAAACAGAATGGGTCTTTGAGATTTTGAAATTAATATTATTTAGCAAACCAAATAAAAAGTCGATTATTGACAAACCTATATTATAGAAAGAATTATACATTTTGTATCTTTCTATTATGCACTAATATAAAGAGAAAATAAAACTTTGGTTTGCAAGTGAGATTTAAAAGTTGACAGTTTCCCCTAAATTGTGACAATTTGCATTTCTACTTAAAATACACTAATAGGTAAATTAGAATATGTTCTTCAACCCTTAAAAATGCCATGTTTGACCAAATGCCATCAAAGTAGACATTTGACAGAAGAGAAACGTGAGGCTCAGAGAAATCAAGAAACTTACCTAAGGTCACACACCTGTAAAAGAGCAAAGCTAGGAAATGAACGTAAGCATATTTGATTCAAGAGCAGAATTTCTCAACATTAGCACCATTGACATTTTAGGCTGTATAATCCTTTGTGGTGGGGCTGTCCTTGGCATTGCAGGGTGTTTTGCAGTATCCTTGGCTTCTGCTCATCAGATACCAGTAGCACCTGTCCTCCAAGTTGCAATAACTACAAATATCTCCAGGTATTACAAAATTTCCCCTGGTGGGGGATTGCAAAATCACTGCTGCTGTAGAACCACTGCCTTTGAGCTTCTGTCCTAAGCACAAAGCTTTTTGCCTGCCTTTCAATGTAGGTCAAGATCACACTGTGCGTCAAGGTCTCCCTTGTAGCATGGGTTCCCTGCAAGCTTGCCACTGTCTTTGCACATCTGGGCCTCAGCCAGTTTAGTTTGTCCCTCATTTTACTTAGGAAGGAAATGCTGGGCACACGCAGTCTATGGTGTTTTGGGATATGGATATGTACCGAAAGCTAAAATTAATTTTAAAAAAATGAATTGCCCTGATCTCATTACTAGAAATCTGAGCCAGAACTGAATACATGTGCTCAGGGATAAGATTGTTAAAGAGGAAGGGTGGTGGGAAGACTAATTCAAGCTCAGAGTACTCACTATTTCACTTAGAATTAATTTGATGGAGAAATAGAGTAAGAATTGCAAAGTCATCAAAGATGATGGCTTTTCCTTTATGACCCTTGGCATCAGAACAAAGAGCCTATTTTTGTGGGTTTTTGGATTTCCAGAATAAAGGGAATAAGAATGTTTAGCTAATGTTTCGATGGTTTAGAGACTGTATGTACATTAGTGATAGGTCAATTAATATCTGCACAGTTCAAAGAGGCAATTATTCCAATTTATAAATCACTTCAGAGGTCAGGAGCTGCCATCCATTAATGTGGTTTTTACAAATAAGAGTGCTCATTGTTATGTGTGTTTGTGTGTGCATTTCTACCCATGTCATTCTATCTGGCCTGAATTTTCCAACCAGATCGCATACCTCCGTGATTATGTATTTGTCTCCAGAGCACTGCCAAATACATAGAGCACTGTATCTGCAATTTGACCCTTGGCTGAGACCACCTTATTTTTCGAGTTTTCACTGTGCTGAAAGGTACCACCATGCACAATGTTGCTTCCAGGAATGGCCTTCTTACATTACACTTTAAATGGCAGGGTTGGGAGCTAAGACTCGCTGGTGGGTTACAATGCCTCTTGGTAATCATTCAGAAAGGGGAGAGTGCCTAAGTGATTTCTGGGCACAATGGGCTTATCAGACACTTCGATAATTGGAGAAAAGTCTTCAAATGGCAACTTAGAGCTTTCCTTTAAAACCACGCAATAAGCATCTCTTCATTTTGTTTGTTGTTGGAGCAGGGAAGGTAGTACATGGCTTATATTAGTGGGAAGAGCTGGGAAGAAGGAGCTTATAGATGATGTTTAATGGAAATAAGAGTATTTACTTAATACTAAAAAAATAGCTAATAATAAATGCACTGATAATCCTTCCTATTGTATATGCCCCTTCCCTTTTAACTCAGAGTACTTCCATTGCAAAAATAGGACAATTATGGTATATAATCTATAATTATACAAACTATATTTATTTTTGTTGGTTTTATTATTAAAAATCAGAAGTATTTATCAAGCATCTACTACAGGTGTGGCACTATTCTAGGTGTTGAGGAAACCCCTGAAGACCAGAGACCATTACTACTTTTAGGGAGTTTTATTTTAGTGATAGAGACAGACAGTAACAAGAAATCAAAGCACTAAGATTTATATCAGTCAATGTTGTGAAGATGAGAAATTATAAGGTCATGTAAAAAGTCATGCCCTGCTGAGAGAAAGGATTATCAATGCAAGTGACATTTAAGCTGAGATAGAAACATGGAGCCCATCCTCAGTAGGTCAGGGGAGTAGGTCATTCCAGCTGAGGGAACGACAAAGTCCTTGAGGTACAAATGATCATGACCTCCTCCGGAAGAGGGGAGCCAGTACAGGCATATCACAGAAGGCCTCATAGGCCATGGTGAGGCATTAGGACACTATCCTGAGGACAGTTTAGATGTTGGAGTAAGTCCCTTTTATGATTGGACATTATTAATCCATTCTGATATGGAAAATAGTCTTTCTTTGAACTTTGGCACATCCCAGATTTTAAGGATGAACATGTTTTATTATGATATTTCTACTTTCTTCCTTGAGATGATATACTTTTGGTGCAATGCACTTTGTGGGGAGAACAGACCAGATGGCCTGAATAACAGCCCTTAATGAGGGCGATAACTATTTATGCCCAAAGACCAGGCTGCATGTACTGATCCACTGTCCAAACATTTTCTTGATGGGAGAGCCAGACAATGCTCCATGGTATTCCCAACTCTCCACTCAGAGGGAATACATTCATTTGGACTGGGATTTTTGTTATGTGCTTGCCTGTTGCCTTGTCAACAATTAATTCAGTTTCTTAATCCCAGGACAAGTATTTAGAAAACTGAGGTGATGAGAAGAATATCACCAGGAATGTGTGTGTTCCAAGGATTCCCTTGTGCATTGCAAACTCTCCTCCTGTTCCACCATGGGTGAGTGTGTCCATAAGCAGATGGATTTGGGTGCTCACCACAGTTCCACTCCCTACTGGTTATGTGGCCTCAGTTTCCTGAGTCCGTAAAATGTAGATAATAACACTTGGCTCATATAACTGTGATGAGAGAAAACTGAGGAAATTATTATCACACTCTCCTTAGAATAAGCAGATTTTCTCACTTATATTTACATGGCAGCTTTGCTCCACTGGGTTTCACTTTTTTATAGTGGAATATCAGCCTTTTTAGCCCCCAAACACAGCATTGATCTTTCTTTGGAAGCCACCATCTTTGCCTGGAAATGAGAGCAGAATGTTATTAACTTGGCTTCATTTTATCATCTATCACCAAAGGGTGGCAGTTAATCAAGGTGCTGTTTATAAAGAAAACCTTGAGATTCTCTTCTGATGAAAGACTTACCTAAGGGCTATTGTTTGTTACTGAAGTAAAATCAGTGCTTAGTAAAATTTAAAAATATAAAACAAGATGAAGGTTGAAGCAGAAGGTTAAGAGGGAAATTCTTAGAGAAGTTACATTTGGCTCATCTCTAACAAGTTATACTATATTGTTAAGAAAACGTTATCATGGTATTACCAAATATTTGTGAATGTACCATTAAAAACTTTTTTTGTATTCTACTGGCATTATTTCATTACATTAAATTGAAGAATGTTTACTGCTATGGCAGATACAGTAATAGCTTTCAGCTTTGGACTGCATTTATTTCAAAACTTTTCAAATAGTCTTTTATTGAAGAAGGTACACTTCAGCATAATACTTTTCCAGCTTTCCTTCTAAAGTTATATTTCATGACAGCTAATCTCAGTAAACAAAAGCAGTGGGAGGTCATGTGACACTGCTTTGTAATTAACTGCTAAGATTGCTAAGGCTGCACATGCATGAAAATATACTTGAGAAGATGACATCTTATAGTCTGAAGTTAGAAAGGTTGAGGTTCAATTCCCAGCTGTATGCCTAACAGCTATGTGACCTTATGGCAAGTTGCATATTCTTTCCAAGCCTCAGTTTCCTTATCTATACAAGGAAGATAATAACAAAAGAATCTACCTTACAAGTTGTAATTAGATTTAGATAGTATAAGCCTCAAAACAAACATTGACAATGGTATCTGATACATAACAAAAGTTCAAAAAAACTTCAACCATTGTTAACACTAATTACTGTGCTACTTTTAGTAGGTTGGTTTACCAACATTATTTATTTATTTATTTATTTATTTATTTATTTATTTATTTATTTATTTATTTATTTTAGAGTGAGAGAGGAAGGGAGGGAGGGAAAAATGGGGGGGACACAGACAGAAACATTTATTTGTTGTTCATTTATTTATGCATTCATTGGTTGATTCTTGTATGAGCCCTGACCAAGAACTGAATCCTCAGCCTTGGTATATTGGGAAGATGCTCTAGCCAACTGAGCTGCCCAGCCAGGACCCAGCCTGGACTTGAAATTCCTCTCTTTTAAAATAAAATATTTTGGCTGGAATCAGTGTTTCCCAAACTTAGTCACTTTACACAGCCTTCAAAACGTTCGCCATCTTGAGGGGGAATGATAGTCCTGAAAAGAATAAAACCATACACACACAGATATTCAGTATATCTGTAAATTTAAAGTAAATCTGTGATTTAATATAGGTGCATTGGCTTTATTTTTTAAGCATATTTTATTCATTGTTATTATACTTGTCCCAATTATTTCTCCCCTCTATCCCCCTCTGCCCTGCACCACCCCCACCCTCCAGCATTCTCCACTCCTTTAGTTCATGTTCATGTGTTGTACATGCAAGTTCTTTGGCTTCTTCATTTCTTATACTATTCTTAATATTCCCCTGTCTATTTTGTACCTACCATTTATGCTTCTCATTCCCTGTTCCTTCTCCCTCCATTCTCCCTCTCTCCCTCCCCACTGATAACACTCCACGCGATCTCCATTTCTGTGATTCGGTTCCTGTTCTAGTTGTTTGCTTACTTTTGGGATTTGTTTTTTAGGTCCCGTAGTTGATAGTTGTGAGTTTGTTGTCATTTTACTGTTCATAGTTTTTGATCTTCTTGAATTTCTTAGATAAGTCTCTTTAACATTTCATATAGTAAGGACTTAGTTGATGAACTCCTTTAACTTTACCTTATCTGACAGGCACTTTATTTGCCTTTCCATTCTACATAATAGCTTTTCTGTATAGACTAATCTTGGATGTAAGTCTTTGCCTTTCATGACTTCAATACTTCTTCCGAGCCCCTTCTTGCCTGCAAGGTGTCTTGAAAAATCTGCTGAAAGTCTTATGGAAACTCCTTTGTAGTTAACTCTCTCCTTTCCTCTTGTTGCTTTTAAGATTCTCTCCTTATCTTTAATCTTGGGTAACTTAATTATGTGTCTTGGTGTGTTTCTTCTTGGATCAAACTTCTTTGGGACTCTCTGAGCATCCTGGACTTACATGTCTAGTTCTTTCATCAGATCAGGCAAGTTTTCCTTCATTATTTGTTCAAATAAGTTTTCAATTTCTTGCTCTTCCTCTTCTCCTTCTGGCATCTTTATGATTCAGATGGTGGAATGTTCAGAGTTGTCCCAAAGGTTCCTCAGCCTCTCATTTTTTTTTTTTTTTGAATTCTTGTTTCTTCATTCTGTTCTGGTTGGATGTTTATTTCTTCCTTTTGTTCCAAATTGTTGATTTGTGTCCCAGTTTCCTTCCCTTTACTGTTGGTTCCCTGTATATTTTCTTTTATTTCACTTTGTATAGCCTTCACTTCTTCCTTCATTTTGCAACCAAACTCAATCAGTTCTTTGAGCATCCTGATGACCAGTGTTTTGAGCTTTGTATCTGGTAGGTTGGCTATCTCCTTGTCAGTTCTTTTTCCAGAGTTTTGAGATGTTCTTTCACTTAGGCCATATTTCTTTGTCTCAGTGCACCTCTAATGTTTTAAGGGGTGGGGCCTTAGGTATTCATCAGGGCAGGGCAACCCACTTTGCTGAGTGGTGGCGCTGTCTGTGGAGGAGGGATCAGAGAGGGGACAATGCCACTTGCGTGGTTCTCACTCCACTTTCTGTCACTTCCTTCACTTCCCACAGGCAAATTGGGTCCTTCTGGTGCTGATTCCCCGGTGGGTGGGCTTGTATATGTTCAAGGACACTGTGAACCTCTCCAAAAGACTCTCCTGTGAGGCCACAACCCCCACAAATTTTTATAGCGAGAGGTTTTGAGTCTTTATTTCCCCATGCTGGAAGCCTAGGTTGCACAGTCTGTCTCACTCCCCAGTTGTTCCTTTCAGCTTATCTGCACACAAATGTTGGGAGTCAGTTTGCCAGCCGCTGCCTTGCCACAAGTCTTCTCCACCTCAGCTGCCCATCTCTGACCCTCCTACTAGTCTGGATGAATGTTTCTTCTTTAATTTGGTTGTTGGACTTTCATGCAGTTTGATTTTCTAGCAGTTCTGGTTGCTTTTTGTTTTTAAATTGGTTGTTATTGTTCTTTTGGTTATGTGAGGAAGCAAAGCATTTCTACCTATGCCTCCATCTTGGCCAGAATCTCTGGCTTTAATTTAATAGCATAAAATACCATAATACCTATCCTTCTAATGTGTTATTATAGAATATCCCATCACTGAAGTTCTTACTTATCCATGGGTGTATCTGGGCACCATACCTTTACCAAATGGATTATCTGTACCCTGCATATCTCAGGCTTATTCAGAACAATAATAGCTAGCAATCTTTTCATTTCAAATACACATTAATATAGACACAAATGAAACCATTAGGTACAGTGTAATAGCTGAGAGCAAAGATCCTGAAGCCAGACAGACTGTGTTCAAATCCCATCTCTGCCACTTACTTTTTGGTGCTGGACCAGCCATTTAACATCTTGTGTCTCAATTTCCTTGTCTATAAAATCAGAATAATAAGAGTATCTACTTCAGTGTGTTATTGTGAGATTTTGGATAACTCAGTATACGTAAAGTGCTTAGACTAGTGCCTGGTACCAGCACCTAGTAACTGAGCTATGCCTATGAACATTGGCAAATATATCATATATTAGGAAACACTATCTTGGATCATCTCTATATTCCACTTTGGCTGCGAAGTCTTTAAGGAGTTTAGAAGGAGATCTGGGTTCTAATTCTCTTTACTTTATATCTTAATTCTCCTTAATATCTCTGGCACAGATTTTTTCCTCCTATAATTATTATAGTACCAGCATCCCCCAGGTACTCCTGAAATATGGAAAGATCTGGAATGGGTAACTCCCCTAATACTTGATAGTAGAAAGTCTTATTATTAACCAGCAGCTTGTGACTCTGGAGCCTGAGCAGAGGATCAATGTGAGAACCAAATGTTGTTTGGTGATGCTCCACTGATTAAGCAAAACCACAAAGGAACAGAAAGTAATTTCTCTCATTATGGCTTCTCTGCCAACAACATTGAAGAAAATACAATGTGAATTCCATGTGTCCAAATATACTCCCATTTTATTTGGTCATAAAAAATAAGTCTCTCTGGCCTACCATATCTGAAACTCAAATTATTTATATCTCAAACTGTAGACTTCCTCTGAATCTTCACACACCTGCATCATGTTGATATTCAAAATAAGCACAATTTATTGAAAAGCATGAGATTTCTGTCCAAAAAGAAATTCCCTGAGGATAAGGGAACCTATGTGCTGAGAGACTAAAGTCAGATATACAGACAAATCAATTCCTGCCTTTGTACTGAGAGAGGTTCAGGGGACAAATCAAGTGTTTAATTTACTCAACTGGAGTTATTACGTGTTTAATTATTATGGCTCAGATGAGAAAGTTTTTTGTAAATCACAGTGAACTGGTATTAACTCTCAGACATACTACAGCAAGTTTTAATAGACCACAGAACCCCTATACTTTTAGGCTTGAATGTGGTCAGGTTTCACTCGAGGTAGCAATAGACAAGTTCTTGCATCAGAGCTGTAAGCATATGGACATATCCAAACTAAGGCAGGAAAAGGGGGTTATCTGGATTGAAGCCAAGTTGAGGAATGGTTTTATCTGATGTTAGTTTTATTTAGTTTGACAAGGGATGGTCCAAAGCCAAGAAAATATGTCTGGTTTAGTTTTCTTTTTTCTGTTGTACAGCTGATGACCTCTGGGACAATAATGCCCCCATCAGAGATTACCTATTTCTCCAGAATCCATTTATACTTTTCCAACAGTGAATTTACCATGGTTGTGATTATAGTCTTTCCATTCCCAACAAAATTTAAAAATTTGGTAATTTTTTAAGTAGGAGAATCATAATATACATTTTATGCTACTAAATTAAAACCCATCCAATAAATTGGCATCCTACTGGGATACAGCTAGTATTGGGGGTATTTAATCCCCTCCTCTAGGACCTTCCTTCATAAACTGAATGTATCTTATAGACCTAGGTCAGATCATTAACTAGAATGAGATTACCTTTCTGTCTCACTCCATCATTTTTTCACCAATTTCCTTTCTGAGATGAACTTTTTTGCTCTTGTCACTCTGCCCAGGCCTGGGAAGGTCACACAGTGAAGGGTTATTTGCCGGCATCCAGTTCATGACTGATTCTGGTTCTTCAGAGCTACTTATACCACCCTTCTAATAAAATTCTTACTTTGCCTAAATTAGTCAAAGGCTGTTTTTCTGTCTTGCATCCAAACAAGTTCATACTAAGATAGATAGATAGAGAACCTACCATGCTAGGCACTATTCCAAACTGTTAACATGTACTAACACTTTTATGTTTACAAGTTTATGAAGACACCCACCTCTGCCCATACTTTAACACTTATATTTCTAATCCCTGTTCTATTTTTTTCCTGTTTTTCAATGTATTCATCTCTTTCCAACATACCTTATAATTTACTTATTAGGTCTACTGTTTATCTGTCTCCCCCCACTAGAATGTAAGCTCACTGATTATCTCAAGTGCCCAGGACGTCTCTGACACAAGGCAGAGCTCAATAAAGGGATTTAATTAATTAACTAATTAATTAATGAGCTACATGCTATCATTTGGCTTATTATAAATGTTTCTTTAAATCCACAGCCTCTTCCCACTTCCCCAGCGGGACATGCTTAGGTCAAGTGTTCTCCTCTCTAACACTTTTTAAGTATGGGCTAGATTTTCATATCTGTGCTCTTGCCCAGCAACAGGGGACTAGATCAAATGACCTCCTGAGAGCTGTCTGGCCCTTGACATTCTAATTCAATTCCACTTAAATGTCCTAAAAGTAATTTGTGAAGAAAATTCTTTTCCTCCTTCTCTCCTCAATTGGAGTACACATTCATCTAATTATTTCCTTGGTAGAGTGACCTAGCTTTAAAGGAACACTATGTCAGCTCTCACGAATTTTCTCTAAGCACTCACTTTATAAAACTAAGAGACTAAAGACTCAGCTCTCTAGGGAATTAAATTGCATTCAAATAAGATTAAGGATTTTTGACTCACAAAGGCAAGGACAATCAGAGGCTAACTAAAACGAGGCAATTGTTCAGCAAACTAATCCAGACATGTTATTCACAAAGGGACTCTCACAATTGGTCAGGGAAGAAAAATGCTTGCAAGGAATGGAATGGGCGGACTGGCTTGAGTTAAGGGAGGCTTCTTCCTCCTAGGGTTTAAAGCCCTATCCCTCACTTCCTAGATGGTGAATCTGTTTATTTTCTCAATTCAGTCGATTGTAGCCCTATATCGTCCCACTGAACTGGATTAGGTTAGGGTCTTAGAGAGAGCCTTTGATTAGAATGTGAGAGCCAAGCACAATTGTCAGTTCCTCTAAAGCAACAATGGAGTGAAGTGCTGTCAGAGAAACTATTCTATTGATATTTGCTGATGTAAAGAAGTCCTATCACCATTGGTTTGGAACAGAAATTCTTAACCTTCTATGGGCCATGAACTCCTCAGAATAATGTTCTAAAATGTGTAAAATAAAGAACATATGATTGCAAACTAATTAAATTGAAAGCTAATTAAATTGTCAAAATATGTTTTTCAAAACAGATTAGTAGTATATGTATTTAGTAAAACATGACAACTCAAGGCTAGCAGTAGTTTGATAATCACCATCATTTTAAATTACCATCATTTAAATGATTTTTTAAATGATGGTGGTGGTGATGGTGATAAATTTAAATGATAGTGTGGAGTATCTCAACAACTGTAATATGATAGAAAATATCTAAAATTTATATAAATGATAAAGTTACAGGTACAACTACTAATACTGTGGTTTGTTGCCTACAAACCACATAATTGAATAAAATGCTAAATTTCAGCTAGATGTTAATAAAAGTGGTGATATAATTTAATGGATGCCTCCCTGAGTTCTATCCCAGGTTAAGAACTCCTGGAATGGAGTTACAGTGAGTCACGAATCCTCTCACTAAATATACCCAACTTCACGGTGTGATGCCTGTGTTTGCTGACTTGTAGTCAAATTATTACTCAGCCTACTAAGGAAATGTGCTTGTTGGCTCAGGTCAACAATGAGAAATTTTGAAAAAAAAAAAAGAAAAATATCAGTACCAGGTGCATGTTTTATATTTAATGAAATGGCCTCTTCTGACTGGTGGGCAAAAAGCCACAATGCACCACAAAAGAGTAGTAAAAACTCTGGCATTATAGTGACCAATGTGCCCTGGACTGCCCAGGACTATACCTGTTTTAAAATGAAAACTGCATGTTCTAGGAACCCGTCAGGCCCTGACCAACCTGAATGGTTGGTGGGTACTTTGGAGACAGAAATAACAGAAGGATCTTGATCAATTTGTTTATTTCTTTGAGCCTCAGCATCTTAGTCTCCAAATGAAAATAGGAATACCTTTTCTACAAGGCTGTAATAAGGGTTAGATGAGGTTATATATGTAAAATGCTTAACACAGTGTCACATTATAAGCATTCAAGAAGAGTGGCTATTACTATCATTTCTGTTGTTACAACAATAACTCCCTTGTCTCTATGTGATTCCATCCCCCAGAAAGAGCCTCACTTTCCTCTGCTCTTATGCAAATTATAAACAATCTCCAAAGCCCATCCTAAAACTCACTTTTTCATGAAGAATTTGCTAAAATCACATGCAGGGATGAAATGATGTATTCAGTTGTATTTAGCCTTAAAATGGAATGAAATGCTGATACATGCTATAACATGGATAAGCCCTGAAATCATTATGCCTGGTAGAATGTCAGACATAAATAGACAAAAATTATATAATTCTACTTATATGAGTTGCCTAAAATAGGCAAATCCATAAAGGAAGAAAGTAGACTGGAGGTAACCAGGAGCTGATAGAAGTGGGGCAAGAAAGAGTAAGAGTTTAATGGGTGCAGAGTTTCTGTTTGAGATGATGAAAAAGTTCTGGAAATGCTTAATGGTGATGGTAGCACAGCATTATGAATGTACTTAATGCCACTGAATTGTGCACTTAAAAATGATTAAAATAGTAAATTTTGTGTTATGTGTATTTTTTTTAATATGTGGCTTGCATATGTGGCTCACATTACATTTCTTTTATACAGAGCTTCTCTAGAGCTTAACAAAGGACCGGGCAAACATGCTCTCCTATCTGCAATGTTGATAGTGCTTAAGAGCTCATCCTTGGGAGTGAGAGCCCCTGACTGGCTCAAAAACCTTAGTCAATCCTAGAGTATCTGATAACTTCAGCTTCCCCATCTGCAAAATATGGAATATAAAATGTGCCACATACGGTTATTGTAAGTGTGTCTACTGAAGCACAAAAGATATTGCTGAGTAAATTATACTCATTGTCACTATAAATGGAAGAAAACTATTCCATTTTTATTGGTGTCTTTTTTTCTATGCCTGAGAAATAATGTAAAAGACTCAACAGCTTTCTACTTAGCTCTGTGAAAGCCTAGCCAGTAAATGTTATCCCCTTTTTGGAGACTGTGGGGAAAGAGCTTAGTTTAGAAATAGCATTTATTTTAGAAATCCCCTTTCCCTATTGGCTAAATATTGTCCTCATAATGTGATAGATACATTCCTAAAAAGTTTACTGGTAGGCAAAACTATACACTGAAAATAACCAAGGTTATAGAGCAAATAGGGTTAGAAGCAGACCACTCAAAGTCTCCACACCTTTTCAAAAACCACTGGTCCATGGGGAAATAACTTGGCCAGCTAAGGTAGAAAACTTGGAATGGCTAGAGGCTGACACAGTGTTATTTAAAAATGTGGACTGTCACACACACACACAAATAATGTGGAAATGCTGGCAGTGCCTTAGCTGGAGCAGCACTGGCAGGTGCTGAGACAATTCAGATGGGAGTAAAGCTCTGAGCAGTGGGCTGTCATTAAAGTGGGCATGGGAGGAAGGGCACACTGCCATGAACTAAAAGTTAAACAAGGCTGGGGGTGCCCATCCTTGAAAATGAGCCCCAGTTGTGGGGACTTGTGTTAAATATTCTCTAAAAACAACTAAAATGTTTCCTGCTGCCAATATAGCAAGCCAAGTTGAGGACATTTTCCTTACTGTCTGAAGCTTTTAATTGGGCTACTGCTAGTCCAGTTCCCTTGCCTAGGGAAAAATAAAATCACATATGAACCAGTATGTCTTGTTCATTATACAGACAGCATTTCTCTCTCACAGTAACAAATGGCCTAACTCATATCCCAAAATAATGCATGCTTATATCTTCTGTGTACATACATGATCCTATTGGATATTCATAATACCTCTATGCAACTGGTGATATTAACACTCATTTTAAAGTCAATTATCTTGCTCATAGATCCTACAGCAAGTAAGTAGCATTAGGATTCATATGAAGTCTGTTTATCTCAACACTCATCCTCTTAACCACTATACCTGGTCATTTTAGGTCATTTAGGTTATGACAAATGGGACCAGACATTTTCGCAGATCTTAAATTCAACCTTACCTACCCTCAGTCCTCAGCAAACTTCCATTGTCGTTTCTGAATTCACTGTATTAGTGAAAGTAGATAAAAATGATCCAAACACATTTCTTCTACAAATGAGTTGGGAGAAGTGAAAGGTATAATGTCATCTGCTAAGATGTTTAACCCTGAGGATATTATTTTGAGTTTATCCCTTATCAGTTATGAAAATCAATTATCATTAAACTGTAAGTTTTCTGTGTTAAGGTTTCCATTGGTGAGCTAAATGGAAGCGTGTCCAGGCAGGACTGGGTACGCCCCGACTTCCAGGTCAGTTGCTGTAGGATTTATAATATGGAAACAAGTCTTGAAGGCTAGCAAATACTCTGATGAGAGAGATTCTTAGATGAAATTCAGAACTTGCTTCCTATCCTGGGCTATTCAGTTAATAGATATGGGGCAGCCATACAGGTTATAAAAGTGTTAAATATTTCTGTAGTGCTGGATAAATAGTCACTGAGTTCTCTAAATGCCCCCTCTACAATTTTAGCTTTCCTGGCCCCTCCCATTGGTCCCCCCAAACTTCCTCTCATTTCAAAAACTAAATGCCTGGCTGCCTAAAGGGGTTCTGGTTCTTCCGTTAGAATCCATTCTCACAGGCCAGCACCTCTACCATCCTGCTGGTTAAATATGTCTCATATTACTCCTGCCTGACCCTCATTCTATGACTAAAGAACTGGCTTAATTCTTGAGATGTCAGTTGCCCATCTATATTAATGAGATAGGGAGTATAGATAAAAGAATTGGAAAACTTGACTTTGTTGAGTAATTTATCTATTGTTTGAGTATAAGAATATATTTTTTAAAATAAATTCATTTATAGAAAGTTTCCAAATCAAGGTTTCAAGTTCCTGTTGATTGGCCAAATTTGGCCTACAGGTGGGTTTTTTTAATGGCCAGGAGTGTATAAAAATATTGAGAGTAAGATTAGGCCAAAAAGAAAAAAAGTTCATCACAGCTATCCTCCCCCTTTTACCTTGTCCTATTGCTGAGTTGCACATTTGATATCCCATGCTGTTCCCTGAAGGCATTCAAATATGACACCCTCATTCTAAATATGCATCATATACTTTCAGTTCTGTTAGTATTTACTCATCAGCATAGGGGAACACTCATCTTAAAGTCTATGACTTGAGCTACAATGTATCTGTTTTGTTTAAGAAATGGATGCAAAGCTACACTATTCAGTAGCCGATTACAATTAATTAAACATTTCACCAGACTTAGATCTAATTAGATTTGATTCATCTCTAATTTTATCACCAATGAGCATATATTGATGATTATTATATATCTTCTAAACTTCACAGCAGACAAATGCTTATCTCTTTCCCTTGGGCTTTTTCGTCCCCTGAAGGGATGTAATGGTGAGTCATCACCCATGTTCTCTCTGACTCTTGGTGCCCATCTGAGAGCCAAGGATAGAGATCTGTTATGGTAAGACAGCTTCTGGCTTTGGACCACATCTCCATATTATTCAGGCAGAGATAGGGAGGGTGAGTGTCCATCCACAAAGATTCAAGGCCAAGGGGGAGACACTGATCTGAAATAACTGAGGAAACTACCACTGGTACCACTGACTTGGAAGCTCCAAGTAGAACCACACGACTTCAGCTCAGGTCTAGGTACTGCTTAACCTATTACCCAGCACACTCATGTGACCTAGGAAAAGGGTTCTGAGGAGCCAAGATGTCACTCTGACCTGTTTTTTGAGCCATTCCTCTATGCAGCCCTACAAGAGGTTTTAGAGGGCCTTGTGATTTGCAGAAAAATAGAAATTCCCAGCCTCTAATTTTCTTCAGGCTACACTCTTGTAATTAGTATATTGGTGTTAAGTTGATTACATGTTTTTTAGTATTTATTGAGTACTTATTATGCATAAAGCACTATGAGAGTCTTGCTGGAACTCTGGGTAGGTTTTGAAGACTTCTAGGTTGGGGTGACACAGTCAAGAAGTTGCCTAGGGTTCAGTGATCTTAGTACATAAAGTAAAACAAGAGTTACTAGTCTCTGGTAGTTGTGACCAGGTCACTGACAGTATGTAGACAGAATATATTCCAATAAAGGCTACAAAATTGTTAAAACTTTTAATTATGTTTGGGGCACATAGCATTATAGAACTAGCTGAGTTGGCATTATTGAAAACCTTGCTAGCTGCCGTTCATTGACCCAGCCAGCCAAGGAAGCTCTTGGGAAAGTCTGGTCATTTTATTCAGGTTGTTTGTCCATCACTGTAATTATAGTGTTTTATTTTTGAAGACTCCAACATTCATTAATCCTAATAAATAACAGCTTTTTAATTTCAGACTATCCTTCACCACATAATAGAGAAAGTAGAAGACAGTGAAGACTGCCTTTCTATCTTTACATCCTTTCCACAATATAGTTTGGAGGAAACACAGGGGCAGTTGACAGGAAGCAGTGAGATACATTCATTTTTCAGATTAATAGGCTGGATATTATTAGTTAAACTAAGTTGGGAAACATTGGCACTTAAAGACCTAGAAGACTTTATTTTATTTTGCTGCATATTTATATTTGAGCTTAAAAAGCATTCCTTTATGTTTAAATTTTTAAAGCTTTTAAAAGCTGTAGCAATCTAAGCTTAATATTAAATTTTGCAGATAAAGGAAAGGGATATGGATTACTTAGTGGATAACTATTATATTCTAGCTAAAGTGGGAAAAAATAACACAAAACTTGCCTTGGTAAAGCCACACACTGATATTTGTGTCAGGGATAGCAGTTCATGTTTCAAAACATTAAGAGTAAGGAGAGGCTGGCCTGTGATGAAATGTTTCATTTCATACCACAGAACCCAGTGGCATTCCGTCGAGAGGCAACTCCTTGGTATCTAAATGTGTAAATCAAACATAAGGTTTGGTTCCCACAGGAAACTTCCTGAGGAAGCAAGTTTATTTATCTAATATTAACATTCAGGTAAGAAGAACCCAGTATATCCATCCAAAGAAGAGTTAAATAGGGTACAGAAAGATCTGAGAAAGGAAAAGTGATCTCTTTCTTTTATACAATCTTATTTCTGCCTTCATTCATTCATCCTGTCTTCTCAGCCCTTAGCACCTCATGAACTATAGAAGGAAATCAACTTCATCAATATGAAGTAAATAGCCAGTAGTCAATGCATTTGTCGATCTCTACCCTGTCAAAAATAGGTGTCTCAGTTATCTATCGCTGTATCCAAAGCTTGGTAGCTTAAAACAGCTATTCGATTTGCTCATGATTGAGAGGTCAGCACTTTGGGTAGGGGTCAGCTGAATGCTTCCTCTGTAGGTCTCATCTGGCATCTCCAGTGACTCAGTGGGTCTGAAGGTTCTGAGATGGCACCATTCACATTTATGGCATTTAGTGCTAGCTGTAAATCACAGCTCATATGTTTCCAGAAAGAGAGTCTGAGCTTTGTCACATGTAGCATTCTGGGAAACATGCCCCAATGCACAAGAGCTTTTCTAGCCTCTGCTTGCATTAGATGTTCCAATGTCCCATTGGCCAAAGCTGGTTAAATGGCCAAGCCCAATTAGTGTGGAAGAGGACTGCCCAAATGCACAGGTGCAGGAAGATGCGATTCACTGAGGGTCATACTGTGAAAACCTACCCCAGTAGGCAAGAGTAAATGGTAGGAAAACAGCTTGTTCTAACAGACCTCGGTAGCTCGGAATCAGGATGCATGGAAGACTAGGACACTGCCTCTGTTCTGGCTTCTGAAAATATAGAGGAGAATGATGCAGACAACTTTTTCATACACAGGGACATCCTCAGCCCTTTTGCTGAAAACTGGCTTACTAAAAACAAATTGGGTCTTTCTAAAACATTTATTTCCCTAAGACAATCTATGGACAAAGTGAGTCCAGATTCTATTTTCCTTGATTACTCATGTCTGATGATCTGAATTAATTTCTTAGTATTTCCAAAAGCACCTGTTATACACTGTAAAAGAGAACAAAACAAAAATATTTTGTCCTTGAGTGAGGACATGGAGTGTTCTACCTTTGAGCAGAAAGATATAAATCAAATGTTGGGAGAGGTGATCATTTAAAATGCATACAGTGGCATCAATGACCTGCTCTTAGAACTTCAAATACCCACTGGCTTGAGCAGCTCAGCTATGTAATGGGCATTCTAAAACACACACTTGCTTCTGAGAGATCTGTCAAATGGACCATGTGTAAGAACAGAGAATTACAAAGTTGGAAAGAATCTGAGCAGTTTTTCCTGAGAACCTAGTCAACTTGTGGTATAAATTATTCAAAACATATGGACCATCATTCTACTTTAACCTCTTATACTGATGTTTGCCTCTTGCCAAATTTCTTTCCCCTGCAGAAATTATAATCTCTGGTTTGCTTAATCTGTTTATAAACCTACATAAGGTAAATGGAACCTGGAACTGTTTCAGGACTTGGCTAATTTCATTACAGGTCGCAGTTTTGAAAGAGAAAAAGAACTTGTGCTATCCATTCATATATAACATACCTTCCACGATCAAGCTAGTTATTTAAGATGCTTACACATTTCCTAAAAATTTCTTCACATATATAGTGACATCAGCAACAAGTTACATTGACTGAGTGCTTATTGTGTACCAGGCAATGGACTGAGTGCCTTGGAAGGTCAGCATAGAGTTTATGTGTTAGGTTGAGTTCATGTTGAACAGAAAGCTCACCAGCAAATGGGGAGAAATCAGAGCCAATATGGCAGCCCTTAGAAACTAGGAAAATGCTGATCCTATCATTTCATGGCAAATGGAAAGCCACAAAGCAGGAAGATTTGCAATGCTTCTTATGCTTGTGGAGATGTTCCCCTAAAAAAAATATCTGAGCATACAAAAATATTCACACAATTCCATAGGTCCTCACAGACAACCTGAAACCTAACCATGGGCACACTGAACTTCTGTATGAAGAATAAGAGAGAGCTCTGACTGGTGTGGCTCAGTTGGTTGGGCATTGTTTCCCTAAGCAAAATGCCACCAGTTCAATTCCCAGTCAGTGCATATACTTGGGTTGCAGGTTTCAGTCCCTGGTTGGGGTGCATGCAAGAGGCAGCCAGTTGGTTTCTCTCTCACACTGATGTTTCTCTTCCTCTATTTCTCCCTCCTTTCCCCTCTAAAAATAAATAAATAAATAAAATCAGTTTTAAAAAGAGTAAGAGCAAGAAAAAGAAAGAACTTGATTTTTACTAGAAGCCTTCTGTGCAGCAGACACATGACATACATATCACCCCACCTTCACAATGGCCATGAAAGATATAGCTTATGTTTTCCATTTGGCAGATTCAGAAACTGAAAACTGTGACACCCCAAAATTAAACATTTACAGAGATGATTCTGTCAGCAAGTACTGGGCAGAGTTTCAAAACTGCACCTTCTTATCTTCCTAGACTTACAGCATTTGAGCTGACCACAAGAGATAAAATAGAGTTCGACAAAATAAAACACAACAGAGACAGGCATTTTGATAACAAATCATTTATATTAGAAACTACATAAATATGCTACAGTAGATACCCTTAAATGTATCACAATTCATCCCTACCATTGAATTTTATACAGCATTAAAAGTCATTTTTTTGTAAAATATTTAATGACATAAAGGAATGTTCACAATTGCAAGGTCATAGAAGCAGAATTCAAATATGTATTTCAGAAATATATATATACCTGTATATTCACACACACACACACACACACACATACACACACACAGAGATGGGGCAAATGTAGGCTTATAGTTGTGAATCCATGAAATGGAGTTTATTTTTATATTATTATTTATTATCATATTTATTTTCCATATAAACAACTGTAAACTTACTTTTGTTCCACCCTGTGTATGTAGGTATGTGTGTGTGTATGTATACATACATTGAGAAAACTTTAATGATAGAAAAAGAAGTAGTTTCTGTATTTTATTCCTTCATCTTTGTATCACAATGCTCATTTGTTATGTTTATAATTAGAAAAAACATTCTGAAGTTGAAGTCTAATACTTAGATGTCCACACTGTCTTCAAAAGCAGAAAATAATGGAGTTGGAAGGGACTGTAGCACAATCTCTTTTTAATAATAGGAAAACTAAGGCCCAGACAAGCATTGCCTAAAATTAAACAAGAGCTTGCATAAAATTGGTGGCAAGGTTGGAATGCATAGTATAGTATAGTATGCTATAGTATATGGATAGTAGTATATGGAATGCATAGTATATGGAATGCATTAATTTTTCATTTTTATGTGATTTATTGAGTAAAACCTTATCAGAAAAATAAGTTCTCATACTGAAGCAATGCTTTGAAACTCTGTGGTTCCCACATATATGTGAAAACTAAAGTCAGGCTTTCCTTACCAGCATAATCACCCAGGGCCCTGCATACTCTCATCTTCTGCTCCTCAGCACCTCTTACCAGGAGACAGCCAGTCTCACTTGGACAAGAAGTTGAAACCAAGAGAATGGGAATCCAACTTATATTCTGACATGCAATTTAATAAAAGTGGCCCCTCCCTTTGGAATGTCCCCCTGGTCCTCATCTTCTAGAGCCAGAGCCAGATCAAGCATGTAGCCCGTTCCTCAGCCGAGCCCACCAAAGACTTTTTCTGGCAGGGGCTTACGATGGATGGATCTCAGCCTCTGGGGAATAGTCAAAGATGTGTACATATGTTTCCATAATTGCCCTAAATATTTACATTGTCCTTATCAGTAGATTACATTACATATTTATTTACAAGTATCATTTATAGTGCTCTCCCCTAATTGGGAAACGAAACAGCTGTTTAGCACTTAGAAGAACATGGCATGCGCCCTTTGACTGATCACTTAAAGAGAATGGATTATAAGTATTTACTTTGGGATTTCTAAAACAGGGCTGACCAGTTGTAGGCAGAATTAAAATGATTTCTCAGGAATTTTCTGCTATAAGAGATTATAGAGATACATGAGAAGGACAGAGAAATGAAAGAGCAGATTTTGGGGGTTAAATGGCATTTGTTGCCAATTTCATGGGACTAGGCAATTGTGTGGTTGGTGTCCTAATTTGAATTGTGTTATTTACCTCGCTATTGAGTGTACAATGGTGATTATGCAAGCCTGTGGGGTCACTTGCTAACTAGTTTGCCAGTGAGTAGCTCAGAGGAAAGTTCTTCAAAACTAACTGTGTATTCCAAAGAGCAGGGAAAGCCACCTCTTTTAAGTTATTTCTGCCATTAATTCAAATAATAAAAATGCAGAACTAAGATCTCAAGTTTTTTAAATGGCTAATTGACATGGTTTTATAATCTTGCATAGAAATGTAAAAGAAAGACTTAATTGAGTATATTTGTTTTGAATTAAACCAGATGTAAAGCCAATATTTTTGCTTGTATTTAACTACAACAACTGTAAGTACATGATAAATATTGTGTTTTTCTGGCATTGCCCACATGACAATGTATTGCTTATATATGAATAAGTGACTATACCTTGGGAAAAAAATAAACAAAGAAGTTCACCCTTAGTATAGCTATGTAAATAAAAGAAAAAATGGTTGTTTATTCATACTATATCTAGTTTACAGTGTGTGAAGTTTAATTTTAAAACCCCATATGCATAGTTTATTGTATACAAATGTGGTCAGTTAAAACAAATTTCTTAAAACATAGCAAATTTAAATAGGTTTGTATCAACACAGGTTTCCAATGCATCATCATTATCAAATTATTTCACATTATCTTCAAGGGGAAATGGTTTTGCACCCAGTGGTAAACATAGTTTTCACACTCTACTTAGGAGGGTAGGGGGTTGTGTGTGGAGTGCGGAAATAACTTAACACTTCAGTTCATGGTATTAGACATTTTTGAAGAATAACCAAAGGGTTCTTGTCAGTTTCAGGAATTTACTGAATACACACTTTCACTTTTTAAAAGTGGGCCTGGAATCAAACCCTTAATAGAATTAGATAGCAAATCTGTGTCATAGACTCCAGAAGTGGATTGAGGGCTCTTTTTAGAATTTCCGCATACTAAGAATGTTCAAAAGAGTCAATAAAACTTAACTCTGGGGCCAACCAGCCATGGTGGGAAAATGACCACTTAAAATTGTCAACAGAAAAGACAAACATGTTCAACTTCAACTAGTGATGGAGAAACTAGGCATGGGGCAAGGCATGGGAGAATGCTCTCTAATAGGGTTTGTAACTTAACAACCCTGGGCCGGGCATGGTTCTTCTTGTTACACAGGTTGTGACCCACAACAAATCACACCATTTCTCTCAGAGTGATTTATCTTATGTCTGCAATGAGTACAATAGCACCCTGTACTTCTGTGGGGTAGGTAGCATTTAATATTTGCTTCCTCTGTTAGACAGTAAGTTCCTTTACATCAAGGCCCTGCACATCCTTACAACCCTAGTACCAATCACATGGCAGCACACAGCAGGATTTGTTGAAAAAGACCTTGTTTTTTTTGAAAATTGTAAAGAGAAAATGAAATAATTTATATAGAGTGTCTAGTACTGTGCCTGCTAAGACTGAATCTTCAGTGCAAGTGGGATGCCATTATTACTATTCTTATTATTATTTGCAATGCATATTAAATAAAACAATAAATTCCAGGCTCTTTTAGGATAAACTCACCAGATATTCCAAAAGGGGGAGGCTAAGAAACTACATTTTATTTGTTCAACTTGTAGTTGTCAGGCTTAAGGAAATCATTAAAGTTTGGCTTCTCTGACAGAATGACAACTCAATGTACAAAGGAAGATACATTTTTTTTTCTAGGAGCCAGGAATTCCTGAAATCAAGAGAGCTGAAACACATAATTAATAGTTAGGAGGCTGTTTATTAGCTCTCAACCAGAAAAAAGAACATTGTCTCTATTGTATTGTGGGATATATAATACGGGCTGGAGATTTACCCTGATTCTACCTTTCTGGTAGTTGAAAAGTTCGTATCTACCAAATATCCCAAATATAAAGCCTCTCTCTCTCTCTCTCCACTCTTATAGAACGAAAGATGTAAGTGCTGACTGATCAGTTCTATCTATGCCTAATGTAATTTTGAAGCTGAAAGGAACCTTGGGAACATCTATTCCTCTAAACAGGACATCTCTATTATAGATGACAGAAGCGCATCTTAAGTAAGTGACTTTCCCAAGGAAACATAGACTATAACAAATCAAGGACCTGACCACAGTTTCCCAATGTCTAGTCCTCCTATTTCACTATGCTGCTTTACCTGATATTCCTGATAGTGGTAGTCTGAAAAACAACCCCTAAACATTTTCACATCCTAATCCCTGCTACCTGTATTTGTTGCCTTACATGGAAAAATGTCCTTGCAGGTATGATTTAGGTTAACGATCTTGAGATGGAGAGATTACCTTGGATTATCAGGGAAGATTCAGAATACAATCACATGTATCCTTGTAAGAACTAGGCAGGGGATCAGAGACACACAGAGGGAAAGATGATATGAAGAAGCAGCAGAGAGAGATTTAAGGATGCTGGCCTTGAAGACTGGAGTGACGCAGCCACAAGTCAAAGAATGTTAGCAGCCACCAGGAGCTGGAAGAATCGAGGAATTGATGCTCCTATAGAGCCTGTAAAGGGACTGAAGTCCTGCCAACAGCTTGATTTCGGCCCAGTGATACTGATTTCAGACTTTTAGCCTCCAGAACTGTGACAGAATAAATTTCTGCTGTTTCAATCCACAGAGTTTCCGGTACTTTGTTATAGTAGTCACAGGAAACTAACATACCTATGAAAACTGAACTCATATTTTCCTATTTTAAAAATTGTAGGCATATAATACGACCACAAGACAATACTTTATAAAGAGACTATTCTGAAAATTATACACAAGCTTTGGTCCAAAATCACTTTTTACAACTTAATGTCTCAGAATTAACTGGACTAGAGATGCATTTTACATAGAAGGGGGATGTCCCCAAAAAACAGAATTTATTTATAAAAAAATGTGTATTTATTCTTACGTGTTTAAACTTCAGTCACCTTCAAAGTACTCTCCATTTGATGCAATACACCCATCAAGACATTTTTTCCACTGCTCAAAACAGTTTTTAAACTTGTCAATTTTGATGCCTTTTAGTGTTTTTGCCATTTTTGGTTTCCTCTTTTTTCACACCAGCAAAGCGTTTCACTTTGAGGACTTTTTCATCCAGGGAAACAAAAAAAAATGTTGCTTGGTGTGAGATTGAGTGAATAGGGAGGGTGAGGCGTGGGGGCCATGTCGTTTTTGATCAAAGACTGTCGAACACAGTGCTGCATGGTCAGGTGCTCTCATAAATCACCCATCATGAAATGGACAAATACATTGAGAGTCTTCAAAAAAAATTCACTGAAGCTTAATACAGCCTCTCACAAAAACACCAGCAGGTACACTGACACAGATGGGTTCCTAGTACACTCACTTAGTGGGGGTAGCTTGTACTACAAGAAGCCCGTCCTCCAAAAGAAAATTCTGGGTCTTTTTTGGTCCCCCCTCATAGGTTTAGAAGAAATTTTCACTGATTAGATTTTAGATGCCTTTAGGAAACACTCTTGTCTTATAAATAATACATACGTAGATTATCATTTAGTATGTTAATTTTTCAAGGAACTAATTTCATGATATTGTGTTGATCTTGCTAGCTTTAGTTTTAGAGGATGATTTTATTTTTAACTTTAACCCAGACATATTCTATGCAGCCGCCAATCACTCTTCACCTCAGTAAGTCTTCCTCACCAGTCTTCCAATGAGTGGATTTATTCACTGCTTAATCTTGGCTTGTATGTAATTGGCTGGTATGATTTGTATTGCCTTAAATAAAATACCTCTTTTAAGCTTAAATCTTAAATGTGTACAAAACAGCACTGGAAAGGATGTATTAGTATTGGTTAAAGATTGGTAGGCTACCCCTTAGTGTTCTGAAGAAGTACAATCATTTAAAGTAGATGGTAGAATTAAAGGGTATTTATTGCTAAGAGTAGATATTTTTTAATATTTTAAGAGTAAAATAAATTTTAACTGAGAGTTTAATTTCTAATAGCCCACAGTGTATGGGCCAAATCCTTTTGTTATTATTAATAGATTATATATTTATAGGCATTAGTTTCTAGTGAAAACTGAGTTTTTACCATCTATAATTGTATTGATTTTTTAAAGTATGTTTATCAGAAGTCCTTATGTAGTAAATATAGGGTACAAAGTCACTGCAACTTGCATAATTAGTTCACTAATAAAAATTAAATATTGTAATAAACTTTCTATGCTTACCTATGGGATATATTATAAAAAACCAATAGAGAAAAATATGGCATTCATCACTAAAGTAAGGAGAAAATACTCCCAAGAAACAGAAAATTAAATAAAGGTCATTTCTGAAAAGTCATCTATTAGTTAAACTGCAGGGAACTGCCATTTTATAGGTCTGAAAATACTAGAATGATAGCAATTCCTTATGATTCAACTTAGTAGTTTGCTTAGAATTGATTGGTCTTGGGTTGTAGAAAAATGATCTAATTCAAAAGCATGTCATGGAAACTTGACTCCTGATCTATTTCTGCACTTTGTCCCTTTGTTTATATTTCATAGGCCTAATAAAGTTGTCCTTATATAATTTGGTGTGAATATTTAAAGAAAAGAGAAGTTTTTCAGCTTTCAAAATGGCTAAAATTATACATGAAACAAATTATTAAAAACAGGAAAACATTAAAAAATGTAAACAGACCAATTACCAGCAATGAAATTGAAGCAGTAATCATAAAACTCCCAACAACAACAAAAAAATCTAGGACCAGATGGCTTCATAGGAATCTACCACACATTCAAAGAAAAATTAATAACTATCTTTCTTAAACTATTTTTAAAAATTAAAAAGGAAGGAATGAATGCTTCCAAACTTATTCTACAAAGCCAACATTACCCCAATACCAAAACCAGACATCACAAAAAAAGACAATTACAAGCCATTATCCTTGATAACCATAATGAAAAAATTCTCAACAAAATACTAGCAAACTTGATTTAAAAATAACATTAAAAGTATTATACACCATGATGAAATGGGATTCATCCCAGGGCTTCAAGGATAGTTCAGCATCCATAAATCAATCAACATGATACATCACATTAACTAAATAAAGGATAAAAACTATACGATCATCTCAGTAAGTGCAGCAAAAACATTTGAAAAACTTCAACATCATCTTTTTATGATTAAAAATTCTAAACAAAGTGAGAGTAGAGGAACATATTTCAACATAATAAAGGCTCTACATGACAAACCCACAGCTAATATCATACTCATTGATGAAAAGCTAAAAGCTTCTCCTCTAAAATCAGGAATAAAACAAGGCCCTCTATCAGCACTTCCATTCAATGTAGTATCTGCAGTCACAGTCACAGCAAGCAGAGAAGAAGAAAATAAATAAATGGCATCCTAATTAGAAAGAAAGAAGTAAAACCCTCATTATTTTCAAATGACATGATACTATGTATAGAAAACCCTAATGACTCTGCCAAAAAATTACAACTAATAAATGAATTCAGTAAAGTTACAGGATACAGAGTCACTATACAGAAATCTATTGCATGTCTACACCCCAGTAACAAATGATCAGAAGGAGGAATTAAAAAAACAGTCCTATTTACAATTGCACCAAAACCATAAAATAGCAAGAAATAAATTTAAGCAAAGAGGTGAAAGACACAGGTACTCAAAAAACTATAAGGCATTGCAGAAAAAAAAATGAAGAGGATATAAATAAATGGAAGGATATACCTTGCTTGTGAAGTGGAATCTTAGTTGATGTTGAAAACATACAACAAGGAAAGTAGAGCCAATGATGACATGTAGTCCATGAAAACCTGCAGCATGGATTGGAAGAATTAATGTTAAAATAATCTTACTACCCAAATAAATATACAGATTCAATGTAATCGCTATTAAAATACCAATGACATTCTTTTCAGAATTAGAACAACTAATTATAAAATTTATGTGGAACCACAAAAGATCCCAAATAACCAAAGAAATCTTGAGAAAGAACAAAGTGGGAGGTATTACACACCCTGATATCAAACTATACTACAAAGCTACAATAATAAAAACAGCATGGTACTGGCATGAAAACAGATATATAGATCAATGGAACAGAATAAAGTGCCCAGAAATAAGTCCTTGTGTATATGGTTAATTAATCTATAACAAAGGAGGGAAGCATATGCAATTGGGTAAAGGCAGTCTTTTCAATACATGGTATTGGGAAAACTGGACACATACATGCAAAAAAGAAGAAGAAAGAAGAAGGAAGAAGAAGGAAGAAGGAGAAGAAGAAGAAATTGAACCACTTTCTTACACCATATAAGAAGTAAACTCAAAATAGAATAAGGATTTAAATGTAGGACCTGAAGCCATACAATTCCTGGAAGAAAACATAGGCAATGAACTCTTTGACATTGCTCTTAGCAGTATCTTTTAAGGATATATCTCCTCGGGTAAGGGCAACAAAACAAAAACAAACAAATGGGAATACATCAGACTAAAAAGTTTTTGTACAGCAAAGGAAACTATCAACAAAATGAAAAGACAACCTACTAAATGGAAGAAGATATTTGCAAATAACATATCTGATAAGGGGTTGATATCCACAGTATGCAAGAAACTCATACAACCCTACACCAATAAAACAAACAATCCAAGTAGAAAATAGGCAAAGAAGCTGAATAGACACTTCTCCAAGGAGGACATAGAGATGGCCAATAGACATATGAAAAGATGCTTGACGTCACTGATCACCAGAGAAATGCAAATTAAAACCACAATGAGATATCACCTCACACAACAAATTAATAAACAACAAGTATTTGTGAAGATATGGAGAAAAGGGAACCCTGTGTTGGTGGGAGTATAAATGAGTGTAGTCACTATGGAAAACAATATGGAGATTTTTCAAAAAAGTAGAAACAGAACTGTCATACAGTCCAGCAATTTCACTCCTGGATATTTATCTAAAGCAAAAAAACCCCACAAATTTGAAAAATCTGTACACCCCTATGTTCATTGCAGTATTATTAGTAAGAGCCAAGACAGGAAGCAACCTAAGTGTCCATCAATACACGTTTGAATGAAGATGTATATATAGGGTGGGCAAAAGTAGGTTTACAGTTTTGAGTACACAAAACAGAATTTATTCTTGTATTGTTATACAACTGTGTTATTATTAACAACTGTAAACCTAATTTTGCCCACCCCTGTATATACAATGGAGTATTATTTAGAAATAATAAAGAATGAAATCTTGCCATGTGCAATAACACAGATGGATCTACAGGGTATTATGCTAAGTAAAATAAGTCAGACAGAGAAAGATAAATATCATATGACTTCATTTATTGTTGAATCTAAAAACAAACAAATAAATGAATAAACAAAACAGAAACAGACCCATAGGTATAGAGAACAAACTGATGGTTGCCAAAGGCAAGGAAGATGGGGAATGAAAAGAAAGGAGAGAAAAAGGAAGGAAAGAAGGAAGGAAGGAAGGAAGGAAGGAAGGGAGGGAAGGAGGAAGGAGAGATTATAGAGACCAAAAAAAAAACCAAAACCAAAACCAAAACAAAATAAAAGAAACAAAATGATCAAGAACCCACTCAAACAGGAAATGAATATGATTTATATATTACCACATTTTTCATCTTCCACCCAACACAGGGTAAAAATTATCTTCTTCTCTTTCTTATGTTAATCTCACTACCAGACCTTTTGCAATCTGTGGAATCCAAATAAAGGAAGCACCACCATGCCTCAGAAGAGACCATAAGTCTTCCTAAGAAGGTAATTATTTGAAATATTAACTACACTTAAACAAAATGCTTCCATCTGGAATGCTTCAGCCTGGAAATTTTTTTCTCTACTTACAGAGGTATAAATTTATCTCAGTTGGTTATTAGAAGGGCCCTCATCAAATCAGAGTAATGGTAGCATCAAGTTTATCCTTGATATGGGGGCTATTCAGGGTCCCCAATAGGAAGACAATAGTATAGTCAAATTGGGTATTTTGAGATGAGATTAATAAAGGAGTAGTTAACAAAGGTATGGGTGGGCAGGGTATAAAAATACCACAAGGAATTGTGCCATACACCAGGCCAGTGACAGAGATTGAATGTTTGTGTCCCCCAAAATTTGTATGTAAAAACCTAATGCTGAATGTGACATTTTGAGGTGGGGCTTTTGGCAAGTGACTAGTTCATGGGAGCAGAGCCCTCACAACTGGGTTTAGTGTCCTTATGAAAGAGGTTTAAGAGATCCCTTGCCCCTTCCGCCATGTCAGAATAAAGCAGAAAGACGGCCATCTGTGAACCAGGAAGCCCTCACCAAACATGAAAGCTGCTGCCAACTTGATCTCAGACTTCACAGCCTACAGAACTGAGAGGTAAATTTCTATTGTTTAGAAGCCCACCTGGTTGATGCCATGTAGTTATTGCAGTCCTAATAGACAAAGACAGCTAGTAAGGTCACAGCACCACACAGGTTTAAAGTGTGTGCACAAGACAGAAAGAGAAAGGGAGGTACGGAAAGAAGCCTGTCTGACAGAGCCATGGCAACTCTAAAGGAAGGGAACCTGGGAAATAAAAGCTTCAATTTACTCTTTCCTCCCTCCATCTCCTATAGGTCTATTTTGCTGAGAACACCATTAGCCAGAGGGCTTGAGAATCTGTTAATGCAATCCCTACAGGCCAGCCACCTGGTCACTGGGCAGAGTGGAGAAGGGTGGGCAGGAGACCTGGGGAGGCAAAAAGAATTATCCAGCATGATTTCACATATTCACACACAGCCCAGTCAGGGTATAGCTTTGAAGGCCATAGCTAACAAGTAAGGGGTCACTATTTAAGCATTAAAGCAAATTAAATTCATGTTATTATTAAGAACTGTGAGTGGATACATGAAGAATGGGAAGAGAGAGTAACGTGTATTTATTGAGTTTCTGTTATATCCCAAACACCACTTTTTGTGATTTACATGTGGCATCTCAGTTAATTCTCAGATGGGCAATATGTCGTATATACATGTCACCAACCTACAGATAAAAACACGAAGATTAAACAACTTCTATTACTTTTCCAAAGTCATATAACTAGTAGGTGGCTGAGATGGAATTCATACCAGGTTCGACTAAATTCAAAGTCCCCGCTGATTTCACCATTGCATGGAACATGCTCATGATTATCTATATTTTGAGAGCTGTAGGCTGACATGTGTGAATCTTCAGTAAGTACATATATATATTGACACCAGGCCTCAAGGGTCAGAAGTGTCATATGTGTGCCAACCAATATCCCCCACAATACACACTGTTCTACTATCTTCCAAAATGTACCACCCTCTTAGACATCTCACAGCATATCTGCATACTGCTCTCTGCCTAGACCGTCCTCTCCCAACCTACTCCCACCCACCCACCATTTTCACCAGTGAAAATTTTCATATCCTTCAAAAGATGTTATCTTTTCTAAAAAACCTGATTTCTAGATTTCTTAGAATTAAGGGCCTCTCACCTTCATTCTCCAAATATCTCACTTAGAGCATCTGTTCACATTATGTTTTTATGATAATAATTTGTGTTTATCCTCGTTTTTTAGCTCATGCAGTAGACATCTGTTGGGTTTGGCTTCACAGCATCTATTCTCCCTTCTTTGGGTGTCAGTGTCCTGAGTTTGTTTTGGAGATTGACTGCACTCCTTTCACTTTCAATCCCTGTGGTAAGTAGGGGTCATTTTTATTCCAACTCCAGGAGTGCCCATGTGACCCAGGGTTGGCCAGTCAGAGTACGGCCTCCACCTGGACTCAGTGATTAGCATGGGAATGGGTCCATGAGCAATCACGTCTGGAACAGGCAAAAGAAAGTAGTTAGTGGGCTGGTGGGACAGACTGCAAGAGTCTTTTTCTTTTCTTCTTTTTTTTAAAGAAAATTTGAATCAGACAACATAAAATCTGGGGCCACCATGCAGAGAGAACCTGTGTATTAGTGAAGTAGATGCAGAAGAAACTGGAGTAGAAGAGGACAAGTGGCCAAATCCTGATATTTGCTAGAATCACTTGGTTTACCCAGTGCTACTGCAGGTTTCCCTAAAGTATGTAAGTTAATACGTTTAAGCTTTCAGATACTTACAACCCCAAACTCCTAACTACAACTGCCCAGCAGAACATCTGGTATATTGGAAATGCTCAGAAAACATTCACTGTACTAATTAAATTGAGTCCTCAGAAAGGTATATTTGTCCACGTGTCAAACTTCTAAAACCCAAATCAAGAAGCCTATCAGGCTTATACTCTTGCCTTTGGTTTCAGGACAGTACTTGAGAAGTGTTTGCTACATACTGATAGAATTTATATTCTCCTACAGCACATGACAAACAGAGGGAAGAAGTGCTGTGGCTGAATAACATGTGAGGTAGCCGGGGCCAAGACTGACATTTTCAACATGTTGAAAACTTATGATGAGCCTGCTGATCTTTTCAACCCATTTTCAAAGCTGCTCTTGGGGATCACTTGACAGTTTTTGTGGGGGATGGGGGGTGGGAGTGTTTGGATTGTTTTCTACTCTGTAGGAAAAATAAGATTACAATTTTCCTCTCTAGCATCCTGTTATTTTCTTCTCATTTCAATTCATGTCCCCAGGCATTTTCCTGCAATAACAGTAGACATTTTTTTGAGTTCCTGAATTGCTCAGAATCATTTTCTTAATTTTCACCTGATCCAAAGCAATGGGTTGACAAAAGTCATACCAGACCGGGGTGGGAGCCTGAAGTGAGCTAGGTCAGTTTTCCCAGTAATCTGAAATTAGAGCACAGATATAGAGAATGGCATTGATTCAGTCATTCTGTGTGTCTGGAACTACAAGTGACTTTGAGACCTGTGGGTGGGCATCTTCCCCCACCATGTGGGATGAGGAGCAGGGAAGATGAGACAAAAACACGAAGCACATTGGCAGATATGAGCAGATAGGGAATGTGTCCTCCCTGGTTCCTGCCATCCCTGTGGTTCAGCATTCTAGAATTTTCTGAGCTCTCACTGCTTTCCTGCTCACAGTTTCAGTGTAACACTTCTGCATCTTTATACTGCATCATCATTTTTCGTGGGGTTTTTTTTTGATGTCTGTTCCAAGCATCACAAAAAAAACCCCACAATCCCTCATACATTAGGCAAGAATTCTTAAGATGGTGAATTACCTAGGTGGAAGAAATATTCCAGCTGATAGAAACAAAACAAAAATCATCAAGCAGAGTTGGTGACAGTGATCCAAAAATTATTAAACAGACATCTCTCAGATCTGAGAAAAAGAAAGCTGCTCAGTTGGCCAGCTGTGCAGTACAGAAATAGCATGGACTCACTCCATGGATTCACAGAGTTGCTGAAAGTGAATTTCTCTCTGCAGATGGGCCATGAAAGGCATTCCCAGTTAAAAATTCCTTTCCAAGTCTTATCCCATGACTCCATGAAGGTGTCTGCACACAAGAGCAACTCTCAAGTGGAGAGATGTCATGTTTGCATCATTGCTGACATGTAGACAAGTGTTTAGATGGTCAATTAAGTAAGTGCCTCTGCCCAATATGGGCACATCTGGTGGTGTGACAGCCCTGCCTGCCTCTAGGTTGTTGGAAAACCCCAGCTTAGCTCATTAACAAGGAACAGGCATGATTATTGTGTCAAAATACATTAGTGTATTTTTTCTGCCATTGCATCTGCTTATTGGCATTTGATGAAGCTCAAGAGATTTTAGGTTATGAAATCTGCATTTGCTGTTCCTCTTTGTTTTGATAATATGTGTGGCATAATGTAGATGAGGAACATAAGCTTCTGGACAATTCTCCCCTACCCACAACTGGACTAGCATCCTCATCAAAAATGTTTATCCCTGTTCCTTTTCTCGTCTGCTTTCTGAGCAAACAAGTTATGGAAAACAAAACAGGAAAGCATGTCCCTTTTTACCTTAAAAAGAAAAATAAATGACCTTCCCCTTACATTAATTAAAAGATGATTATCCACATTACTGGACATCCTTTGGAAATATCTAGACAAAAGTAAAACAGCACATTTATGAAATCTGCAGATGATATGAAATTGGCAAGTGCTGTTTTCATTATTAGAGACACAGCAACAGCATGAATGAGGGATGTGATGCAGTAGAGAAAAAGTTACTTTTGTGAGAAAGGCAGAAGGAACAATGAAAAATTAAAATCAATCTAAAATGCAGATGCAGTGTGAAGGGTGGACAGGTGAGCCTTGAAAATTGAGCATGAGTGGATGATCAGTTAGAGATCCTTGTACTCTGGGGAATAAGCACTGAGCTATATTTAGTCCCACAAGTAGAGGCATTGTGTTTCAAAACAGATAGTCTTTTCTTCCAAAACTTTAATAAGACCGCACCTGGCATAGAGTGTTTAGTTCTGGAACTGCACCAGAATGACATTGGAAAAAAAACACCCTCTTACATGTAATTTTTCAGGCTTTTTTCCCCCCAAGAAATAAATGCAGCCATCTTTATTTTTAGCAATTCTTAACATATATACCTGCTTTTATTGCCTTTAATAAAATCATCTTTGAGTGTATTAGAAAAATGTGTGAATGGCTAGTAGGCATCCCAAAATTAACAAATTCAAACCCAAGCTCTAGTCTTTTCTCTGCCACTCCCACCAAACCTGCCTTTTCCCCAGGCTTTCTGTCTCAGTTATTGGAATTCCATCCTTCCAGTGACTCAGGCTTTAGAGCCATTCTGGACTCCCATTCTTTCTCTCAAACCACACAGTCCATCCACCTGCAAATCCTGTTGGCTCTAGCTTCAAAATACATCCAGATCCTCACTGATCATGATCTCCATAGCTATAGGTGGACCCAAGCCACCAGGATCTCTTGGCTAGTGGAGCTCTCTGCTTCTGTTAACATGAAGTTCAGCTCACTTACTTTTCTTCTCAAAAGTCTCCAGTGGTTTCCCAAATCAGCATGTAAAGGTAAGAATACCCGTTGTGGTCCAGTATCCCTTACCTCTGATCACATCTTCTGCTCCCACCCTGCCCATTCAACTTCAGCCAAGGTGGGCTCTTTGTTGTTCCTGTAACACACCTGGAAGATTCTTGTTGTCTTGGAACATGTGATTCCCTTTTCCTGGAATTCTCTTGCCCAAATGTCCTTATGGTTCACTCCCTCAGGTATTTACTCCACTTCACGTCTGCAGTGAGGACTTCCCTGATCACCTTAATGAAAATTCAACCCACATTCACATCACACACCTTCTCCCCTATTGCTGCTTTATCTGTCTTCATTTTACCTATTATCAGCTAATATACAATGTATTCTTATTTATTGTTTGTCTATTCTGATATGAACACCCAAAATATACATTCCTGACATCACTTGCTTTTGTCTGTTTTATTCTCACACCTAGTAGAGTGCTGATCACACAGAAGGAGCTCCATAAATATTTGCTAGAAAAGGAATGCAACTTGATGCCTGTTGGCATGTTGGCAATGCTTGCTTTCATAATCAAAATGCTTGATTAGAGACAGTAATTCTAAAGACTTCCAAGTCCAAATCCAAAGAGCACCTCTAAGTCTATAGCAAAGTGAGTTACGCTTTTAGAATAATTTCTTTTGTCTACACAGTGCATGTAACCTCCGATCAGTGGCTAAATAGCACTATTTTCTAAGTTGGCACCAATTTCCAGTTAGAATGCTGCTCCATTACATTTTTAATAAGCGGGGAATATATTTGCACTAGCATGCCATGGCTAAGGGACTTTAATAAAACATCTTAAAAATAAGATAAGTGATGCTCAGAAAAGTGAATCTAGTATAAAGACCACTGACCCGAGGATTAGACAAGAGAGCTAACACTGTCAGGCCATGTTCTCAGCACTTACCTATGTGATCTTGTTTAGCATGCATGACAACCTTAGGAAATAGGAACTATTGTTTTTATTCCCATTATATAGGTGGGAAACTGAGGCTGAGAAAGTGGAAATTATATTCCCAAGGCCCTTCATGTCATAGAAAATGGTGGTTATAACCCAAGCAGGAATACTCAAGCTTTGGGTCTCAGGACACCCTTACACTACTAAAAGTATTGAGGACTCCTAACAGTTTTGTTTATGTGGATTATACCCATCAATGTTTATTATATTCAAAATCAAAATTAAGAAATTCTTTAAGCTAATTTTAAAAACATTTCATTAACTCATTTAAAAATAACAATAATAAATTCATTATATGTTAACATAAACAACATTATCTTAAGAGGAATAATATTTTCCAAAACAGAGAACATTCAGCAAAAAGAGTAGCACTGTTTTACATTTAAAATCTGCCTTAATAGAAGACAGTTTAGTGATTATGTCTGCCTCAGACTTCAATCTGTTATGATATCTTGTTTTGACTAAAGTGTATGAAGAAAATCTAGCTTAACACTGATACATAACTAGAAAAGAAGGTAATAGTTTAATATCTTTTTCAGATAATAACAGCTATTCTTGTTTGACAGTACACAAAACTTGACATGTGCTAGTTTTGTAAAGATTAATTGTAATGTAGAATCTGGAACTATATTAATGAACTTTTCATCCTCTGCTATAGTAAAATCCATGGTTCCATTTGTATTTTCAGTGGTACTTTTACCCAGGCATGGTTATTTTAAACAGTATTTATTAGATAGTTGGAAGATACTAGCTCAGAGTTTTGCAGATCTTCAAAAATATTTTTTTAAAAGACAAGCCCATTAATGTTACTGCTCTCATTTTGAAAAGGCTTTAATAATTGGAAAGTTGACAGGTTCATGGTGGCAGAAACAAGCTTTCCAATACTCTGATTTTTGCTTGAAAGCCTAAACCATATGTATAAGCAGCAAATACTTTCAGGTTACTGTCCCAGATGCCTTAATGATTGTTGATATTATATATATTCCTAGGCATTAGCTTCCAGTTATGTTTTTATCTTCTGAAATTATATTGATTGAACTGAGTGTGTTTATCATAAGTCCCCATATCTCCACGGAAAATGTTACTTCCAATTATACAAGCAATATCCCTAATAACAAATTAAATATTTTTTGAGGCACCAACAGCTTTACCCACCATTGCTTTTGAGCCAGCGGTGCAAATGTCACCACAGTACAAAAGGTAAATAATGTATGAGTGTTATTGTGCAAATAGTTCTGACCACACAGTCCCCTGAAAAGGCCTTACACATGATGCCCAATGATGAGCCTGCTGACCCTCCTTTGAGAACTGCTACACTTGGGTGAACAACCTCTCATTTTAAACCCTCCTCTTACAAACTTTGCCACTTTAGTTTCTAAAGCTTCAGTTTCCTCACCTGTGAAATGCAGGTATTAAAACTTAACTCTGATATTACAAAATTATCTTGAAAGTGTGAGATAAGCAGACTTTTGGCCAAAAAAAATGGAGGCATAGGTAGACAATTGTGCCTCCTTGCACAACCAAAACAAGGACAACAACAATTTAAAAACAAAAAACAACCAGAACTGACAGAAAATCAAACTGTATGGAAGTCTGACAACCAAGGAGTTAAAGAAGACACATTCATCCAGACCAGTAGGAGGGGCAGAGATGGGCAGTCAGGCAGAGAGGACTCTCAGCAAGGCAGTAGCTGGAGGACCAAGGCGGGCAAGGGTGCAGCTGGCAGACCCAGCTAGGTGGCAGCTGGTGGAGCTGGCAGTCCCACATGCACAGTTAAACCAGGAGGAACAGTTGGGGAACAAAACAGACCTAGCAACTCAGAGTCCCAGTGCAGGGAAATAAAGCCTCAAACCACCAACTGAAAATACCTGTGGGGGTTGAGGCGGTAGGAGCAACTCCCAGCCTCACAGGAGAGTTCGCTGAAGAGACCCAGAGGGTGTTAGAATACACAAGTCTACCCACCAGGAATCTACACCAGAAGGGCCCAATTTGATTGTGGACAGCAGGGAAAGTGACTGAAATCTGGCAGAGAGTGGAGCAAGCAGCACTGTTCCCTCTTGGACCCCTCCCCCACAGACAGAGTCACACTGGTGAACACCTAAGGTTCTGCCCCTTACTATGTAACAGAAGCACTGAGACCAAAAAAAATGGCCCAAATGAAAGAACAGATCAAAGCTCTAGAAAAAATACAACTAAGCAATGAGGAGATAGCTAAACTATCAGAAGCACAGTTGAAAACACTGGAAATCAGGATGCTCACAGAATTGATTGAATATGGTTGCAAAACAGTGGAAAAGCTAAAGGCTATGAAAACTGAGATAAAAGAAAATGTACAGGGAACCAACAATGATGGGAAGGAAACTGGGACTCGAATCAATAGTTTGGAGCAGAAGGAAGAAAGAAACATTCAACCAGGACAGAATGAAAAAACAGGAATTCAAAAAAATGAGGAGAGGCTCAGGAACTTCTAGGACATCTTTAAACATTCCAACATCCGAATTATAGGGGTGCCAGGAGAAGAGGAAGAGCAAGAAATTGAAAACTTATTTGAACAAATAATGAAGGAGAACTTCCCCAATCTGCCAAAGGAAGTAGACTTCCAGAAAGTCCAGGAAGCTCAGAGAGTCCCAAAGAAATTGGACCCAAGGAGGAACACACCAAAGTACATCATAATTACATCACCCAAGATTAAAAATAAGGAGAGAATCTTAAAAGCAGCAAGAGAAAAGGAGACAATTACCTACAAAGGAGTTCCCATAAGACTGTCAGCTGATTTCTCAACAGAGACCTTACAGGCAAGAAGGGGCTGGAAAGAAGTATTCCAAGTCATGAAAGGCAAGGTCCTACATCCAAGATTACTCTATCCAGCAAAGCTTTCATTTAGAATGGAAGGGCAGATAAAGTGCTTCTCAGATAAGGTCAACTTAAAGGAGTTCATCATCACCAAGCCCTTATTATATGAAATGTTAAAGGTATTTATCTAAGAAAAAGAAGATAAAAAATATGAACAGTGAAATGACAAAAAACTCACAGCTATTAACAACCAAACTTAAAAAACAAAAACAAAAGCAAACTAAGCAGACAACTAGAACAGGGACAGAACCACAGAAATGGAGCATTATCAACAGGTGAGTGGGAGGGGGAGAGAGGGGGAAAAGGTACAGAGAATAAGTAACATAAATGGTAGGTAGAAAATAGACAAGGGGAGATTAAGAATAGTATAGGAAATGTACAAGACAAAGAACTTATATGTATGACCCATGGACATGAACTAAAGAGGGGGAAGTGTGGGTGGGAGGGGGTGTGCAGGGCAGAGGGAAGTAAAGGGGGGCAAATGGGACAACTGTAATAGTATAGTCAGTAAAGTATATTTTAAAAAGAAAGTGTGAGATAATCATATATTAAGCACGAAAATTGGTAGCAGTCATGACCATTGCCCAAGCCCCAAGTAAGTGATTGGCAAAGCTAGAACCCAATCTCCTGTTTCCTGATTCTTGTCCAGAGCTTTCTGTGCTGCACCCCTCCAGCAGGAGCAGGACAGATTTCTCTATGGCTGTTGTTACAAGGAACGAAGTACCCGATTCAGTTGATTGAATTGATTCAATGGTCTCTCCAGTTAATGTCCCAAATGATAAATGGAAGCAGTTAAGTGGAGTCATTAGGAATATGTATGACCTGCTTTAGGGCCATGAATTGGCTATATACTAGATGTGTGTGACCTTGTGTGTAAGTTCTCTGAGCTTCAGTTCTCTCTTCTGTAAAATTGGTTAATAATAGCATCTACCTTACAAGGTTGCTATAAGAACTAAATGAGATGATTCACAAATAGTGAAGTACTAGCCCAAAGTAAATGCTCAATAAAGGTCAGCTGCTTGCTATCACAATAGTGATTATTGTTATTATCTTTGTAGCTCAGCTCAATATCACATCCTCAGGGATGCCTGTACTGACCCACTGATGGAGGTACCCCACACCTGAAGAGCTCATCATTTCTTCTTTGGTTTCAATATAGTTGCACTGTTATACTCAGTATGTGATTATTTTATTACTGTTTATCACACACACTAGGCTCTAAGCTCACTAAAGACAGGGATAGGTTGTATAATGCTCATTACTTTATCCCCAACACTAGGCTCAGTGCCCATCAAAAGGCAGATTTCTATAACTACTTATTGAAGGAATGAATGAAATAACTAATTCATTAGCTTAACAAAGTATAATTTTACTTCATTATAGAATTCATCTGAACTGCCTCTAGCACTCGTTACTGGAAGTATGATCTGTGAACCAGGAGTAGCCACCTAACTTGGTAGCTTGTTGGAAATGCAGAATCTCAGGTCTCCCTTCAGATGTACAGAATTGAAACATGACTTTCAAAAAAATCCCTGGGTAATTTATATGCTCATAAAAGTTTTGGAAGTACAGAGTAGGGGGAAAAAAGAAAAGGAAAAAAATAAAGGGAAGGGGAGAGGAAAGGAGGGGAGGGGAGAGAAGAGAGGGGAGGGGAAGAGATGAGAAGCAAAGGAAAGAAGATAGTCACTAAATTTCCAGGATAAAGCAGGGCTCCCTTCCACAATTCCAGGTCTCATTACATTCCCAATACAAACATTATTACAAATATTACCATTTCTAAAAGCCAGCTGCATTTTAACTTTTTCAGCCCCAGCCAGGCCAAGCTGTTCTTATTTTGTATCCACATATTATTTTTTCCAGAAGATTATTTTGGCCTCAGTTGAATAATTTATTTCAGACACTTTACATTTTAAAATATTCTCTGGAAGAGTCAGAAACACCATCTGTGCCCACTCTTGGGGAAAAAAACAGCCCTAAATCATTAAGTAGGGGTGTCAGTTTAGTTACAGAGTTCCAAATTTGAAGGCTTGCTTGTCCACCACAACCTCAGAAAGCGGAAAGAAAACCTCAAAATCTCTTCTTCTATAATAGCACCAAACCAATCCTATGCCAACAGCCCAAAGAGATTATATAATAACATGCATGGTACCCAGCTGACCCTGAAAAATTTAAGCCTAGCTTTTTAATGAAAAGGTTATTAATTTTAGAACTGATGCCCATTATTGAATGGTAAAGCTAATCTGTCACTGGATAGGACTACACAAGAACTAGGAGAGATTCAAGGAATACCTCATTTGCCTATGTTAAATTTTACATTTTGTGGGACCCAATTTCAAAATTCTCTTTGCTTCAGGGACCTCTGCTCCCAAGGGAAGAAATGGTCCTGGCCAGCAGCTACACACATTGACTCCATTGTGTCCTCCCTTCCATCAGCATAGTGACCTGGAAAGAGCTGAATCTGAGAGCCCATGATTATCAAATGGCATTTGAATTTGCTGCTACATGTTCCCTCACAGAAATTTACTGACCTGGAGCTCTCCTCTCTTTGACTCTCTCCCTTCTGTCTTCTACAGATCTAAAAAATGTCTGCCCTGAGAAATGAAGAAGCTGCAGAATCTATAGAATTAATCTCCAGAGTGGGTTATGGAATCTCCTCCCCTAATTTTTCATTGGAGTTCACCGAGTGTCACAGGCATGGGCTCGTGTAGAGAAGGGGATGACTGGAGTTGGGGTACAAGATAGAGATCCAAGCTGAAATAATAGCCTGTCCTGATGGTCTAGTCTAACCAGAAGAGCCAGGGAGCCCAAATGGGGTCATTTTCCCCATCTGTAGACACAATGCACATTGAAAGAGGGCAGTTTCCCAGCCCAGTGTATTATGAAGTAACTGGGCTTTGGAATCACATAGCTCAGAGTTGGAATCCTGGCTCTCAGACTTGCATAGCTCTGCCTCCTAGGGAAAGCTGCATTTTATTACCTAAGCTTCATTTACCTAATTTGAAAAAGAAAATAGATACCTAATATCCATTTTGTGGGGATTAAAGGAGATTTTATTGCACAATGCACCTGGCATGTGGGTAACTCTCAAGAAGTGTTAGGTGCCCCTTGCCTTTCCCACTTCTTTGCTGACTGTTCCATGATATAGGTCCTTGCTCTTAAAAATGCTAATGGGAAAAGAAAAGAAGAAATGGAGGAAGAACCAAGGAAAAGGAGAAAAAGGAAGGAATAAAGAGTGAGCAAGTGTTTTTCTATAAGTGTGACTTAAAGAAAACCTGGTTGTTTAACAGCTAAGTTCTGGAAGTAGTGGGTACACGAATTCTCTCTTCAACATAAAGTCTACCATAGGCTTGTTTACTGTTTGATTTTTTCCCATTAGCTATTTTAGCATTATTTACCTTTTAAAATTCATCAGCACCTCTTCTACACATTTACTATTGAAATAAATGCTATCTACCATCCACATTCTTCATTACTGGTCCTAACCAGAGCTTGGGAAGAGGATTAACGTGGCTCTCAGTCAAAACGTGGAGGTTTGCTCTGGTGACACTGGGATCCTGTCCCAAGAAGCCAGCCCCTTGTCATCATATTTGGGCACTTTATCAGAAAAGCGATGTTGAGGAGAGGCAAATATTTGGAGATTGATGGGGAGTCAGGAGAAGGAATCTTGATCCACATAGCTCTTAGCACTAGGCATAAGACAATCTCTAAATTGTACTGGAGAGAACAGCAGTCTCAAAATGTCTGTTGGGAGTTTCAGCAGCTGAGTCTAGGCTGACATGAAGGCAATCCTTCTATAATCCATTGGGGCATTCTAGATGGATGAAGTTGGTTTGCCCAAAGTGAGGGCATGAATGGAGAGCTGTGTAGAACAAGAGACTAAATTGAAAATTAAGGGCAGTTCAGCAGCTATAAACATCATCTTAATTTAGGCATCATTCTTTTCCAGAAGTTCCTACCCACATTGAATGTTATATTACAGAGTACATTTCTCTAGCCCCTTCATTTGTTTTACTATGCTCACACCACCACCAGTAGTCTCACCATACTTTAATTTTATGAAAAAATGGCAAGACCTTTATACTTTCTTAACTATTCAGCATGAGCCACAGTAGATAGAAATTATGGCTCTACATTAAAATCACCTGGGAGTCCCAATGCCCAGTTTATGCATCATATCAATCAATTTGGGAGTTAGACACAGGCATCAGAGTTTTTAAAATCTTCCTAGGTGATTCTAATGAGAAATCAAGCTTCTGAACCAACCACAGTGTAAAATGGTATGAGTGGATGGGGGTTGAACTGACTTTGTTATAACTGGACACAACTTTGTTATAACTCCATCAGGAGTATCAGTATTGATCAATCCTTGCACTGGACAACTCAAGGAAGCAGTACAAAATTTCTCTGCTCCTTTTTGCATATCTTATGAAACATTTTCTGTAAAGTCATATTTGCTTATATGAGTGTCAAGTACCCCAGGAAGTATAGTAAATAAGCCTAGAACACTGATCTTTTAAAAATCTTAGCAAACATGTATGATCAAATTCTCTGTACCAGGCACAGTGTAAGTTGTTAGTGATGGAATAATGATGATATTAATATTATTGTAATTATCAATAACAACTAGTATTCACTGAGTGCCTATTCTGAGCAGTAGTATGCTAAGTGCTGTAAACATATTTCTAATTTAAGCATCTCATAAGCACTGAGGTGCATATTATTAGCATTTCCTTACTATGAATGAGATTCAAAGAAGTTATATAACTTGCCCTAAGTTACACAGCTAGCACATGTCAGAGATGAGACTTAAAAGCCAGAGATTTAAAATCTCATTTGACATGCAAAGATGAGGTAGGTAAATGAGGCAGTATCCCACCTTTTAACTACAAATTTTATTTTATTTAGGTATTACCAGAGCTAACATAATGATAGTCTAATAGTATTTTGTACAAAAATATTTGCTGAATTAGACATTTCCCTGCCCTTTTAGCCTGGTGTGGAAAATGCATATGTGATGATTGTAATATAATATATCAGTGGCTGCTGGAAGTGGTGTCAGAACACAAATAAAGGGCAATTAATTCTACTAGGTGGAGAAAACAGTGTCAAGGAGGCTTACAAATAAGAGAGGGTATTTTTTGAGGACTTTTAAAGCCTGCCAGGCAGAAAAGAAACATGCCAAATGGAGGGGCCACAAGGACCAAACACACAGGCATAAAAATGTGACTAATTCTGGAGAAATGATCAGCCTCTATCAGTGGTTCTCAAAATTAAGTGTGCATTGGAATCACCTGGAGGCTCGTTAAAACACACTGCTGGGCCCAAGTCCTAGAGCTTCTGATTCAGTAGGACTGTGAAAGACCAAGAATTTATAGTTATAATGAGTTCTCAGGAGATTCTGATCCTTCTTATCCAGGGACCACACTTTGTTGAGAGCCCTACTCTACATAGAGGGACCATCTGGAAACCCCCACAGCTTGAGTGTGCATGAGAAGAATGCCAAAATCAGCAAGACTTGCACCAAAAGAAAATTCCCCAAGAGATGAGGATTTCTTCTTTTCCTGTAAGGAATAGTGGTTAAATTTTACTGTTGGTTTTGGGAGCAATTCATACTGAAGCTGCCCAATGGGAGGAAGTAGAGAAACCACAAGTCAGGACTGAAAGAGGGAGCCTGGGGTTTTATTGCATTTCTGCCCCATCAGTGCCCCTATTCACATGTTTGTGAGGGCCTGAGGCTAGAGACTTGAAGTACACTAGCTCTTTTGTTGTTCCAGCCTATGTTTGTGCCCAATTTATAGGGAAGATAGCATTTTTCCTGGCTCTTCCTGCAGTTTTGGCCCTGTGTCCACTGACCACAGGTGAATTCTTGTTTTACCACCAAGATGATCCATTCACCGCCAATGGCCACAAAAGGTGAGAGATGTTTGGGAAATGTGCTCACATCCAGGGAATGGAGAGGGTGCTGGAATGCCAGGCTAAATTGGGTGAAGGGAACAGATGACATCCTTTTCCTCAACTTCCAATTCAATAACCATGCTTTGCTTCTCTCATTTTCTAATATAAAAAAGTCTAGGTTGTTCTCTAACCCTTCACAGAAATTTCTGCCTCCAACACTGGAATCAATCTTTCTCTCTTTCTCTCTTAACACCTGACTTACCTAGGACAGATATCAGCTAGATCTGGAGACCATATTTGTCTCATACTTGGGGAATATGACGCATTAAGCTCCAATTCCTTCTTTATTCACTAGGTTGCTTGGCCAGCTGATGGCCAGTTCCTGGTGGCGGCCCTTCCAAATCCCACTGTTACTGCCAGGATTGACAAAGCATGTGAATTGCCTACCAGAGAAAGAGAAAGGAAACCAACTTATATTGTTTGGATTCCATGTTCCATCTTTGTTTTCATTTCCAATGTTACTCTCCATTACACTTTTGCGATCTTTTGGAAAACATCTAGAAGCCTACCTTAGTAGTCCACTTGGTTGCTGGCCAATATGGTGTCAGAAACACTTGGTTTTCATTTTGGGATTTTTTTTCTTTTTATTCATTTGAGAGAGAAAGAGAAACATCAATTTGTTGTTTCACTAATTTATGCATTCATTGGTTAACTCTTGTATGTGCCCTGACTGGGGATGAAACTTGCAACTTTGGTGTATTGGGACAACACTCTAACCAACTGAGGTACCTAGGCGAGGCCAGGATTTTCATTTTCTTGATGTTGGCCAGGAAGGAGAAGAAAGAGAATGGTGAACTAAAAGACAGATATTACCTGTGATTCGAGAGCCTGGTGCCTGAGTTGCCCTAGAGGCCCCTGCGTCATTTCTTTGGGGGATAAGAGCTTTATTATCAGTATTTCTGATGGGACTCTGGCTTCCTTTATAAGGATGAAGGATTTTTGCCATCCTGTCTATTGTCCCTCACAAGAACCCAATTAGGAGAGATTACCTCAACAGAGGAGGTTTCACTACTGAGCTTCCTTGCTTTAAAAAAAAAAAAGTAAGCAAGCAAGTCAAGCAGCAAGTCTGCACCTTGCATTATCCACCTCTAACAGATCATAAAACATCCATTCCCCGCATGCAGTTTATTCTTCTCCAGAAAAGCCCAACATGCTTCTTCCAGGTTCCTAGTGTCCCTCCAAGGGACAGGTCATGGCTTCTGTGTTCATGGGACACAAGAAAAATTCTGACCCAGATGATGGCAGGGTAGAATGAGGTCTTCTGTCAGGATACAGGTAAAAAGAGGTTTTCCTTTATACATCTGCAACCAATTTGGTCAGGCAGTTCTTATTTTCACTGGGGTCTCAGCAAAACTGTTATGTGAGTAGGTGTGATGTAAATTAAACTTGATTTTTTTCCCCAGAGAAATGAGGATGACACTGGGGATTCTTTCCTGATCCAAAACTCAATGCCCCAAATGTTACAGCAATAACTACAAGCATTACTTTAAAACTAACTTCCTAATGAGGATGTTCAAGACAGACATTCCCCACTCCAGAGTCTTAGGTTTTGTTTATTTAAGGCAGCATTTTTCAAATTGTTTTTGCAGAACATTAACCTCACAGGTTACCTTGGAATAAAAGGTTTTATGTGGCAAAATTGGGGCAGCACGGCTTGCTATGTGCCTTTGATCCACAGTCCTTGTTAACATAGGAAAAGTAGCAGCTCTAGAATGTCCATCTGAGCCAAGCATTATAAGCACTTATATTTTTTATCTCATCAAGCTTTCAAAAAATAGTCCTCTGAGACAAATACTAATTTATCCCATGTTACACACAAGGAAAGTGAGGTTTGGAGTAGTTAAATGAGTTGTCCTCCACTTAAAGCTAAAAAAGGGGAGCCAGGTTTCAGACCCACTCTCATTCCCACTCCCAACTCAGTGTTCCTAACCACCAAGGTTTAGCTTTCCCTGACTTTATAGATTTTCTCACATGGTCATTTCTCTATTTTTTTTTTCACTGTGCTTTTTTATACAGTTGAGTCCATTCCTGACTGTGACAGTTGGTCATCTTCTGTTGGTATCTTTAATTTTTATATATGTCACCACATAGAGCCATCTTGGTACAATTTAAGGTACTGTCTCCTTTGGCCTTTGTATAACTGCTTGAACATGGTTTAATGGATTTTCATCTGTAGTTTATGGATAAACAAAGATGTAAGGGACACAGGGTGTGTCTGAGTTTATTTACCTTGTTTTGGCAAGGGAGTTTTCCTCTACAAAATGATGAAAGTGAGTGAACAGTAAGATTTTAAAAAATGGTGTCTGCAGTACAGTTAGCTCTTGTACTGTGTGGCATTGAGATTTCTTGTTCCTTTGGATCTCAATAATTTGTTTTACTTGTGAGGTATAGGAGGGGAGGGGAGAAGGAGGAGAGACAGAATGATAATGTCCCCTTCAGTTTCACCCTAAAATTGTTTATTAAACCTTGAAAACAGGTTGTCCACTAATCATCTTACCAAAACTAGTGTTACAGAACAGAAAGAGTTCATCCACCTGGTGCTGGCAAACCAAACAGTAGACGCTGAGAATTGCAGTGGAGGGAGGCTGGTTATTTTATCATGAATGGCACCACCCAGGAGAACAGGAAGCTAATGCTCGAAAGCTGGAACTCCCTGATGGCATGTAGGGTACAGGTTAGGGAAAAATCACAGGACACCATGGGTTAGGGGATTCGGGGTTGTGTTGGGAGCTGACTGGCTGGAGGTGAAGTGAAGGTAATGAAGCATTCCTTCAGGTCTTGAGGACAGCTCTGGAGTCTATTCCAGTGCCCCTTTGTCTGGTTTCATGGGAAAGTAGTCAGGGTGTTGTTCCATCTTAGGGCTCAGGAGCTGAAACATAACCTAGGTCAAGATGTCATCTTTATGGGGCCAGAGGTCCAGACCTTGTGACCATTAGTCAGGGCTAGGCTCCTGTCTTCTGCTGCCTCAGTTGCTGTTTATGGGGGAGGAGAGGAAGCTGAATCTCCGCAGTGTACAGACACAAAGAAAGATGATTTCTAGAGCTAGAATTTAAAACTAAATTTAATCAAAGTCTTAAGGCCCTTCAGTGTTGATTGTACTTGCTCAGGAAATTAGCTTTCTGAGGGTGGAAAAGAGGAGAACGTGAGTTATTAACAGGGGCCCTATCTCAGCAGAGACAGAGACAAAAGCTACCGGAAGTGGTGTCCTTGCTTCCATAAGACTGCACAGGGCACCTAATCTCTTCTATCATGCTTGACCCCAATTAAGTAGGCTTCCTGGACTGTGTTCTCTCAAAGCACCCATGTGATAGGATTTGCCCTTCTTTGGCATCCTTTATCAGTCAGGACTAATTTAATGAGCATCTATACTGTATTCAGTATTTCCTTTGTACACAGGTCAGTTGCCTAGTGTAGCTGGGATGATATTTGAGGAAGTTTTTGTTTTCGAAACTGTGCTTAATACTCTCTGGATTATCTCCTCCCATGCCCGTGGCAGTCTTACAAAGGAGAGTTTATGATTGTGGTTTACTGAAGAGAAAACTGTGGCCACGAGAAGAGAAATGACTTGTTAGAAGACACACAGGTAGTAAGGGGCAGAGTTAGGAAACTAACCTCACTCCCTGGGATTCTAAAGCTTGTAGCCTGTGTGACTACCAAATACCAGAGAAGTGAGTGGGAACTCCACTTCTGTCATTCTCATTGTGGACTAAGTAGATTCTGTTTAGAAAATGTAAATAAAGAAAACAGTGTTTGATTCATGTATTAAAAACAAATGTTGTTACTAATTAAGTAAGACCTCAGATGCTTCTAGAAGGAAAAAAATTAGGAAATCACTTATTTTAGGGAAAACACTAATTATATAGATATAAGTTATTCTGGGTAAAAATGCTAAGAATATGAATACCAATATTGCTGGAAGCCTGAACAGACCTTCTCTAGTTTGTCTGTGATTGAAATGTTAGAGTTTGCTCTTTATTTCTCCAGCCTTACAGAAAGTACTTGAAATTGTTCTGTATTTGATTCTTTCACATAACATATAGTAAGCCCACTTCCTAAAACTTAGGCGATGACTAGTAATCTCTCATGATTATGAAAATGACAGTGAAGGGGGAAGTGAGAGGCTGGAGTAACCATACTGCTTTCATGCACTGAAAGCTTTAATTATTAACCAGAAGCTATTCAGCACTAAAAAGAAATGAGCTGTCGAACCATGAAAAGACAAGAAAGAACCTCAAATGCACATTGTTAAGTGAAAGACACCAATCTGAAAAGACAACATACTGTATAAATCCCACTAGTTGACATTCTGAAAAGGTAAAACTAAGGAGATAGTAAAACCATCAGGGATTGGCAGGAGGGGAGGGATGAATAAGTAGAACAGGAGAATGTTAGGGCAGTGAAACTACTCTGTGTGATACTATAATGGTGAATTCATGTCATTATACATTTGTCAAAATCCAAAAACATGTACAATGCAAAAAGTAAACCCTAATGTAGATAATGAATTTTGGTTCATATAATGTACTAATATTGGCTCATCAATTATAACAAATGTCTCACATTGACACACTAATGAAAGATGTGAATAATAGGGGAACCTGGGGCCAGGGAGCTGGGTGAGGGAGGAAATGGGAACTTTACTTTCTGCTTAATTTCTCTATAAACTTGAAACTCCTAAAAAATAGCTATTTTAAGCAGAAGAGATTCACACTGTTTTTTAGCATCATGGCATCTCTTTAGATTAGTATCCTTGTGGGAAAAAAAAGTGATAATCCTCTCAGTGCATAATACCAACTCAGTGCTCAGGTTGTGATGACCAAGGAATATATGAAAGGTCAATTAAAACATCTCACTAAGTTGGAAAGACAAAGCAGACTTTGTGTCACAACAGAACTCATCCCATGGAACCATGGAGATGGCAAGAGATAAAACAATACTCTTTATCATCAGCAGATTAACCAGAAAGGACATGTTTTTTCTATTTATCCTATGGGCTCCTAAGGACAATGGGCCTTTTGTTCTTACACCTGTCGAAGGGAAAGGCACCCTTGACAGAGACCTGGTGGGGTTTATATGAGGCCATGCAGTTCAGATTTCATACCTGTGTTTCTGACAGTACATCCCATTTCATAATATGCCTTCCAGCAAAGGCACTTGGAGGCTGGGCCATCCGCTTTCAAAGGGAAAGAAGCAGATCCAGGGTTTATTTGATAAGAATGATACAATAGAGAAATCTCTGTTGGAGAGCAATATAATAAAGTTGTGGCATGTTTCAGCTCTCAGTCAGATAAGACACTGGCCAGGAGTTTCAGGAGGGTCCTGCTCTTTCCTTGTGCTTAGCTTCTAGCTCAACACTAGGCTTAAGAGTAAAATTCAACAGAGGTAAGTCTTGTTGGATGAATGAACCTTCAGGACTTTGTTAAAGAAAAGGGCACATCAAAAAAGATTCATCAAGATTAACGCCTCATTTTTCCCAGCTGCTTCACATTCCACATAAACCTTTGTAGGCACATGTGTGTTGATGGTTTTCTTCATTCTAAATCCTTGTTTGGAGTGGGATCTGCTGGATTTGACTGCCTTCTCTTGGGAACCACATTCCAGTTTTCTTTGGGTCAACCAAACTTCCCCCTATTGTTAATGTGTGAAGTTTGAATTTAATACTTCCTTTTGTCTGAAGGAGATGGTCTATGGCCAGTCAGAGCACTGTGTCCCTTGGCCTCAGTGAAATTCAGAGAAAGACTCATAACTCAAGCTGGACACATGACACCTGGGATTTGTCTGGCATGATTTGAAGTGTTCATCTGCAGGGGTTGAGAAATTGATAAAAGGCAAGTCCAGTTACTAGTGGACTTCTTAACCACAACTTAGAAAAAATCTCCTTGAAAATAAAGCCAAAATAGAACATAAGAGCGCTGAAAGATGGAGAGAGAACAAGTCCTCATGAAAATATTTAAGCAACTTGAACTAGCCAAGCCTGAAGTCAATGCATTTCCTAGACCTTTCAATGAAATGGGCCACAAAATTCCCAGGATTTCAACCACCTTATAACCAAATGTAATTTCCCAATGTATCTATTTTTCCCCTTATGTTGAAATTTTGTATGTTAAGAACAAAAATATTGCCTGGATTATAGCTTTAGAACTATAAAAATGAATGTTATGACTGAAAGGAAGCTTCAACATCATTTAACCTAATGGGGAAACTGATGTTGAGGTAAATAACTGACTTCTCCAAGTCACATAGTGAGTTAAAGGACTAGGCACTGAAAGCCAGCTCTGAAGCACCAGCTCCTTTCAGCACAGGGTCATTGTGCACATTTCCATACACACACCACATCACACACCAAATCATTCAATGGGCACCACCTTCACAGATACACTGCTGCTAAAATTCTGAAGTATGTCCAGACAAGTTAGCAAATTGTACCATGCTGAGACTATTTCCCTCTTCCCTCAGAGCTCTTAGACCTCTCCACAATTTAATTCAGAAATTAAAGGGCTACTGTGTCTGCAACCAGCTTCAATTCTGATTGGACCACCCCCACCCTCAGTTAAGTAGCCCTATTTCAGTGGTAGCCACAGTTTTCTTGTATAATGTTTGAAGCAAGAGATAAACAGTGGTTGAAAGCAAATATAGAAAAAGCCAGAAAACTCCCCACCTACCTTCCCTTCATCTAGTGATCTCCTTCTCATTCTCTGGACGCTAGCTTACATGTCATTCTCTGTTCTACCTCCCCAGACTAAGTTAGCAACTCCGAAGAACCTTATGATTTCTTTTTCGTAGCATTTATTACACTTTTAATAATTTTCTTAATGCCTACTTTCCCCACTAGACCCATAATAACCCTGAGGACTGAGACTGCATTACTCTCACTCACATATTCCCAATACATAAAAGAGTGTTTTGTTTAACAGTGAATAGTATTTCCTGAGTAATGAAGGGACACTGCAAGATGCTAACATCAAGTCCAAGTCCTAGCGATTTACAGAGTGGGCCTCTTAACCATCATTACAATATGTGGGAAAGGCATAAAGTCATAAAGACATAAAGTCATCAGGCATACAAGTTCTTCAGCTTCACCATTTCACAGAACATTCCTGGACAAAACACTAAAGGACAAAACACTCAGTTTGTCCTTTCTCCTCTTCTTATTTCTTTAAGTCCACTATCTCCTACACCATGACTTAAGGGAAACTCCATTCCAAGTCACTGAATTGGGGTATAACTGAATTTTCCTCAAATTGGGGTCCACAAACCAGTGGGGGTTGGCTTACCTTTCTTAGGGTTCTGTGAATTCCCTATGAGATTTATAAAGAGATGAAAGCATATATTCAATCATGCAGATGAAGCTTTTAAAATTGAATACAGCCAAATGATTTCAATACCTGGAGGCTTTTAAATATATTGCAAATTCTCTCACACTCCTCCCTTCACAAAGTTAAGTCTAATTTCCCTTCCCTTGAATGCAGGCCTTATGTAGTAACTTGCTTCTAATGAACGAATTAGTAAAGTGACCTTGTGTGACCTCCAATAAGAGGTTAGAAAAGGAGATATGATTTCCACCCAGATCTCTCTCGTGAAGCATGCCCTGGGGAAGCCACCATGTAAGAATCTGGCTTAAGCCATCATGCTGTAGAGACCAAAGGGAAAGATTGCATAGAAATTGCTAGAGGAGCCCCAACTATTTAGGCCTTTCTAGCCCAGCTATCAGTCATGGGCGTGATAAAGACTTTGAGATGAACCCAGTCTCAGCCACCATCTGACTACAATTACATGAAAGACCCCAAGCCAGAACTACCCGGCCAAGCCTCTCCTGACCCATAGAAACCATGATTATTAGTGTCTTATGCCCCTGAGTTTTGTGGGTTTTGTTACTAAGCAACAGATAACTATTATGGTGTGCTTACCTGCAGTTAGATTTCTGAAGGCATTGAAATCATATATTTATTAGAGGTGACAGAGAAGACAGACTTAATAAATCATGAAAGTGAGAGGTAAAATTTTACTGTAGTTCAAATAGAGAAAAGGGACAGGAAATGACTCATCACACCCCACTTGGTATTTCAGGCAGGCTGAATGCAAAGGAATCTGTTTAGTCAGTACCATACTCACTTTACAAGTTGTTACTGGGTCACAGCTAAACAACCTTAGCAATTACATTTAACAAATTCAGTCAAGTTTAATTATACTGGCTTTACTTTCCTTTTATTTTTTCTCTGATTCTGTTTAATTTTAAAATTCCTTATATGTTTTATATGTGTACATTTAAGTAACATTATAATAAAATAATTTAAGTCAACACCAGAGAACCACAATTATTTTTTTATTTAAAAAGATTCCTAAATTTGAGAATCAATGAAGGAGATCTTTAGAAGAAGAGCATATGTATCATTAACATACTATCATCTCATTAACTGTTGTTAAATGAAGTAATGCCTGCTAGTAGTATTCACCCTAGTGCATTCTGCAGAATTGTTCATAGATGTAACAATTCAGTTATAGGTAGTGTACCTGTCTTTGAATCTCCCAGTTTAAGCCTTATGTTTGAAGTCCCTGTTGATGTTTTTGGTCCATATAGTCTTAGTATGCATGGCCTACATTTTTGATCAACAATAATTTATTCCCCCTGTTTATCGGTTTCAGCCAGAAGATAGCCACCTGTCTTTGCATACCCTTTACCTCTCTTAAATTTTAAGTAGGGCACTTAAATTACATTTTAAACCACACTATTATAAATATACCTGTCAAATCTGGTGAATATCCATATATTCATTTTTATATTATACTTAAACAAAAATACAGCCTTACTTATAACTTATGTTAATATTTTTAAATGTATAATTTTGTTTTATGTGGATAAGTGATATAACACATAGCTTTCTATTATATGATGTGACAAATATATGGAAATAGTTTAATTTTTTAAATAAAACAATGGATTATCATAATAACAATAATATCAATAATTTATTGCAGTCTTGAAGCACTAGCATAGTATAATATTAAATATTTCACCTATATTATTTTATTTACCTAATGCTTTAGGTAAAATTGTCATTTTACAGAGGCTTGGAGGGATGCATATTTGTCCAAAGATAATATATCTGGAAATGGAAGAGCTAAGATTTGAACCCTGGTAGGTCTGCCTTTATCAACTCAGTTTTCCAAACTCTAAATTATCTTGACCACCCATATATTTTTATTTATTATATTTCTGTAAAGCTAAGTTGTCATCAGTTATGAGATATTCCATTATGCATGTGGCAATATGAAAAAGACTGGCAAACTATGACATAACTCTTTATCACTAGAATTTTTATTTTATATTCATCTGAAAATATTCTATTTAATAAATATATCTAATTAGACATATTTTATCTAATATTACTGTTGCACAAATATAAAATGGAAAGCATAAACAACATAAATGGAAAGAAGTATTTTCTAGAACTTCCCATTTAGAATCTAGTTCCTCTGCATCATTTTGCAGATAAGGATCGTTATTGTCTGTCTTTTCACAATGTCTTCCTCCACGTCAATGAGAACATTGTTGGTGTAGCATTTCTTAAAAGAATGCTCCATTATTGGATCTGGATTTTTCTTTTAGGCTGCTGTTATCTGCTTCCCAAGTTTTGACAAGTTATGCTGACAGTGTCACTGCTTCTCATCTAAATATTAAAAATGCACAACTTAATTTGAATCTCTCTGATGGCTAGTGATGTTGAACATCCTTTTATATGTCTCTGGTCCCTCTGTATGTCGTCCTGGGAGAAGTGTCTATTCAGGCCCTTTGTCCATTTTTTAAATAGATTGTTTGTCTTCTTGGTATTGAGGTGTATGAGTTCTTTATACATTCTGGAGATCAAACCATTGTCCAAGGTATCATTGGAAAATATGTTTTCCCATACAGTTGGTTCCCTTTTCATTTTGCTGATGTTTTCTTTAGTCATGAAGAAGCTTTTTAACTTAATGTAGTCCCATTTGTTTATTTTTTCCCTTTATTTTCCTTGCCCTAGGCAATATATGGGCAGAAATATTGCTGTGTGGGATATCTGAAATTTTATTGCCTATGTTTTCCTCTAGGACTTTTATGGTGTCATAACATATATTTAAGTCTTTTGTCCACCTTGAGTTTATTCTGGTTTAAGTTGGTGGTCTAGTTTCATTTTTTTGCATGCACCCATCCAGATCTCCCAACACCATCTATTGAAGAAGCTATTTTTACTCCATTTTATGCAAATTAAAACCATAGTGAGATACCACCTCACATCAGTCAGAATGGCCATCATTAATAAATCAACAAACAACAGTGCTGGTGAGGTTGTAGACAAAAGGGAACTCTAGTGCACTGTTGGTGGGAATGTACCATATGATCTCACCTGTAAGAGGAACCTAATGAACAAAACAAACAAATGATAAAACAGAAGCAAGGCATGGAAAAGGAACAGACTGACAGTGACCAGAGGGAGTGGGGAGGGAGTCAGGGTGGGAAGAAGGGGAAGGGACTAGTCAAGGAGAATATATAAATGACCCATGGACGCGGACAACAGGGCGGGGATTGACTGTGGGAATGGGGATGGGCTGGGCAGAGGAGAGCGGAAGGAAGGAAAAATTGGGACAACTGTAATAGAACAACAATAAAATAATTAATAAAGAAACTAAGATCTAGAGTCAGTTGAATATGATATTATTATGTTTTCTGTAGACAATGATAAGAAACAAACCATCCACAAATTTAAGGAGTATCTTAACAATGTTTTAATTCTACTAGGTATTCAAGTCTAATATCATACTATAGATAGCCTGCTACAAATCATTAGTATACATTCATGTTACTTTATATTATCTCCATTTGTTGAATGCTTATGATACATCAGGTACTGGTCTACATTCTTTGTGTCTGTTAACTCATTGAACCCATTGAAATCAAGGAAGAGACACATTGTCCCACTGATCAGTGAAGAAACTACAATTTAGAGAGTTTTAATAATTTGGTCAGTCACATTGCTTCTTAAGTGGCAAAGTCAGGATTTGATTTCACTTTCCCTGATACAAAATTCCATTCTACTACTTATTACAATCTTTGTAATATTACCATCCACATGAAACCCACATGTTGGCTACATGACAATTGTAACTAATATTTGTTTTTACATTTGATTCAGTGAGTTTGGGCTTTTTAAAATTTATTTTTCAGCCTGGCTAGTGTAGCTCAGTGGACTGAGTGTGGGCTGTGAACCAAAGGATCGCTGGTTCGATTCCCAGTCAGGATATATGCCTGGGTTGCAGGCCAGGTCCCCAATGGGGGACATGTGAGAGGCAACCACACGTTGATGTTTCTTTCCCTCTCTTTCTCCTTCCATTTTCCTCTCTCTAAAAATATAAATAAATACAATCTTAAAAGAAAAAAGAAAATTTGTTTTTCAATTACAGTTGACATACAGTATTTTATTAGTTTCAGGTGTACAATATACTGATTAGACATTTACATACCTTATGAAGTGATCACCCCAATAAGTCTAGTACCATTTGACACCATAATTAGTGACTAATATTAATGTGCTATTGTAAATGATGTATAAACTATTTCTATTTCTCTTAGTGTTCCTTCTGCCTGCATGTGAGTACCATAATCATGGATCTTTATTAAGTCCTCTCCCCAAGACCAAATATTAACAATAACCTTTCAGAGACTGCTCTGGATGTAATGAGCCAACATTTCTTACAGCCTGGAAATGCGTCACTCCCATGGCCATCTTGTTTTAAATGTTTCTGGGGGAATTAGCTATAAAAATGACCACAGTGCTGGCTATGTCACAAAACTCTTACAAGATATAGGCCCATGAATTCCTATTTTACCACTGATCAAAAATTTCATCTAGGCAATAATTCTGTAGGAAATTAATGTTGCTTCCTTCCTGTGTTTATGGCCCACTCTCTGCAAGGAAGGAATGTGTACAATTGCTTTGTGTTGTACCAGACACAAAAAGATTTTATCATCTAGTTGTTGTCCAGTAGACCCATTTAGGTAATTATTTTGCTTTTAAAACAAAGGAAAACAATCTCAGAGGAATTGTGACCCCAGTTTATAATGTCAAGATCAGTGTCACAAATAGCATTACTCCTAAACTGTATGCTGTGCAAGTAACTAATCCAAGAATTACTTACAAAATAAAGTGAAACAGCTTTTATAATGTCATGGATTCTGAAAATCTTCACTTAAAGATTCTTCCCATGGTACCTTGTGACAGTGTCTTTAACAACTCAGTTCAGGTGTTTGGAAACAAGAATAGGATTTCTCTTGTTTCTAGAGCTTGTGAGCCATGCTTTTTTTGAGAAATGTCAGGTTCATATGAAAAACTGTGAGACACTGAACTAATGCCAGGCCACACGGGATGCACTGTATAAGATATGTATGTTCTTTCTTCTATTTTCTCAACTCTCAGCATCTGGCACCACCATTTCTCAGCTACCCAAGGTGGACATGGTTCTTGACTTGCCCCTTTTATTTTGGTCTCCATATCCAATCACTTTGAGTCCACTTCAATACTACCTCAATAACTTCCTAATCTACCTACTTCTATACATCCTAATTGCTGCCATTCCTTTCAGTCACCACTATGATCCATCTGTACAACTGCATTAGCCTCTGCCTAATCTAATAGATACTTTCTGCCAGTACTGCTCTTTGTGAAGCAAAAAGTCTATAATTATGTCAGTCCCCAACTTAAACTATTGGATGGCTTCCTGTGGCTCTTGAGATAAGCCTCAAGTCCATTGCATGGCTTACAAAGCCCTTCATGTTGAAGCCCCTGTCTAATTCCCAATTCATATCCCTCTCTCTCCAGCCCTCCCTGACTTCTCTGCTTCAGCCAAATGGAACAACTTGCAGCCACTCAATAGTCCCACCTTCATTTATATATGGGATTTTTCTGCCAAATATCCTTTTCTTTTTAACTCCAGTTAGATTTTACCCCTTCTTACTTTCTCCATGACCAGGATAGTTCCATGCTCCCTGCTCTCTTAATTCTTTATTATTATCTGACCATTTAATTCACTCTATTATAGTTGCCCAATTATTGACCCTCTCTACCAACCATGAATTCCTTAAAAGCAGAAACTGTTGTTCATTGTTGTACATCAGGGCAGCAGTTTCCACAGTATATATAGCACTAGTGGGACAAAGGATGATTTAAAATAGTACACAGATGATCTCTTTGAAACATTTAAAAAATGTTCTACATTTTTTATGTTTATCTTCTCTATAACAAGTGGTGTTTGTTTCCTTTATTATGAACCTCAGATGCATGGAATTGGGTTAACTATAACCCTTGTTCCATGACACAGTTGTCATTGGCCTTTGCATGACTCACTTAATGTTTGTTTTGCTAGTTATTTTATACCACAATAACCATCCCCATATTTACCACAGAAACCAAAAGCTAAGATCTTCACAGCAGCCAACGTCTACCCGCATGCTATACCGTTGCTCTTCTGCGTCCTTCCACCTCACCCTCTATACCATAATTTGTTTAAATACTTTAATTTCCTCTCTGTTTCTAAACTTTATTAACATTGCAACTTTCAAATATGTAGTATAGTATTATTAACTATAATTACCATGCTGTACATTCTAAACTTTATTTTTTTATGCTGATTGTTTTTAACTTTATAAAAAGAACAGCATGCTTACACAATACCTGGGGAATTTTTTCACTTATAATTGTGTTGCTGAAAGTCATCCATATTGTTGTTTACTATTGTAGTTCACTGGGTTTGACTGCTACATTCCATTCCATTGATGAATACACCCCAGCTTCATCATTTACTCACCTTTACTGGGCACATGGGTTGCCTCCAGGTTTTCGCATTTGTATACACTGGTGCTCTGACCATTCAAGTACATGTGTCATGTTGGACATGTGCAAGGATTTCACTTGGTCCTAGAATATGGACATATTGGAGATAACACCAAGCTGGAATACAACAAGATGGCACAAATTTACACTCCTAACAGTAATGTCTGTGAATTCCTCTGGATCCATATCCTCTTCTGTACTTGGTAATACTTAGTATTACCAGCCTTCTTCATCTGGTCATTTAATTATCAGTAAAATGGCATCTCATGTGGTCTTGATTTGTATTTCCTTGATCACTAATGGTAGTTCTTCATGCATCTATTGTACATACATGTTTTCTCTTCTGTGAAATGCTTATTCTTGATTTCTGCCTATATTTGTCTTGGATTATTTGTGGTATTCTTATTGACTTATAGGCATTTTAGTATATTTTGATGCCAATTCTTTGTAGATTGTGTATTATTGCAGAATATCTTACTGAAGTTGGCAACTTATCTTTGTAATATCTTTAAGGTATCTAATGAATAAAAGTTCTTAAGGTAGCATACATATGATATTCCACAATACTAAAGTAGACTTCTAGATAACACAGTAGGGATTGAAATTAACCATTTCTTAACTCATGAAGTGGGTTGTAGTAGAGGTTTAGCTCTGTATTTGAGCTGTTTTTGAACTAGAACCTACTGCTATGCCCACTTCCATAAGGTGCTAGGAACATCACAGGCACTTAGCCAGAACTTGTTGGAATGAATTAAAATATGCTCTGTAGAAACAGACACACAAATAAAAGCATTCATCCTCCACGTTGTTTAAACAGATGGCTTATGTCTGAAAGACAAAAATTGTAAAAGAAACTGAAGAATAGGATTGCTCTCCAGCTGATCCTCATAGTGCCAGAAAAACTGTTTTGGGCAGACTATCTCATGGGTTACATTGGGCAATTTTCTCCTTTTCTAAGACTATATTTTTGGGATGCCTTGGCATAGATATTTTTTGCTAACACATCTAAAAGAGACTTTTGCACATATTATGAAAGTCTCTTTGTAGCTAAAGAAGGAAAAGAAATAATAATTAAATGCTACTCCTAAATAAAAGCCCCCCATGACCTCAAATTGCCCCCTACAGTCTTACCTATTTCTTTCTTTTCTTCATTTATTAGCTTTCACACAGGCACAAAGTCAGGCATATCAATATGTTATTTTCATTTGAAATAATTATGGAAAAATGCTGATTTTTAACCTGCTTTTCACCTAGTATGGGGGTCAATCAACCTCTGTGAGGTTGGTCCTGTGATTCCCATGAGGGCCAAAGCAGAGGCAGAAATAAGGTAGGTCTGAGGGGTAGGGTGAAGATGTCTGTTTTATATCTTACATGGTAATGTTTCTCAATGTAAAAGTTCCATAGTGTATTTTTAAACTTTAAAGAATATTATAACTCCTATTACAGACAACTATATAGTCACCTATATAGCATAAGGATGAATGTTAGACATGCCCTGTGTCCCCACTGTCCTACTTAAGGAACAACTTTACTAGTCCCGCTGCAACCTGCCATGTCAATCCCTAGCTCCCATTTATTGATTTATTCAAAAATATTTATTTGCATGACTATGTGTCAAGTACTGTTCTAAGTACTGCAAAACAGCTAAAAAAAACAAACCCAGACAAAAAGCCTAACTCGTGGAGCTTACAGGAAAGTACAGGAGTCCCCCTTTATCCACTGGTTTCCTTATGCAGTTTCAGTTCCCTGCAGTCAAGCACAGACAAAAAGTATTAACAAGAAAATTCCAGAAATAAGCAAGTCATACATTTTAAATCACACACTGTTCTGAATAGCATGATGAAATCTTCCCCTGCCCCATCCCGTCCTGTTCCATTTTGCCGGAGACATGAACCATCACTTTGTCCATTGTCTCCATGCTATATATGTTCCCTGCCTTTTAGTCATCTAGTAGCAGCCTCAGTTCAGATCAACTGTCATATTGTCACAGTGTTTGTGTTCAAGTGACCCTTCTCTTAATTATGTCCCCAAAGTGTAAATGTGGTGGTGCTAGTAATTCAGATATGTTAAAGAAAAACCCTAAAGTGCTTCCTTTAAGTGAAAAAGTATGTATGTATAGAAAAAAACCCAGTATATATAGAATTTGGTACTACCTATGATTTCAGGCATCCACTGAGGGTGTTGAAACATTTTCCTCTTGGATGAAGGGGGAGTATTTTTCATTTTGGGTTCATCATTCCCTCCCCTGGCCATCGTTTTAGTATATATGTCCAAAGAATACATTATTTACTATTATACAATCTAATATTGTTTTTTTTCTGTTTAAGATTTCATTTATTTATTTTTAGAGGGGAAGGGAGAGAGAAAGAGAGGGAAAGAAACATCAATGTGTGGTTGCCTCTTGCACACCCCCTACTGGGGATCTGGCCCACAACCCAGGCATGTGCCCTGACGGTGAATCAAACCAGCGACCCCTTGCTTCACAAGCTGGCACTCAATCCACTGACCCACACCAGCCAGGGCTGTATTATTTTTAATATAGTCATACTCACTAGTCTTTTCCTTTTGTTTTGTGCATCTTATCTTACTTAAGAACTCCTTCCCTAATGTCATAAAAATATTCTCCTATATTTTTCTGTAATCATTTTGAAGTTTTTTTAACTTTTATCTTTAATCCAAGTATGATTTATGTTTTTAAGTGAACTGAAGTAGAGATTCAGTTTCATTTTTTGACATGTGGGTGAAAAATATCCCAGAACCATTTATTGAAATGTGGAAGTGACTATAAAAAATACTGTATTTTCAGAACACTATTTGTTCCAGGAACAATCCTGCAAGTATTGGAGGTTCCCATTATCTTAGTATGTATTATTAGTGTCCCCCAAATAAATGACCTCAAGCAACCTTCTGCTTTAATTTTAACTCCTCTCCTCTCACTGCATCAACAATACATGCCAGCCAATATCTTGTAGGTTGTTAGCTGATTTAAAATCCCCAAAATGCAGTGCAAAAGAAATACAAATGGAGGGCAAAGTAAGCTGACAAATCTTGCAAAAGATATGGGGACTTACCAAGTGAGAAGAATTTGTCTAATATTTCCCAAAGGCAATGACAGACAGAGATATGGCAAAATTAGTCTAGTTACTAACAAAGGAAAGGAGAATAAGCAAGTAAGATGCCTCAGAAGGGAATCACTTTAACATTACGAAGAGTCCTTGAGAGAAAACTTACAAAGAGTCCTTGAGAGAAAATGTATAAAGGCCTTGTATATTTTTGCAAACTGATCTTTATGATCATGATGCAGAAGCAAAATTAAAGATGTCATATAGTTCAATTTTTAAAGAAAAATTAGACACAACTAACAGCACTTGATTCTTGCTTTGATTGTTCTAAGAATATCTCACAATTGTAATTATGACGAATTTTCTTACATAAAATAAGACTTTTCATAAGTTATGTTGTGTTTTCAAGATAAACCCTGCAAGGGGAGGGAATTTCAGGGGAACTTCAGGGGAGAATGGGAAGGGTTTACAGGAACAAATATAAAGGACATATGGACAAAAACTAGGGGGGTTGGAAATGGGAGGGAGGAGGGGAGGGATGGGTGGGTTGGCTGGAATGGGAGTAAAAGATGGAAACTGTTCTTGAATAATGATTAAAAATAAATTTAAAGAAAAGATAAACCTGCAATTAAATCCTTTTCACTGCCATTTATTATAAAACTTTGATGACTCACTATTATGAACAATACCTTGGAGGGGGAGAATAAGGGGGCTACAAACCACATATTTAACATAAACCCACTTCTCAATGCACTTATTTCACAAAACAAGTTTAGATGATTATTAGGGCCAGGACGAGGGTGAGGTGCTTAGGGAAAAAACTAGGAAAGCACTAACTCTCAGGAATGTAGAAATGCAAAGACTGATCTGATTTCTATTATTACACATTGGTTTTGCCTGTTCTGGGACTTGGAAGGAAATCACATGATATGTTTTCTTTTGTGTCTGGCTTCTTTCACTTGTCTGCTGTTGAGATTAATCCACGTTGGTATGTGTATTTATAGTTCATTTCCCTTTATTGCTCAGTATTCTGTTTTATAAATTTTCATTCTATATCACATTTTATAGATGTAGTTTTATATTTTATAATACACCTGTTTATATAACACTTTATAAAAAATCACGGTGTGTTTATCCATTCATTTACTGATGGGCATTTGAATTGTTTCCAATTGTTGCCTATTATGAATAAAGCTGCTGTGACACTTGTGTTTAATTCATTTGTGAGCATATATTTCCATTTCTCTTTGGTAAATGCCTAGGAGAGAAATTGCTTGGTCATATAGTGTTTAACTTCATTAAAAATTGCCAAAAATGTTTTCCGAAAAAGCTGTAGTATGTTACATAGCTTTCTGCCATGGACAGTTCCCATTGTTCCATATCTTCACCAACACCTGCTATTGTTTTTCATTTTAATTTTAGCCAGTCTGTTGCAATATGGTATCTCATTGTGTTTTAATGTTCATTGTCCCAAAGTCTAATATGATATTGAATATATTTTCATGAGTTTATTAGCTATATATTTTCTTTGATAAAGTACATTTTCAAGTCTTTATCCTGTTTTTAAATCAGTTTGCAATATTATTACAGAGTTTAAGTGCCCTTTATATATTCTGGATTACATACTCTGAACATAACTCCTTTGTCAGAATCATGTATTGATAACATTTTCCCCCAAGTGGCTTCCTTACCACTTGCTTTTCCTAATGGTGCCTTCTGAAGCACAAAAATTTTAATTTTGACAAAATACAATTTTCATTTTTGTTTCCTTTGTGTTTAATATAAGAAAGTTTTGCAACCCCAAAGTTACAAATAATTTCTTCTATATTTTATTCTAGAAATATTATAGTTTTGGCTTTTGTATTTAGACCTAGGATCTATTTTGAATTAATTTTGGTTTATAGCATGAGGTGGACATCAAAATTCATTTTGTAGTATGAATGCCCAGTTGTTCCCACATCAGAAATTGAAAACAACTTTACTTTCCCATGTAATTTCTTTGGAACCTTTCCCCAAATCCAGTTGACTATAGGCATGTTGGTTTATTTCTAGACTTTCTTCTCATCCACTGATATATATGACAATACTTTTGTCAATACCACATTGTTATGATTACTGACGTGTTATAATAAGCCTTGAAATGAGGTAGTGTAACTCTTCCAACTTTGTTTCTTTTCAAAAATGTTTTGGCTATTCTTGGTCATTTGCATTTCCATATAAATTCTAAAATCAACTTATCAACTTCCACAAAAACATTGTTGGGGTTTTGACTAGGATGCATTTATAACTATAAACAAATCTGATACAACAGACATTTTAACAACAGTGAGTCTACTAATTCATGAACATGATATATATCACCAAGACTTTTTAAATTTCTCTCAGTAACATTTAGTAGTTTTCAGTTTAGAGATCTTGCATATCTTGTATTAAGGTTTATTCCTAGATATTGCAATTGTTTTTGATATTATCAATGTACCTGTTTTTTAAAATAACTTATTTTGGTTCCGGCCAAGATGGAGGCATAGGTAGACGCACTGTGCCTTCTCGCACAACCAAGATAGGGACAACAACAATATAGAAACAAAATAACAACCAAAACTGACAGAAAATTGAAGTGTATGGAAGTCGGACACCCAAGGAGTTAAAATTAGATTAGACACCTTCATCCAGACCGATAGGAGGGGTGGAGTCTGGCCCTGTGAGGGATGCGGAGGAGAGAGCTGAGCAACTGGGGTGGCATGCAAGACTGAAGCGGGCAGACCCTGGGTGCACAAGCGGCGGTGGCTGGCGGACCCTGACCAGGGGGTGGCGACTGACATACCCAGCAAGGTGGCCATTGTGAAGCAAGGCATTGCACGCAACTCAGGGTCCCAGCGCTGGGAAATAGAGCTTTGGGTCACTGACTGAAAAGGAAGGTCCCACAGGGTACACAGGCTCACCCACATGGGAATTGGCACCAGAGAGGCCCAGTTAGCTCACAGAAAGCGGCAGAAGGGTCTGAGATCCTATGGAGCAAGCCCCGTTGTTCCTTCTCGGACCCTGCCCCCACATAGAGCGTCACAACCCAGTGATGTGAGTTGCCCAGCCCTGGTGAACACCTAAGGCCCCGCCCTCACTACAGGAGCTCGACAAGACCAAAAAAAAAAAACCCAGCAAAGACATGGCTCAAACAGAGGAAGAATTGAAAGCCCCAGAACCCATCCTTTTAAGCGACCAAGAGATAGCCAGCCTATCGGATGCACAGTTCAAAGCACTGGTGATCAGGAAGCTCACAGAAATGGTTGATTTTGGTCGCAAACCAGATGAAAAAATGAAAGCTACAGTAAGTGAAATGAAGAAAAATGCACAGGGAACCAATAGTGATGGAGTGAAAGCTGGGTCTCACATCAATGGAGTGGACCAGATGGAAGAAAAAAATATACAACCAAAAAAGAATGAAGAAATAAGAATTCAAAAAAATGAGGAGAGGCTTGGGAACCTCTGGGACATCTTGAAACGTTCCAACATCTGAATTATAGGGGTACCAGAAGGAGAAGAGGAAAAACAAGTGGAAAAGATATTTGAACAAATAATAAAGGAGAACTTCCCC
>CM052544.1:52121587-52178037 GCA_028533065.1 Trachops cirrhosus | reverse complement strand
TAATTACGTTAGCCAAGGTAAAAATGAAGGAGAGAATCCTAGAAGCAGCAAGAGATAAGGGAACAGTAACCTACAAAGGCGTTCCTACAAGACTGTCAGCTGATTTCTCAAAAGAGACCTTACAGGCAAGAGGGGTCTGGAAAGAAGTATTCCAAGTCATGAAAGGCAAGGACCTACATCCCAGATTGCTCTATCCAGCAAAGCTTTCATTGAGAATGGGAGGGCAGATCAAGTGCTTCTCAGATAAGGTAAAGTTAAAGAAGTTCATCATCACCAAGCCCTTATTTTATGAAATGTTAAAGGGACTTCTCTAAGAAAAAGAAGATAAAAAACATGTATAGTAAAATGACAGCAAACTCACAATTATTAACAACCACACCTAAAACAAAAACAAGAAGAAACTAAGCAAACAACTATAATAGGAACAGAACAACAGAAATGGAGATCACATGGAGGGTTAGCAATGGGGAGTGGGAGGAGGAGAGAGGGGGGAAGGTACGAAGAATGAGTAGCAATGAAGATAGATAGAATATAGACGGGGGAGGGCAAGAATAATAGGGGAAATGTAGAAGCTAAAGAACTTATGACACATGGACATGAACTAAAGGGGGGAAATGTGGGTGGGAGAGGGTGTGCAGGGTGGAGGGGGATGAAGAGGAGGTAATGGGACAACTGTAATAGCATAATCAATAAAATACATTAAAAATAACTTATTTTTATTTTAGAAGAGCTTTAGATTAAAAGAAAAATTATTAAGCTAGGACAGAGTTTCTATATACTCCACACCCAGTTTTCCCAATTATTAGCATCTTATTTTAGTATGGCACAGTTGGCGTAAGATTGAACCAAGTGATACAGTACTCATATCAATGATAATGATAATAAACCAATATCAATACATTATTACTAACTATAATACATACTTTATTCAGATTTCCTTAATTTTTACCTGGTGTCTCTTTCCTGTTCTAGGATCTCATCCAGAATCCCACATTACATTTAGTTGTCATGTCTCCTTAGGTTCATCTTGGTTCTTACGGTATCAGTTCACTTTTTTTTTTGAACATTTTTTTATTGCTGTTCAAGTACAGTTTTCTGCCTTTCCCCCTACCCCTCCCTACCACTTCAGCCCTCCCCACCTCCTTCCCCTGGTTCCATCACCCCCTGTTATTGTCCATGTGTCCTGTATAACTGTTCCTGTAAACCATTCACCCTTTCCCCCCATTATCCCCTCCCCTCTTCCCTCTGGTCAATGTCACCCTGTTCTCAATTTCAATGTCTTGGTTATATTTTGCTTGCTTGTTTGTTTTGTTGATTAGGTTCCATTTAAAGAGGAGATCATATGGTATTTGCCCCTCACTGTCTGGTTTATTTCACTTAGCATAATGCTCTCCAGTTCCATCTATGCTGTTGAAAAGAGTAGGGGCTCCTTCTTTCTTTCTGCTGTGCAGTATTCCATTGTCTAAATGTACCATTGTTTTTGATACATTCATTTATTGATGGGCACTTAGGTTGTTTCTAGCACTTGGTTATTATAAATTGTGCTGGCATGAACATTGGGGTGCAAGGTTCTTTTGGATTGGTGTTTCAGGGTTCTTAGAATATAAACCTAGCAGTGGAATTGCCCAGTCAAAAGACAGTTCCTTTTTATTTTTCTGAGGAAATTCCACACTGTTTTCCACAGTGGCTGCACCAGTCTGCATTCCCATCAACAGTGCACCAGGGTTCCCTTTCCTCCACAGCCTCTCCAACACTTGTTGTTTGTTGCTTTCTTTATGTTGGCTGTTCTCAAGAGTGTGAAGTGGTATCTCATTGTGGTTTTAATTTGTATCTCTCTGATGGCTAGTGATGCTGACCACCTTTTCCTAAATCTCTGGGCCCTTTGCATGTCCTCCTTGAAGAAGTGCCTGTTCAAGTCCTTTGCCCATTTTTTAAATGCAAATGAATGCAAATGAATTAGACTGTGATGGGATTCATCGCCATAGAATCCAATGTTTACCACTGTCTTCTTTTTCTGGACCCACCCCTGGTAATGTTAGATGGTGTCCTAGTCTGACCCTAGGCAGGCTGTACAAGGCTACAAGTGATCCATAGTCTGTGGCTATTTCCTTTAGATTTGTTTGGTCACCATTGTCCTACCCTGCCAGCTTACCATCAACCCAGGAACCAGGAGTGGTTCATTTAGTGACCCAAGAAGACTGCCTTTACCTTCTCCACCTGTCTTCAGAGGGGGCCTCTGGTACGACTGGGAGGTGGGAATCCTGGTTCATCCCTATGGGGTGCTGTTCAGTTTTCAGGGAAGATGATGGGAGTGTTTCCCTGCCCCCTCACTACATGACTCTTGTTCTATCCCAGATTCTTTCCAATAATGTATGGTTTCTTGTGAATTAGCTGACTGTTTCCTGTGAGGGGCCAATCTGTGTATAAGGGGCAGCTCTTTCCTCCTTGGATCAGACAGCAGCTGTGTCTAGGTGCTGAGGCTGGGTGGGGCCCTGAGCACCCCTTGTTGTGACTTTCTCTAATCTCTCTGCTCTGCTGGTTTTAGTGGATCAGGGCCTGAGGATCAGTGTAGCTTGTTGTGTCTGGTAGAAAGGGTCTTTTCAGAGCTTTTAGCTTTCCCCTGTGGATATACGCCCATCAGGGCACTTCTGAGCCTGACCTCTCTGATCGGCAGGGCCTATAATCCTGCAGGTTGAGGTTGGGCACCACTGCCTATGAGGGGACCTGCCTGGCTACAGTGAATCTCAGGCATTCAGCTCCTGGCCATCCCATCCCCAGCCTGCTGGTCTTGCAGGAGACTTGGACCTGATCTCTCCACTCTGTACAGTCCCTGCTTGACAGACATGCTGGGTCAGGTCCCACAGTCCCTTTAGCATGACTATCCCTCTGAGTTCCTTGTTGGCAGAGCTGCTGCATGTGCAAGCACACACAAGCACAGGGTCCCTACTGAGTCTCAAGTCTCACATCAGCTCCTCTTTTACAAAAGTTTCTGTGTGGCCCACACACTGTAGCATCAAGCCCTGGGGGGCTTGTTCTCTGTGTGTACCCCCTCCCCAAAGAGCACAAAGAGGTCATTCAGGGCTGGACACAGCCTGCCAGAGCCTCTGACAGTTTTAGATGAAGTTTCTCTCTGGATCTCTCCCTGATGGCACTGGGAAGAGTACTGCAGCAATACTGTCACATGGGTGGTAGTGGGGTGCTGTCATCATTCCCTCCAGTGATTCTCAGCCTCAGACAGGCCTGCTCCCATCATGCTGTCTCTGCAGTGAGCACTGCCCCAGCCATCTCTCTCTGTTCCCAGAGGTTGTGGCTCCTGAGCCAAACTGCAGCCTCCTCACTCAGATTCTGTCCCTCATAGTTCTTATGGTGCCCAAGGTCAGGGAGGTAATAGCACCTTCCCCAGTAAGTACTGCAGTCCCTGAATCCTGGCTCCTGCCAGCAGCTGGGTGTGTGGCGATGCCAGGGCAGAGGACACAGAAACATGTCTGGGTGCCCTGGAAGCTTCTTCCTGAGGAAGCTATTTAAAATTTCTCAAAATGGCTCCCGCCCCAAATCTACACAGCCAAAAGTGCCAGGTTGGGCAGTAAGGGCAGCAGCTGCTCCTCTAGGAGAGGTCAGGCCACCAGCTCCTGAGTGCCCTGCAGGTGGGCAGGCTCTTGCCTACTCATGCACATGACCCACACACTCATCTGTGTACATACTCACACACACATGCTCTCACTCTCAGCTGGATTTTTGAGTTCATTGCTCTGTGGTTCAGCTGCAAAACTGGTTTAGGTCTGGGAACAAGCGGACAGAGCTTCCAGCTATTCTGCAGCCATCTTGGATCTGTCTTTAGTCATTTTCATCTTTATGTTTAAGGATATCTTTATGGAGTACTAATCCATCTTCCATCAACCCTCACCAACTTCATTCTTGTCTCTGCATAGACTTAGCCTGGGTTCCTCAGCATGGCCATCCTGGAAACTTGAGTACTTGTTTTCAATTTTGAGGGGTATATACTTAGGAGTGGAATTGCTGGATCATATAGTAATTCTATGTTTAAATTTTTTGAGGAACTGCCAAACTATTTTCCAAACTCGCTAAACCACTTTACATTCCCACCAACAATGTATGAGGGTTTCAGTTTCTCCACATCCTTGTCAACACTTGTTATTTTCTATGTTTTGCATTATAACATACATCACAGTGGGTATGAAGTGGTGCCTCACTTGGATTTGGTTTGCATTTCCCTCATGAATAATGATGTGGAACATTTTTGTATATGCTTGTTGATCATGTCTACTTTTTTGGTTATATCTTCTTTGGAGAAATGTCTATTCAAATTATGGCTCATTTTAACATTGGTTTGCCTTTTTGTTGTTGATTTGTGAGACTTCTTTATGTATTCTGGGTACATATGAGATACATTATCTGTGAGTATTTTATCCCATTCTGTAATTTTTTGTCTCTCCTGGTAATGTCTTTTGATGCACAAAAGGTTTTAATTTTAAGAAAGTCCAGTTTTTCTGTTGTTGCTATGTCATATCTAAGAATCCATGTCCACATTTTAGGTCATAAAGATTTATCCCTATGTTTTCTTCTATGAATTTTATGATTTTAGCCCTTATATTTAGGTAATTGATGTATTTTTTAGTTAATTTTTGTGCATGGTATGAGGCAGGGGCCCAATATTACTCTTTTGCATGTGAATATTCAATATACCTACTATTTTAGAGAAAGAAAACATGTCTGTATGTTTTCATAAAAAGTGAACTGAGCCAGGAGATGATGGTGACAAGTTCTCCTTGTGCCCAGCTGGAACACCTAGCCGATCATCTGAGGAACAGAAACAGCTACTGGAATCCCAGCTTATATGAAGTTTGGAGGTCAAAAATTGCAGAGGACACTGAAAAACAGATGGTGAGGAGATTGCGCTGGGACAGTAAGGTCCCTGGGATCTGCCTGGGGACCAGGACTGATGCAGCCCCCAGACCAGCGCCTCTCACAGGATATGGGGAGGAGCGTTAGATCACCAGCTCCTTCCCCTACCAGAGCAAGGAGGGCAGCCTGGCACCATGAGGGACTTGGATGCTGGAAGTCACGGGGGGGATAGAGAAGGTGGGAGACATACAGAGGTGGTAAACATCAACTGGGATTGTGGAAGCCTGCAGCAGAGAAACTGAGGTGCCAGGCAACACCTGGAGAAGGGAGGAGTTGAGCCATGTTAGACCCTGACTTGGATAGTCTCCAGACTGGATGGAAAGTAGGGCTATGCAAAAAGCCGTGCAACTTGTTAAGAAAGGCAGGCAGCTGCTTTGTAATAAACTCTCCAGCAAGGGCTGGCTTGCCCCAAGGGTGATTTCACCTGCATGCGCCCAGAGACTGAGTGGCTGAGTGGAACTGTGCCACTCAGATTATCTTGTGCTGCATTATCTTGTGCAGAGGCAGAGTTGCCCAGTGGAACTGCACACCCAGCTTGTCTAACACTTCACAAGTGGCTGATTTGAGCCTGGCAGCTCATGGAAGACCTGAGCGAGAGGCCAGGAAATTGTGAATATTGCAGCCCAGACCTGGTCCCCAACCTCTCAAAACCATAGGAAGGGAGAAAATCGAAGCCCAGCCCCGCTATTCCTGTGGCATCTAGGAAGACCAGCAGAACTCACTGAACAGGTTTAAAGTCAGCAGGAGGATTATCATTATTTTTATCTTTATTTTTGGTTCCTCTGTCTTTTTTTCTTCCCCCAACTGAGCCAATAAGACATGGAGTTACAAAGTGTCCAGAGACAGATCAAAAGGGGGAACACAAGGCTAACACCAAAAACTGAGAAACTGAGGAAAATGTCACTTTGCTATCTCATAGAGCTGAAATTTTGTTTATGTGTATTATTATTTTTTCATTATTTTCACTACTTTTATGTTATTAGTATTTTTTAAATTTCTCTTCTTTATGTTTAGTTTTCCTCATTTTATTCTCTATTTAATTGCATTGTTTGGCTGGTTTTCCTTAGTCTCTATTTTTTTTTTTTTAATTTTCCTTCTTTCACTTCACCATGTTCCAATAACACACAACTCTTGATTAGGCACTTTCTAGTCTGGTTATCCAAATCACATATTTCTTGTCATATTACTGTTGCCCCAGTACTATTGTATAATTCTTGTTCCACACAATTGCACATACTACACAGCAACACTCCATGATCTTAGCCCACTTCACTTTAATCCTGAGTATTATCATTATTGTGGTTACCTCTATTCTCTCTCATACTACCCCTACTTTCTATCCTTTAGTCTCACTATATCTCATCATCTAACCTTGCACAAGCACTCTGTTTTCTGGATTCAGCTCACAATCATCCTCCCCTCTAACAAGAGTCTTATCTCTCTTTCACCTATTATAAAAAGTGACTAGTTGGGTGAAATATCACAGTTAATGCTATATTTATCCAAAGAATCTCCTATCTCTTCTCTACTTGCTGGTACTTTAAATCCCATAAAATACTCTCCTGCTGTATTAATCCAGTTTGCCTAACCTGTCACTGATCACATACAAGAATAGGTGGGAGCTGTGAACATCAGTATACCTGCTGAAGGAAAGAAACCAACAACAAAGAAACCACCAAAAGGTAAAAACCCAAGCACAACAAGAGAACACACACAAACTCAAGAAAGGGCAAACCCAGGGCATCCAGACAAGGAAATCAAAAAGACCACACCACTGAACCCCACAGAATCTCTACTGCAGAAGTTCACCCTACAAAGACAGCTAGCAAAGTGAAACATCAAGAAGCTCAGAAACAAACAAAAAGAGTCACCTAAAATGGGGAGACAAAAAAGAACATGCAACAAAAGGAATGGGAGACTCCCCACTAAAAGACCTAAATGAAATAGAAGTAGTCAATCTATCAGATATAGAATTCAAAATAATGGTTATGAAGATGCTCAAGGAACTCATAGACAACTACAAGGAACTGAGTAAGAACTACATCAGCATGAAAAAGGAAATTGAAACTATCAACAAGGACCAAGAGGAAATGAAGAATACAATTTCTGAACTGAAGAACACAGTAGAAGGATTCAAAAGCAGGCTGGGTGAAGCAGAGGATCAAATCAGCAAGTTGGAGGACAAGGTAGAAAAAATACCCAGATAGAGCAAGAAAAGGAAAAGAGACTCAGAAAGAACGAACAGGTGGTAAGGGAACTGCAAGACAACATGAACAGTAACAATATCCATATAATAGGGATACCAGAAGGAGAAGAAGAAGAGCAAGGGATAGAAAACCTGTTGGAAAAAGTAACAATGGAAAACTTCCCTAATTTGGTGAGAGGAAAACTTCCCTAATTTGGTGAGAGAAAAAGTCACACAAATCCAGGAAACACAGAGAGTCCCAATCAAGAGGAATCCAAAGAGGCCCACTTCAAGACACATCATAATTACAATGGCAAAATTCCAAGACAAAGAGAGAATCTTAAAGGCAGCAAGGGAGAGACAGGAAGTAACATACAAGGGAGCCCTGATAAGGCTACCAGCTGACTTCTCCATGGAAATGTTCCAAGCCAGAAGAGAATGGCAAGAAATACTCCAAGCAATGAAAACCAGAGGACTGCAACCAAGATTACTCTACCCAACAAGGCTCTCAATTAAGATGGAAGGCCAAATAAGGAGCTTCTCAGACAAAGGAAGTCTAAAAGAATATACCTCCACCAAACCAGCTCTGCAAGAGATGCTAAAGGGACTGCTTTAAGAAAAGGAAGGAAAAGAGTAAGAGAGAGAGGAACACAGGTATGAAAAATGGCAATGATTAAGTACCTATCAATAATAACCTTAAATGTAAAGGATTAAATGCTCCAATAAAAAGACCTAGAACTGCTGAATGGATAAGAAAGCATGAACCACACATATGCTGCCTACAAGAGACCCACCTCAGAACAAAAGACTTAACACAGATTGAAAGTGAAGGGCGTGAAACAAATATTCCAAGAAAACAGACAGGAAAAAAAACCTGTGGTAGCAATACTCATATCAGACAAAATAGACTTCAAAAAAAGGGTTGTACAGAGACCCAGAAGGTCATTTCATAGTACTCAAGGGAAGAATCTATCAAGAAGAGATAAACATTTTAAGTGTATATGCACCCAATGTAATGTAGAAGCACCCAGATACATATAGAAAATCTTGGAGGATTTCAAGAAAGGTACTGACAGCAACACAATTATAGTAAGGGATTTCAACACCCCACTGTCAAAAATGGATAGATCTTCCATACAAGATATCAACAAAGATATTGCACCATTGAACAATGTCCTAGATCAAATGAACTTAACTGATATATATATATAGAGAGAGACTTTCATCCCAAAGAAGCAAAATACACATTCTTTTCAAACACACATGGAACATTTTCAAAGACAGACCACATGATAGGACACAAAACAAGCCTCAACAAATTCAAGAAAAAAAATCATATAAAGCATTTTCTCTGACCAAAAGGGACTGAAACTAGAAACCAACCTCAAGGAAAAAACTCAAAAACATTCAAACTCATGGAGATTGAATAGCATGCTATTAAACAATGAGTGGGTCAAGAATGAAATTAGGGAAGAAATCAAAAAGTTTCTGGAAACAAATGGCAATGAACTAACAACAACCCAAAACTTATGGGACACAGTGAAGGCAGTCCTGAGAGGAAAGTTCATAGCGATACAGGCCTACCTAAAAAAGACAGAAACATTTCAAACAAACAACCTAACCCTACACCTACAAGAACTCAAGGAACAACAACAAAGACAGCACAGAGCAAGTAGAAGGAAGGAAATAATTGAGATCAGAGCAGAATTTAAGGACATAGAGACTAAAAGCACAATTCTAAGGATCAATGAATCCAGGAGCTGGTTCTTTGAAAAGATAAACAAAATCAACAAGCCTTTCAGCAGACTCATCAAAAAAAAAAAAAAAAAGAGAGGACCCAAATAAACACAATCAGAAATAAAAGAGGAGAGATTACAACTGCTACCACAGAAATACAAAGGATTGTAAGAAATTACTACAAAAAACTATATGCCAAGAAATTTAAAAACCTAGATGAAATGAACAAATTTCTAGAAAAATATAATCTCCTAAAACTCAATGAAGAAGAAGCAGAAAGCCTGAACAGACCAGTCACAGCTGATGAAATTGAAGCAGTAATTGAAAAACTCCTGACACACAAAAGCCCCGGACCGGACAGTATCAAAGGAGGGTTCTATAAAGTTTTTAAGGAAGAGCTAATCCCTATCCTTCAGAGACTATTCCAAAACATCCAAAAAGATGGAAGACTCCAAAACTCTTTTTATGAAGCCAGCATCATCCTAATCCCCAAACAAAATAAAGACACAACAAAGAAAGAAAACTTCAGGTCAATATCACTGATGAACATAGACTCTAAAATCCTCAGCAAAATATTGGCAAACTGCATCCAACAATATTAAAAAAATCATACACCATGACCAAGTGGGATTCATTCCAGGGATCCAAGGATGGTACAATATTGACACATCAATAAACTTAGTACATCACATAAACAAAAGCAAAGACAAAAATCATATGATCATATCAATACATGCAGAAAAAACATTTGATAAGGTACACCATCCATTTAGGATAAAAACTCTCAGCAAAGTGGGAATAGAGGAAGCATTCCTCAACATAATAAAGGCCATATATGAGAGACCTATAGCCAACATCATACTCAATGGGCAAAAACTAAAAACTTTCCCACTAAGATCAAGAACAAGACAAGCTTGTCCAGTTTCACCACTTCTATTTAACTTAGTATTGGAAGTCCTAGCCACAGCAATCAGATAAGAAAAGGAAATAAATGGCATTGAAAGTGGAAATGAGGAAATAAAACTGTCATTGTTTGCAGATGACATGATAGTGTACATAGAAAATCCTATAGTCTCCACCAAAACATTGCTCGACCTAATAAATGAATTTGGCAAATCGTGGGATACAAAGTCAATATTCAAAAATCAAAGGCATTTTTGTATATCAACAATGAAATATCAGAAACAGAAATAAGGAAAAAATTCCATTCGATATAGCAACAAGAAAAATAAAATACCTAGGAATCAACCTAACCAAGGAGATAAAAGACCTATATGCAGAAAACTACACAACACTGAAGAAACAAATTAAGGAAGACACAAACAAATGGAAATGTGTACTGTGTTCTTGGATTGGAAGAATTAACATCATTAAAATGTCCATACTACCCAAATCAATTTATAGATTCAATGCAATACCTATTAAAGTACCAATGGAGTATTTCACAGATATAGAACAAACATTCCAAAAATGTATATGGAACCATAAATGACCCCAAAGAGCTGCAGCAATTTTTGAGAAAAAAAGAGCAAATTAGGAGGAATCACAATACCTGGTATCAAACTGTATTACAAGGCCACTGTAATCAGAACAGCCTGGTACTGGCATAGGAACAGACACATGGACCAATGGAACAGCACAGAGAGCCCAGAATAAACCCAAGTCTCTATGGTCAATTAATATTTGACAAAGGGGGCAGCAGTACAAAATGAAGTAAAAATAGCCTTTTCAACAAATGTTGTTGTGAGAGCTGGACAGCTACATGCAAAACAATGAAACCTGATCACCACCTTACACCATACACAAAAATAAATTCAAGGTGGATAAAAGATTTAAATATAAGTCATGATACCATAAAAGTCCTAGAGGAGAACATAGGAAGGAAAATCTCAGATATTTCATGCAGAAACATTTTTACTGACATGTCCCCTAGAGCAAGGGACAAAGGAAAGAATAAACAAATGGGATCTCATCAAAATAAAAAGCTTCTGCATGGCTAAAGAAAAAAGAATTAAATGAAAAGAGAACAACTGTATGGAAAAAATATTTGTCAATAATACCTCAGACAAGGGTTTCATCTCCAAAATATATAAAGAACTCAAATGACTCCACTCCAGGAAGACAAGCAACCCAATAAAAAAATGGACAAAGGACTTCAACAGACACTTCTCCAAGGAGGACATACAGAGGATCCAGAAACACATGAAAAGATGCTCAGTATTGCTAGCTATCAGAGAGATGCAAATTAAAACCACAATGAGATACCACTTCACACTCTTGAGAACAGCCAACATAAAGAAAGCAACAAACAACAAGTGTTGGAGAGGCTGTGGAGGAAAGGGAACCCTGGTGCACTGTTGATGGGAATGCAGACTGGTGCAGCCACTGTGGAAAACAGTATGGAATTTCCTCAGAAAAATAAAAATGGAACTGTCTTTTGATTGGGCAATTCCACTGCTAGGTTTATATTCTAAGAACCCTGAAACACCAGTCCAAAAGAACCTATGCACCCCAATGTTCATGCCAGCACAATTTATAATAGTCAAGTGCTAGAAACAACCTAAGTGCCCATCAGTAAATGAATGTATCAAAAACTATGGTACATTTACACAATGGAATACTGCACAGCAGAAACAAAGAAGGAGCTCCTACTCTTTTTGACAGCATAGATGAAACTGGAGAACATTATGCTACGTGAAATAAGCCAGGCAGTGAGGGGCAAATACCATATGATCTCCTCTTTAAGTGGAACCTAATCAACAAAACAAACAAGCAAGCAATATATAACCAAAGACATTGAAATTAAGAACAATTTGACAGTAACCAGGGGGGAGGTGGGAAGGGATAATGGGAGGGAATGGGGGAATGGTTTCCAGCAACAACTATAAAGGACACATGGACAAAACCAAGAAGGGGGTGGAAGCGGGGGATGGCTGTGGCAACAGGGGAAGTGATGGGGGGGGTAAATGCAAACAACTGTACTTGAACAACTATAAAATAATTTTTTTAAAAAGCAGTCTGATATTGACATAAGAACAGATGCATAGATCAATGGAATAGAATGGAGAGCCCAGAAATAAACCCATGTCTCTTGGTCAATTAGTATTTGCCAAAGGGGGCAGGAGCATAGAATGGAATACAAATAGCCTCTTCTATAAATGGTGTTAGGAGATCTGGACAGCTACGTGCAAAAAAAAATGAAACTAGTCCACCAACTCACACCATTCACCACAATAAACTCAAAATGGATAAAAGATTTAAATGTAAGTCATGATACCATAAAAGTCCTAGAGAAAAACACAGGTGCTAAAATTTCAGATATCCCCTGCAGTATTATTTTTGCCAATATATATCTCCTAGGGCAATGGAAGTGAAAGAAAAAATAAACAAATGTGATTACATCAAATTAAAAAGTTTTTGCATGGCTAATGAAACTATCATCAAAATGAAAATGGAACTGACTATATGGGTAAAACATATTTGCCAATGATACCTTGGACAAGTGTTTGATTTACAAAATACATAAAGAAGTTATATGACTCAATACCAGGAAGATAAATAATCTAATTAAAAAATGGGCTGAAGACCTGAATAGACACTTCTCCAAGGAGGACTTACAGATGGCCCATATATGTATGAAAGAATGCTCAACAGATACAAATGAAAAACAGAATTAGATATCACCTCACTTCTGTCGGAAAGACTATCATAACCAAATCAACAAACAACAAGTGCTGCCAAGGTTGTGGAGAAAAGGGAAACCTAGTCCACTGTTGGTGGGAATGCAGACTGGTGCAGCCACTACGGAAAAACAGTATGGAATTTCCTCAAAAAACTAAAAATAGGGCTGCCTTTTAACCCAGCCATTCCACTGCTCAGATTATACCCTAAGAATCCTGAAACACCAATTCAAAAGAACCTAGGCACCCTATGTTCCTAGCTGCATTATTTACAATACCCAAGTCCTAGACACAGCTGAAGTGCCCAACAGTAAATGAGTGGATCAAAAAACTGTGCTACATTTACACAATTGAATACTACACAGCAGAAAGAAAGAAGGAACTCCTACCCTTTGGGACAGCATGAATGGAACTGGAGAACATTATGTTAAGTGAAATAAGCCAGGAGGTGAAAGACAAGTACCATATGATCTCACCTGTAAGAGGAACCTAATGAACAGAACAAACAAATGAGCAAAATAGAAGCAGAGGCATAGAAAAGGAACAGAATGACAGTGACCAGAAGGGAGTGGGGAAGGGGTAAGGGTGGAAAGAAAGGGAAGGGACGAATCAAGGAACATGTATGAATGACCCATAGACATGGACAACAGGGTGGTGATTGACTGTGGGAATGGGGGTGGGCTGGGTGGCAGAGAGCAAAAGGAGGGAAAAATTGGGACAGCTGTAATAAATAAAACAACAATAAAATATTTAATAAAAAAGAAGACAAGTACTCAAATACATGTAATGCATGTTCACAGCAGCACTATTCACAGTAGCCAAAAATTAGAAACAGCCCAAATTTCTATTAACAGATTAATGGATTAACAAATGTGGTGTATATATATATAATAAAATATTATTCAGCCTTAGAAAACAATGAAACACTCACACATACTATAATGTACATGAATCTTAAAAACATTGTATTAAGTGAAAAAGTCTAGGCAAAAAAGATCACATGCTGTATGAATCCACTGAGACAGAAAACAGGTTGTCAGTTATCAGAGGCAGGGTTTGGAAAGGTGGGGAACAACTGTGTAACAGGTACAAGTTTTTCTTTCAGGTGATGAAAATGTTTTGGAACTAGCCAGAGGTGGTAGTTGCACAGCATTGTAAATGTGCTAAATAACTCTTAATTTTTCACTTTCAGACAGTTAATTTTATGTCATGTGAATTTCATCTCAATAAAAAAGGGAGACTTAAAAAATGGTAGGGATATTTATTTTGTTACTACTGTGTCTCCAGCTACTTTAAGCATACCAGGCATGCAGTGGGTACTTATCATTGAATAAATGAAAAACAGCACCTGCCTTTTAAGCCCAGTAATTGTCTTTCATAGCCATAATTATAAAAATGTCTAAATTTGCCTCCAAAAAGAATATCATAGACATAAACAGACATGATTATAGTAGAAATTTACCAGCTACAATTTCCTTAAAAGATAGAAATGGGTCCAGATCTTAGAAAATATCCCTCTGTATCCTCTGTCCTTACATCCTTACTTTTTCTATAGAGCTGAAACTGCTGACTAGGGCTAACCAAGACAGCTGACATCCCATCTTACTACCCAGTACACCCCAACAAGAATAAACTTTGTTCACTATATTTACCTATTTACTATAAAGAACACTATGTGCAGCAAAGCTGAGCTGTTGTGTAAACCACTATGAGCATTGTGGATTAACTTTGTCAAGAGTTACATGAGTAAAATAAGGCAGGATGTAGCAAGAGAGTTATTCAAAATACATAGAGATAAACAGCAGGAGCCTTGATTAGCTTCCATTCTTTTGTTTTGTTCAGCATTTATGATGTCTCAGGCACTCTAATTGGTATTTTGAACATATTATGTAATTGAACATACACCCTGGTATTCCTGTTTTTAGATGGGGAACCTAAGGCTCATAGAGGTGATGTTGTTACTCTAGGGTCACACAAGAAGAGGCAGAGCAGGCACTTGAATTAGACACTCAAAAAATGAGTGTTGACCTAATTCTGTTTTTGTCAGTGTCCTTCCTTACAAAGTGGAGTTCACAGTAACCAGCAGCCCTGTTGTTCTTATGTTATAGGTTCCTTGATCAGAGTTGCTAAGACTTCAAGTTTAAACAAATCTCAGGGAAGGTCTCTGATTGCATTAGCATGGGTCATGTGCCAACCTCCAGGCCAGGGGTCAGAGAACTGTGATTGGATACTTTCATTCCCAAAAGAAAGGGAAGGACTGTTTTGTCATTAAAACAAAAACATTCTGCCCTCTCACATATATTTTGGTCTATGATTTAAAAGACATCTCTGAAATAATATCATCTACTAAAACCATCACACAAGCATAAGAGAGAGACGGTCTGTGGTTCAGTACTAGTATAATGAAGGGGTGCTAGGCCACTGGCAGGCAACATGCTGGAACAGACTAACAGTCCGAGTGCACTGGTTCCAAGTCCCAGCTTAGTCTCTCTCTGCACCCTCAGGTCAGCAGTCATCATAAATACTTCCCAGAGGCCCTTCCAAATCTAGGTAACTATGGTTTTCTTGGTCTAATCTTGAATTTTGGAGGAAAAATCTGAGATAGCCATGTATGGGGAAAAAAGAAGCAATTTACTGTTCTTTTCAACCCACATACCTCTTTTCTAATCTTTGTTTGGTCTTGCAGTGCTGGTTTTGTTTCTGGGGTCATAAATCCTCTAGTTTTAAAGTCTGATTTTTCAGAGTGTTCACAGGGAATGTGTGTGTTGGGTGTAATGCCCAGCTTAACCCAGCCAGAACTTCAGAGTTGGAAAGTGAAAGACCAAGTCATTTTTCAGTGAACTCACTCTGTATGATGGAAATCCAGATAAAAATATAGCTTTTAGCTTTCTCTCAGTAAACATAATGTTAAAGTAGTAGAATTTGGTAATTATCAGTTTCATTTGATTGGTGTAGATGAGAGTTTTTTAACTTTTTACAACCTATGCTCTCCCTTTTGATAAGCCTAGTAAATATGCCATACCAGCCCCCAGAGCTTCTGAAACACACCCTTGGTTAGGGGTGGTGGGGTGGGCAGTTCACCTCTTCCTCCCTCTCACTACTAAGAGTCTCTGAATATAGACTCAGTCTTCTGTATCTGACCATATGGCAACCTTTGTCAAATATTCCCTCAATTACATTACAAAAGTTGTAAGTTTTTTAAAATTTCTGACAGTTAAACTACAATATTGACTCTGCTTTTACAATCTCCCCATCCACTTCATCATCTGACTCATGGAGGAGAGGGTCTGATTTGCTCTGCCACCACGCCCCCCAGGAAGAACTGTCCTGTAGTCAAGGACCACAGGTACAGCACACTTACTAATAATTCTTACTGCAGATTTTTTTTGATATGTCATCATTGTGTAACTTCCTCAAGGTCATTTCTAAACCTCAGTTCCCTCATTTGTAAAAGACACACAGTGAAACTTCATGATGTTATTGTGAAAATTCCTGGGATCATTTATGGAAAATGCTTGACACAGTGCCTAGAATATAGTAAGTGTTCAATGAATGTTCGATAATGGCACTCAGGGCTTCTGTAGGATGTCCTATAAAATGTATACTACACAATGCCATAGGTTACAAATCAAACTACGATGTAAACAACAGCCTCTGGAATTGTGACATGTAGGAAATTTATATATAGGTCTCTATCTATTCCTAGTGAACACTGTAATTGCCCAAGCACAGGGTGTCTGATTTACCAAGACTCCTTCTCTGCTCCTGCTGTATAATATCATCGGCAGAGACAGGAAGTCCCGACCAGCCAAGTATGCAGAATTGGGCCAGCAGGATCAAATCCAAATGATCTCCCAAGCCAGCTCTTGCAAAGGAACAGCATTTATGACCCAAGATAAAGAGAGTATGGAACTGAAACACTCAAGAAGGGCTATGCAAGGTCTTCTGCAAACTTTCCAGACTCCTAGGAAACAGTTTATGTCATTTTAAATATTAGATGTTTAGATTAGAATTACCCTGAAAACAACATGCTGCTATTATTGTAAAGACCAGTGCCCAGAGGAGAGAAGCCCTATCTCTGTTTGTTTGGACTTGAAGCAAGTGCCTGCCCTGCAGCCTGTAGGCTGTCAAGTGTTTCATAACTGGAGGGATGCTTCAGTTCATGCAGGAGACATGGACCATAAAAACAATATGAAATGATGGAACAAGTTGAGGGAGCAGAATCCGGGAAACTTACACTTCGTCACAGGCTTCCTAACCATGTCTTTTATGACATGAAACACCCAAGGCAGAAGGTGACATTAAAGAAAATTAAAGAGGTCTATGACCAAATACTAATAGTGTGGAGGATTCTAATTGGGCTACCTAGTCAGAGAATATCAAATATCTCCAAATAGTGGCAAGTGCATTTCCCAGATGCATCCCTCTATGCCTAAATTAACATGTGATACCACAATGGTACCACTCAATTCTCTTTTGTACTTAACCAATTTATTGCTACCCAATGATTGGCAAGGTTGGCCTTTCTCAGCAGGAAATACCTAAGCCATTCAATGCATTTCAAAGGACATTTATTGCTTACCTGGTATGTGCTAACCAAAGGGTAGGAATAGATAAAAAATAAAAAGAAGTATATGCCTCAAGGAGCACACTGTTCAGCCAGAAAACTAGAAGAAAAGGAAGTAACTGGAAAATGTACTCTCATAGTGATGCTAACATAGTGCTGCCACAGTGATGGGAAATAAGAAAGAGAAAATAAAACACAAATGATCAATTTATAGTTATATTATATAAGAAACTTATGACATGAAGTTTGGATTAAAGCAGAATTTTTTGTTTAGAGAAAAGATATTGCAGGCATTTTCAAGTAAGATATTCATCAGCTGTTTTACAAGAAATTGTGTTTTTCATTTGCAAAGTAGCAATTTACATCTATGGAGTAAAATCACTTTGCTTCAGTCATTACATACATGAGGAATTAGTTGATGACTTAGAAAATCATACTTTAGTGGAAGCTAATTTATTTAGTGAACTCAATTTATTTGGGAGGAAACATATCCAGATAAAGCATAAAAAAATCTTTCCCACCATGGCCAGTGTGGCTCAGTTGTTTGGAGTGTCATCCCATAATTGAAATGTTGCATGTTAGATCCCTGGTCAGGGCACATGTCTAGGTTGCAGGTTCAGTCCCCAGTTTGGGAGCCTACAGGAAGCAACCAATCAATGTTTTTCCCCTGTATCAATGTTTCTCTCTCTCCCTTCCTTTCTCTCTAAAAAGCAGTGCAAAAATGTCCTTGGGTGAGAATAAAAAAAATTTTTGTAAATATCTTTCCCTCCCATCTCATTCCCTAACCACCCAATTTCATCCTCCAAAAATAATCACCAGTTTCAAATGCGAATAGCAAAAATGGTTGAATTTGTACCTGAGTAAAGAAAAGTTTATCCGCTTAGTATAATATGTTCAGCATATTTTAAATAATAATCTAGTTGAAAAGACAAGATTAGAAAATTAAAAATAAACTTATCAGTTCCAGGTTTGGATAAGAAACTGAAAACATTGCTTCGTTGTGCCCCTAGGATATTCATTGATTTGGCTTATTTTATAGACTCCTTGTTGTTCTCAGCTGTGGCCCCCAAATGATTTTAAGAGTGTGTGCACAGCTTATCCACAGACTCACAGAGCCTGCCTCCTTATGCTTTGATAGAGAAGCAGCACCTAGTTCCTACTCTGTGAACTAAATCTTGTACTTTGTGATATGAAGAGATCCAAGAGAGACAGTCAGGAAATCAAACCATCAGCTGACCACCTTAAATAAAAATGATTACCATTTATCAAGTACCTACTATAGGCCAGGTAGTTTTACTTATTTAGTCCTCAAAGTAAAGCTGTGTGGGCATATCCATTTTACAGATAAAGGACCTCAACTTGCACACAGTCAATGGCCAATAAATGGCAGAGTAGGATTGTAAACTATGTCTGCTAACTCCATGGAAACATAAGTAGGTGGAAGCAAGGGGATTTACGTCCAGGTTTATTTCACTCCAAAGCCTGGCCCCTGAAGAAAATAAATGTCAACTGTACCGAGTCCCTTCAAGATACTACTTAATATTTGCTTAGAGCAAGTCTTCTGTTAAAGGATAGCAAAGATACCACTAACATCTATCGGGTATCCATTATGTTCAAGGTCTCATGCTGGGAAGTATGGGACACAGAGATAGGGGCTGTAAGGCTTGTAATCTAGTCAAAGAATGAAATAATCATAGATCAATGACCAGCTAGCTACATACATGTACATCAGGGATGAAGTGAATACATTTATTTATTCATTCAACAAATATTCCTTAAGTGCTGTGTTTTGACCATGTGGGCTTGTGTTTACTCATCTGAAAGATAAGGACAATAATTCCCTTGCCTGCTTCCCCACACAATTGCAATAACTGTTAGGAATGTGCAAAATCACTTGGATGACTATAAACTGCCCCCCACCACCACATACTTATTACTGCGAGGCAATTCTCCACAGGGGTTCAGAACTTCCAGAGTTTAAATTCCACTGCTGGTGACCTAGGGCATGTGTGACCTTGCTATAAACTCCCATCTCTTAAGGTAACCTATGTGAATGCTTGTTTATTAACCACAAAAGTGTGGGATACACACTCACCATGGGGTGTATGGGCTCAGTCCTCTCTGCCACTCACTGTTGTGAGTGTATCATTGGAACTGTCTGAATTTTGGTTTCTTCATCTATAAAATGGGGGCATTAATATAAACCTCATAAAGTCATAATAATTAAATGAGAACATGCATATAGAGTTCTCATGCATTGGAATAGCTTGACAAATTGTGTTAGTGGTGTGTTGGGAACGCACAGCTCTATTTCTGTTCTTTACCATCTCTTTAAACTTGAGTTAAAAAAGGTAACCTTGGGAAAGCTGGAAAGAATGCATAGAGCATAGCTACCTTTCATCACCTCTCACCTTCCCCATCACCATCTCTCTGTTAACTGCTGTCTCATAGCAAGATAGAAAGGCATGTACTTGGCTGGTCAGAAAGGCAAAGTGTTGGTTATTCCAGTTGGTTCCTGTGACCCCTTTCTCAGTCAAGTCCAAGGCCTCCAGTGGAGCACATCCAACCACTTCCTCCTGAGGCCCCCTTGAAGAAAAGTCCATGCCAACTCTCTCGTATGTCCCATTACTGATCCTTGGGAAATGCTCAGGCATTCATTCCCCAGCACATTCTGGGAATACAGGCCCATGCCAGTGTAGGAGACCGTTCTGCGTGGCATGGGCCCAGCTCCCACTGTGAGATGCACAGGACCCATGCCATGGATAGGTTCTCCCGTGGGGAATCAGGCCCGCAATGTGCGTAGGCTGCTTTGAATCTTGCTTTTTACTAAAACTCCCTCACCCTGAATTGAGGACATTTACTGCAAAGCAACTTCCTAAAATCCATGCTAACCCTTCCAAGTATGAGTGTAATGGGTTCAACCACTTTTGCCTTTTCATTTGCAAATATCCCTCTTCTGTGATGTGATTAGTGGCATTGGCTCCTTTGTTTTCTGTAAAAGTTAACCACCTAAAGTGAACCTGTGCATTGTAAATGAGGACCATCATGCAATGGGCAGAGAAACCCAATAAAGGCCTGCCAGGGCAGAGGTGGCAGGCCTTTTCTCTCCCTTTGAGAGAAAAGCCATGCTGTCCCTTTTCCTCCACCAGACTTGGTAGTCTGTGTGAATGTCTCATTTCATTCATAATGACGCGGACACTGCAGGCTGGTGTCTGCATCATGCCAGTATAGAGTAGATGGTTGACTCTTCTCTGGCCTTTTGAATGCCTGTAAAGATGTCCCTGGGCCATAGACCCCTTAGTCAGGATTTTCTAGGCCTAAAAACACTAGTCACCTAAGTCTCCCAGACACAGGGGACACATTTCAAAGTTCTTCAAGTACCCCTCGAAACCTCTTTTCACCAGGCTTGTCATCAGAGCAGGGATAGGAACACTTCTTCTGTAAAGACCAACATGATAAAATAGTTCAGACTTTGCAGGCCAATCTCTTTCGCAACCACTCAGTTCTTCTTTGTAGTGCCCAAGCAGCCACAGATGGCATGTAAACAGAGGGGCATGGCTATATTCAGTAGCACTTTATTTATGAACACTGAAATTAAAATTAAAGTTAACTTTCATATGATACAAGATATTTTTATCCTCCCAACATATTTTATATTTTATAAATGTAAAAACCATTCTGAGTTCATGACTGTACAAAAACAGCCAGTGGGCCAGATATGACCTGCAGACCATAGCTTCCTGACCCCTAGTTGGTAGAATTCTACCTGCCAAAGGAAAAAAAAGACCAAATAAGGAGTCACACAGGATGCATCAATTCTCACCCTAAAAAAATCTCTTCACCAAGCTATTCTCATGATCCATTTGCCACACTCTGGCCTCTTTTGAATTCTCAAAGACAGGGTACAACATAGGGTGAAGGGCAGTCTATCAAGAGTGTTATATCAGTTTATTGGACATTTTCTTCAAAAAAATCTGTGTATGTGGATTTGTCTTACCTTGTTAGTTTGAACCTGTCATACTGACATCTCAGTTGAAACTGAGACAGAAATAGTTCTGTTCTGAAGTCTCCTAGCAAGAGCCATTAATGTTATTGCCATCATTACTGCCTAAAATCTCTGGTTACAAGGCAAAAAAGAAATATATTCAGAGTAAACACTAGTAAATTCTGTTTTCATCTATTTCCTTGCTAACACTGTTGATTAAAAGTGATCATGAAGAAGCAAATTTATTCTACCTATCTTGGCTTATCTTCTCTGTCCTAGAAGAGGAACTTTTTCCCCCCATTGTTGATTCAGTCATTCTTTGGAACTGCCTTTGTGACATCTTTTAAGTTCTGACATTTTGTCCATAGAGACAGCATCTGGCACTAGACTCAGTTGTCATAATTATTTATGGGACCAAGATATTTCAACTTAATGTGGACTCATTTTTGCACATTTGCAACAACAAATTGGTTTTAAGTGTACAGGGTGGGTTAAAACTTGATTTACCATTTTGAGCACATGAAACAGAGTTTATTTTTGTGTTATTCATTAATTATTCATTAATTCATTAAGAAACAACTGTTTCTTAACCACAAAAGTGTGGTATGAACCCTCATCACAGGGTGTACGGGCTTGGTCCTCTCTGCCACTCACTGTATATACATATATATACACTCCTGTGGAGGCCATTTTTGCCAAGTAGGCACAGTAAAATCGAGCTTCTTTCAGCTTTGGTCATGTTTTTAACTCTGGAGACTGTAGGATTTACACTAAAGAAACTGAAAGGTTAACTTCAAGTGAAAATTATTGATAAAGCCTGGGTTTCTTAAGCAACCTCTTTTTTCTTCTGAAAGCATTACTCTGTTGTAATAAATCTGTAGTATATAACATTGATATTAATGTGCATCATATCAAGGGAGTAATTTCTGGGCCACATTTTTATACAAATACTCATACTTTAGAGCCATACAAGATCTGCCTTCTGACAAGTTCAAAGCACTGAGGATACATGACCTCAGTAATTTGCTTCACATTTCAGAAAGTCAGAAGAGAACAGAAATACTTTTTCTTCCATTTTGCAGGTGATGAAACTGATGCCCAGAGAGCACTGAAAAAGGAGCACACAGCAGATAAATGGAGGTCACAAACATTACTTAATTTACTGACCCACACACCCTTTCACTTAAGTCATCGTGACTGCTCCTCTAAATAGGGCCATCGAACCATCTTGTGTGAATGGACTTACTGCAAAACGTTTTCTAAAACTTTATTAACATTCCAAGCCTTTGAAGTAGTAACAATAGTTTTCAAATTAGAAACTGTTACTTCTAAGGCTCAAAGAGACCCCAGGGATCATAAAATTCTGCTCATTTATTTTACATTGGGGAAACAGGAGTAAAAGATGTTCTCATGTTATCTACCTAATTGGAGAAGAAAGACCAGGTCTCCTGACATTCTATGACCTTTTCACTGGATTCAGGCTGACAAATACACTTCCCTTTTGGTACCAGTAGCAGGCATCAATAACACATCCCACAACACTCGGCTGCCAAGCGTAGTCACAGTCTCACAGTCACTCTACACATAGCACCCCAAGCAGCCATAACTAATTACTCAGAGTTGACACTAGGAATAAAACTTTTACCATCCATAATATAAAATACTAAATATAATTTTAAAGTTACTGATTATTTATAGGAATATAGTACATGCCAGGCATAGTACACATAACATCCAACAGCAATCACACCAACCCTATGAGATTCGCACTGAAGTTCAGAGAGATTATATAACTTATTCAAGGTCACACAACCAGTAGGTTGCAGATCGAAGATTTGAATCTAGGTCTTTAAAAAATTCATGTGTACAAATATATATATATACACACACACACACACACACACGCACACACACATACATACACACACGAATATATATATATACACACATGTATGTGTGTATATATATATTTTTTTAAATCCTCACCCAAGGACATGCTTATTGATTTTAGAGAGAGGGGAAGGGGAAAAGAGAGAGAGGGAGAGAAATGTCGATTGGGTGTCTCTTGCACATACCCTGACTGGGACCAAACATTCAACCCAGGCATGTGCCCTGACCAGGAATCAAACATGCAACCTTTCAGTTTGTGGTACAATACCTAACCAACTGAGCTATGCCAGCCAGATCCCTTGTCCATTTTTAATCAGGTTATTTGTTCACCTGCTATTGAGTTGTTTGAGTTCCTTATATATTTTGGATATTACCCCTTATGACACACATGGTTTACAGATATGTTCTCCCAATCCATAGTTTGTCTCTTCTTTTTGTTGTTTCCTTTGCTGTTCAGAAGCTTTTCAGTTTGATGCAATTGGTTTGTTATTTCTTTTGTTGCCTGTGCTTTTGGGGTCATATACAAAAAATAATTGCCAATGTTCAGGAGCTTTTTCCCTAAGTTTTCTTCTAATATTTCATGGTTTACAATCTTAAATTTAAGTCTTTAATTCATCTGAGTTGATTTTTGTATCTGGAATGTGATAAGGGTTAGATTTCATGCTTTTGCATCATATTACTTCCTTTTGAATGCAGTCTTTACATCATCTTCATCCTATTTTTTCCTCTTCAATTAACTTTGGATGATAGGTGGGGTTCTTTTTCCTTGCTGAATTTAACAGTATGATCAGATGTTCCAACTTCACTGAGTTAGAAATGCAAAGCATTTCTATCTTTGCAATCTTCCCTCAGTTGTAACTTGCTGCAGGTTAGAAATGGCCTTTCTCTGAAAGACATATTTGGTAAAACAATAAACTACCTTTTGTTAGGGATTTGTTGTGGCCCTGCCTGCCCCCGTGTCCCACATCTCACCTTATCCATTTTCAAACCCCTTACACAAACTCCTCTGCTTCCCTGTCCTTACATGAACATGAACAAATTCAGCCCTGCTATGTCTGGCATTTTAAATGCAGCTGGGGCCAACCCAAAATAAAGCATTCCAGCATTTTCTAGCAATTCACCAGCAAAAAGATTGAGAATGATTTATAGAAATTTTCAGTGATATGTAAATGCCACCAGGGTAGCTTAAGAAACTAAGCATAATTTCTAGAACTCTATAGCTTTATCTTCCTAAATCAAAAAATATATAATAAAGGCCCAGCGAAGTAGAAGTTACTTTGCCTATGTGTTTTTTTAGCTGTCTCTAAATTAATGGCCCACCCAAGTCCACAAGGGTAACATTCAAGGAAGATCACAACAAAAAGCCCTTTTCTGGGTAGAGAAATAAATCCTTTGAGATGCTCTTTCCTCATCAGACATGGCCAGCCTCTGGTGACCTAGCTTGACCTCTAGATTAGAACTGGAGAATTCCCATTAATGCCTCACAACATCAGCACATAGCCTTAACCTACTTACTAACAAAAAGGACCCAGTTTTTAAACACCACCAGACCATCTTTGTAGCTTCTATTTGAAGACAAGCCAAATAAATGGCCTCCAAAGATGCTCTTGAAAGAGTAAACTGAATTTACTTTCCTGGTAGAAAAGATGAAAACAAATATCCTTGTTTTTGCATATTGAGAGCTAGGATTCTAGTCCTTCTTGCAGAAGCCAAACCGTTAGCCTACTTCTAGACTGTATTTGAAGTTTCAGATGCCTGTTTATACCTGGTTTCTTAAGAGAGAGAAATGGACTCCAGGCCCCCTGGGGTACTGACTATGACTGATTGCTTTGCCAATGTAAAATGGAAGCTCCTGAGAAGAGTTCATCCTATATGAAGGTGCAGATTCATCAGTAAACAGTTAACTCTGCACCTTGTTAATACAGAGAGGTGTTTAATGTAAACTCTGAATTATTCAAACCCTGTGTGGTATTTAGAAACACAGCTGTACCTCCAGGTGTCATGTTGAAGTTTCCTTGTTTGGTCTCCATCAAAATCATGTAGCAGTAATGTGTTGGGAAGAAAAGGTAAATAGTTCTTGATTTCATAATTTTTATACAGCTGTGTTTGTAAGCACATGGTTGTTTGGGTATGCAAATGTCATTTGAGATTCTTTGGTTCATTTGTGTGGCTGCCATCACTTAAGAAGCACGGTGTCCATGCAGACAAACTGCAAGTGAAATCTGAATCAGTATAGACAGCAGATCTAAATAATCAAAGTTTATACCAAGTGCCATAAAAACTCTATGCAGACACCGTATTGACACTTAGGAGACAGACAGAGAAGGGGAGGATCTCCCTACTGTTTGCCTTCGATGATGCTGAAAGACTTCTCAGAGGACATGGTAGTGCAGGTGGATCTACACTGATATTTCACCAGGCATAGGTGACACAGGGGACATTCTAGCGAGGACATTTTAAAAGCAAATGTTTGAGGTCTAACTGTATGGAACTGATATGACTGCATCTCCTTCTGCTTTTTCCTAGTTTTTTTTTTCTGGCTTTTTTTTCCTATAACCTAATATCCTTCCTATACCACCCTATATATCTTTCCTATCCACCCTAAATCCTAATTATGAGAGTTCTGACCTTGTGGGCAGGGATCATGTTTATGTTCTTTATGACTTTTTACTTACTATCATTGTGCTAGAGTATGGTATGAGTTTAGTAAATATTTATTGAATTAAAATTTTGACCTCAATCTACTTCTCTTCCCTTCTTTTCCCTTCCATCCCCAATGTATAAACTATTCATGTTTGCCTCTTATCCATTGTCAATCACTATGGCTCATACATGAGAAGTGGTCCACAAATGTTTGATAGAGGGATAGAAGGAGCAACTTTGTGACACTGGAGGCAGGAACAGGGCTCACAGCTCTGTAAATACACTCACTTTGTTGTATCAAATATTGTTGTATGCAAGACATTTGACTTGGTGAGCAGAATTACAATACCCATGCACAAGGCTGAACTTTGCCTGGGTATTATCTGATTTAATCATCCCAACAACACTATGAAGTCAGGACCACCACCCTCATCATACTGCAGATGATGTAAGTGAGGCTCAGACAGGGGAAACCTTTTGCCCATGGTTCACCAAGATTGTATGCTGGGATTTGGGAAATGCATTTTGCACCCCTCACTTCAGATCATGAGTCCTTAAATTTGTTCAACAGTGAAGCCATTATTTCAAGATTCTACTTCATTCCATAAAAAAGAAGGTCCTAGATAGAACTCTCCTTAGAGCTACCTCTCACCTTCATGTAGAACAGAGAAAGAAGAGCAGAAGAAAGAAGGTGGAAGGAAAGGGAGAACAGAGGACAAACCTCAGTTAAGGGCTGGTATTCATCCATTTTCTCTGGACTGTTTTATTCCTACTCGAATTGCTTCCCTACACTTTTAGCTGCTTAGTGAACAAAATACCTTAGGAAATGCAAGTTCATTAAGTGAAGTGCAAATGAGAAGGCAAAAGCTGCTAGGGAATTATTACAGAGTCATCTCTGAAGGACTTTGGCTGATCCGGTGTGTGTGGTTATTCCCACCACTGCTTGCCAATTTCTGAGCAAATAATGGAGAACTGCCTACAAATACTTTCCCTCTCTCAGCTTCTAATAGGGCAGTGGTACTTCCAGCAGTGCTGAGAAAACAGCCTTAGTGAATAGGAAGTTTTGGCCTCAAGTGTCAGCCAGGTATGCAGCCAACTATTATCCCATCCCCTCTGAATATCCATATCGGCTAATACCTTGGTTATCACTGAACACTTGACAGGGAATTTTAGAACCAGACAACTAGATGGGAGGTCTGGCTTGCAGCTAAGGGAGAGATGGAGAGACAGAAAGGTGCTCCATACCTGTCTGCACTAGGTGTTTCTATGAAGGCTTGCCTGGACTTAGAAGCTCAGGTTTTGAGGTTTCTGTCTGGGGAGATGAGGATTTTAGGAGTCTCAAACAAGAAATTTTTGTGAATTTAAGTTTGGAAATATTTTAGTATATTATAAATTTAGTAACTTTTTAAATGAGGGAACCAAAAATATGTCTCTAGCAAGAATGTTTTGTTCTTTTAAATGAAGAGAAAATGAAGCCCAAAATACATTAAGAAATTTTTGAATTCCAACTTAAAGTAGGAGATAGCTATTAATTATTTTGTAAAAGCTTATCTCATTTTCAGAAATAAATAGAAAATAGATCTTTGTTCTCCTTCTGACTTCCCCCACCCCAGATCTGATCTATCTCTATTCTTTTTCATGTCTTCCATGGCATGACTATTAAAATCCTTTCTTACAGTCTTCCCTCCTTGCCAGGCAAATCAATGCCTTGTATTTCTCTGCATTCCCAATGGCCTTGCTGCAAAGAAAGGAAAGTCACTTTGAGGAAAGGGCAATGAGATTCCTTGCACTCAACCCAGAATTCTATTACTATTAAGTTAAACTGTTTATCCAATTACTGCCACTCAGATTTCTGTCTGGAGGCTGCACATACGACATGGTAAAATGGCCTTGTAAGCCTCCTACATCCCCTGTTCCTGCCTATGTTATTCCACAGAAGGCAGCCCTGAGTGGAAAAGGATGAGGTCATCACAGAATGGAGGGGCCATAAGGTTGAGTGGTTATCCCAAGGCCATCAGGGCACAATCGAGATGTATTTGGACATTTATACTGGTTTGCCTCTAAGAGTCTAAATATTTTGAGAGGTGGAGGAGGGGAAACTGGAAGGGAAAGTCCTATTTCAAACCACCCACCATGCTACTACAGAGTGACCTTCCACAAAAGCAAACCTGATCAGCCCCTTCACCAGTTAAAACTCTCAAGGCTCCTCTTGACTTCTGAATAATCATAATGTGGCCACAGCCTGCATCTCTGGTACAGCCATTATTACAGTGCTGCACACCCCAGCTGTGCCAGAACACACACGCTCTCTTAACTTCCTGTCTGGGCTCAAGGAGTCCTCCTGCCTTGGCTTCCCCTGACTTCCCAGCCTTATTTGGTTAACTCCTCCCTACAGCTCATGTCTCAACTCTGGCATTGTCTCCCTGGTGCTACCTCCCCAAATCCCACCACCACCCTCTTATCTGGGATACGTACTATGGTCTATGTCAGGGATTGGAAAGCTTTCTCTAAAGATCCAGGCATTAAATATTGTAGGCTACTCAATTGTCCTTAAAGCATGAAAGCTTACACAAATGAACAAGGCTGTACTCCAGTAAAATTTCATTGAGCAAAACAGATGGTAGGCTACATTTGGCCCATGGGCTGTAGTTTGCTAACCCCTAATCTACATTCCCATAGTTTCTTAAGCTTTAGTCTACCAGGACCCTAATCAGAGACCACAAGCACCTTGGGACAAGGACTAAGCCTTCATTTCTGTGTGACCAGTGCCTGACCCAAGTCCCAAGGCAAGCATGGTACATCGTGGACAGCAGCTGAGCACATGAATGCATATTCTATGACCACTTCACTCTTCCACGACCAGTCCTTTCTCTCTCGACATAACTTTTTTTTTTTCTAAAACAGTAAAGCTGTCTTTGGATTATGGCAGCAGGGGGTAGATTAGTCAGAAACTTGTCTTTTTGAGTCCTCTCAAGGGGAAACAAGGACACAGGAAATTTCTTCCTTTTAGATGTTCACACTTTGAATAGTTGGCTCTTCTGAAGATTCCAAATTACACTTGGTAAGCTGTCCAGCCCCCAGAGTGCTGGCAGGGTCTGTGGAGCATCATTCTTGGGCCTGCACACTAGGACCGTCAGCAATCTGACCCTTCCAGTTTCCTGCTGAGACACATTCTGTCCATTGCATCTTGCTCTGTTTTCAGCAAGCCAGGGCATTTCCTAGACAAGGGTTACTGGCTGTTTCTCTAAAGCAGTGACAACTAGCCATGGTGTTTAGACAGCCCTGGGTATCTCCAGGGACCTTACGAATAGTGAGGGAATTATCTTCCTTCCCCCAGTAGTTCACAACCAAATAAATTTTTAAGTGCTCCAATTCTGCAACAACTGTTACCATCACCATGAGAACTAAAGCCATATTCTGCAGCTGTTTGGAGAAGAAGAGGAAGGAAAAAGGGATTGGCAAAACAAAACACAATGAACTTTTGTTTTTTTTTTTCCTGACCAGTCCACACCCCCTTTCCTCTGGTTTAAGTACCTTTGTTTTCAAACAAAGAACCTCCCCTTTCTCTCAGTTCACGTGGTCTGGATGAGATAAGACCAAGTGCTATGATCCAGGGGTGGATGTATGATTCAGGCCTTGCCAATCTGTGTACTCCATCTTCTTGGCCATAGAGACTATCTCAGAGGGATAAGACTCTGACTCAGGTCAGGATAATCCAAGCCACTGCTGGCACTTGTGATGGAAATCCTTGGAAGACTTAGGTGAGCTGAGAGGAAAATATGTGTCAGAAACAACTGTCACCCACTTCGTTAACAGAGAGGGATGAGGAGCTGACAGACAAGTTCTTATGACTTTGCTTGAGCCCTTGATCCAGCCTTAACTACAGCTTAACATCCCCCTGAAATGTTCAAGACTGTGAGCCAAAAAATCCTCCCATTTTTGTGTAAGTCAGTTAAAGTCAGGTTTACAGCTGTTGTGACTAAAAGAATCCTAATAGAAGTGTTTATAAACTCAAACAACCTAGGACAGACTGTTATAACTTACAAAAGCCTAGGGTTCCTCATCCCAGGAATGGGATTCCACCCTGAGTTTAGCTAGTATTTTATCCTGACACCTCTTGTGATGAGCCAACATGACAATGATGACTCACGTTCTTGCATCGTGTCATTTTTTAGAGCCAAAGAGGAACTGGATACAGTTTGGGTTCATGAATTTAAACATGGTAAGTTGGCCTCCACTGATGGATGGCACCTATTTATTAATGGTGGCTATCTCCCTTTAGGATCATTGAGCAGTAAACCCAGAAGTGACCTCAGACCATCTGGTCTGGCCTCCTCATTTGATAAAGAAGGAAACTGAGGCCCACAGAGAGAATGTTTACTGAAGCTGCAGACATGATTTAGTGGCCAATACAGCATTAGAATCCAGGTCTCCAGATTCTCACCCTTTTACTTTACTCCACTGAGTCCATGGCCCCACTCTTATCACCTGTACTATTACTCCACTGATGAGGGAATATGACAATTTTCTTGAAGAAAGATAGCACCTGCAACTGTATGCTTAGAGAAGTGCCTCGTGAGGTGGAAAGAAAGCTGAACTTAGAGACAGAAAAGGGATGCATGACCTTGGGCAACTCACTTGGTCCTCTGAAGACTCAGTTTCCTTATTTGGAAGATGAGGGACAAAACCAGCCCTTTTCATCTCACATACATGTTGTGGTGATCAAGTGATAAGGTGTGTATAAATGTGCTTTATATACTGTGAAGCATCATTCATTCATTCAACAAATTATTGGAGGCCCATTCTGTGCTCAGCCCACATATAACCATTAATAAAACATTATGCCATGCTCATATGAAGCTTATGTTAGCATGGGGACACAGAATAAATAAAACAAAAATAATTGTTAAGTAAGAGGGGATATGGGCAATGAAGGAAGATAAAGCAAGGAAGAGATTGAAGGGATACAGATATAACCTGGCTGGGTAGGGGAGCCTCACTGAGGAAGTGACAGCTGAGGAACATCCATGTCAGGGAGAAGAAAGGACCAGTCCTGCAAACTGGGGATGTGAACTTCAAGCACAGGTAACAATTGTGTGAGCACAGAGGTAGAAATCATACAACCGTGCTTTGTAAAACAAATCATGATTCTGGGAAATCACAGTTTCTTCAAATGTATTCCAACCTCCCATATCTCTTTGGTCAACTAGTAAGCTGCACTTAAATAGGTATCTAGTTGCACTTACCAAGGTAGCAAAAAATAATAGGTAGAAAAGAACAAAAAGAGTTGAAGGATCAGGGAGTATAAATTGGCATACTCTCTAGAGGGAAATTTAGCAGTATATATCATTTATATCCTTCCACCCAGAATTTCTACTTCTATATACTTATACTAAGAAAATACTGTAATTAAGGATATGAATAATGGCTATACAAATGTTTGTTTATCTCAGCATTATTTAGAATAGTTTAAAATTTAAAACATCCAACTTTGTAAAACTGGCAATGAAGTATGGTATTTCCACTGAAAATTCCAGAAATGGCTTAATTTGGGTTGACTGGGCTCATGGACCTATCCCTGAACTAGTCTTTATGACCAGGAAGATAGAGGTTGCTGTTTAGTAAGAGCAGTTCTATGCAACCATTAAAAATGATGTTGTACATATTTGTCAAAACACTATGTACTTAAAATGGGTGGATTTTATTGTCTTTGAATGTTATTGTCAATGAAGTTTACTAGAACAGAATAAAAGATAAAGTGTTTTTGTTAACATGAGAAATTTTTATTTGGTCAAAACATGAATCACGTCATGGCTGTACTACATTATCTAATATACGACACATGTGAACAAAAGGAAGTGTGAAGAATCTACTCCAAAATATTAAAACATTTTCTGAGTAGTGGGCTTACTGACGATTTTTATTGTCTTTTTATTAACTAATTTTTACTGGAAAAATTAAAACATACTGCTGGTTTTTAAAAAAGTCACAGTACAAATAGAATACCAAATAAAACAAGTCTATTTTCTCTAAATAACCACTTTTTTATAGTTTATTGGATATTCTTCCAAAATGTTTTTTGCATATATAAGCACATATACGAGTATCTGAGGTTTTCTTGGTATAAATAAGCCTTTTGAGAATACAAATAGAAGCAAACTAAATACACTTTTCTGCACCTTGCTTCCCCCCTCTTAATTCACTTGAAGTAGCTATCATTCAGTTCAACACTTATGCATAAATCTGTTATCTTTTCAAATGACTGAAAATTAGTGTAGTGATGCCCTATAGTTAATTTAATCAGTCCCCTATAAACGAACATTTAGATGATCTTAACTCTTGCAAATCTCAAATGTTGGCATTCTCTTTCTTTAATGTGCCTCTTTGGGCACATATGCAGATATTTTTCCATGATCAATGCCTTAAAATGGAACTGCTAGATCATAAGATATATACATCATCATTTTTTGCACGTTCTTATATTCAATACTTTCTAAAATTACATATTACACAAGTATTTTTTTAAAGTAAATTATTTAAAAATGGCATTGGAGAGCCAACAGCTCTTCAGTTCTTTCAAAAAGCCTGATTAAGTGCAACTATTGTTCATTTGACCCTAACAGAGAAGGGACACTGTTCTGGACTTGAGGTGCCATGGCCAAAGGGAACATTCTTATGAGTTGCTGAATTAGTGAGGACAATGGCTGGAATCTGAAACAACGGCCTTAATATACAGTCTATCTTATTGTGTCAGAAAATCTCAAGGCTCCTTCTCAGAAATGTGCACCCATTTAATAAAACACCCACCAATGACAAGCCATGGGCTGAAGGAAATTGGAATATATCTCTGATATTTTTTGGCATCAAAATGACCAGAGAGAGGGCATTATGGATTAAGAACACATAAAACTTTCCTAGTCTATTAAGAGTGGCATGGCAGTCTTGGTGGAGGCTAAGAACAGAAGAAGTCAATTTGCCTAAACAAGAAAAAAAAACATGGTTGTACTGAAATTCCATAGATTTTATTGTTTGGACAGAACAGCTTAAAGTCATTATAGAATCTGATTGCCAAGCAGTGTAAGTAAGCCAGGGTTGAAGCAACATATAAGTGACAGGCAATTCTCATTGTAGCTGGCATCTCAGTAGCAATCTGTTAATGATGTGTTCAAGAGTGATATCAGGAAATGGCATTAAAACAAGTGTCTAAACAGCATGAAATGAAAGTATATTTGGCATGTTTACTTAATGGACAAGAGGGCAAATGTTGGCAACTTTCTTCAAATGGCACAAGATGAGTTTCCTTAGAACAATAACACTTGTGAGGAATGGCCTGAGGAAGGACATGCAGTAGTACGAAGTTCACATGAATGCTGCAGGCCAAGAAAGTTCTGAGTTTTGGCCAAGAGGGAGGCATAGGTAGAAACGCTTTGCTCCCTCACACAACCAAAAGCAGGATAACAACCAATCTAAAATCAATAAACAACCAAAAGCACCAGAAAATCAAATTGCATAGAACTCCAACAACCAAAGAATTAAAGACAAAATCAATCAGAACAACCAGACTGCTACGGCAGCTGACTGCTCAGGCCAACTCAGAAAAACCTCCTTGACTCTGTGGACCATGAGGGAGGGGCCAGCTGTCTAGCTTGGTGGGCTGCACCGGAGGGGCTGACTTGGGGGAAAACTGAGACTGTGGGCTATGGCTAGGGTTGCTGCAGTGGGAGAAAATCCCACTCTCACACAAGAGTTCATTGAAAAGTGCGCTAGAGACGAGCAGGCGAGCCATACTGTTCCCTCTCTGGCCCCTCCCCCACAGACAGCACTGAAGCACAGCAAGGAGGGTTGCCCTGCTCCGATAAATACATACAGTCCCACCCCCTTACAGCATATCAACTGCACTAAGACAAAGAAATATGGCCCAAATGAAAGAACAGACCAAAACTCCAGAAACAGAGCTAAGCAATGAGAAGATAGCCAACCTATCTGATGGAGAATTTAAAGCCCTGGTAATCAAAACACTCATAGATCTGATTGAGTTTGGTTGAAAAATGAAAAAAGAAATGAAGGATACCCAAAGTGAAATAAAGCAAAATATTCAGGGAACCAACAGTGACAGGAAGGAAACCAGGATTCAAAGCAATGATTGGAACAAAAGGAAGAAATAAACATCCAAATGGAACTGAATGAAGAAACAAGAATTCAAAAAATGAAGAGAAGCTTAGAAACCTCTGGGGCAACTTTAAATGTTCCAATATCGAAATTATAGGGGTGCCAGAAGAAGAAGAACAACAGCAAGAAATTTAAAACTTATTTGAATATATAATGAAGGAAAACTCCCCCAGTCTGGCGAAAGAAATAGACTTTTAGGAAGTCCAGGAAACCCAGAGAGTCCCAAAGAAGTTGGACCCAAAGAGGAACACACCAAGGCACATCATCATTAAGTTACCAAGGTTAAACACAAAGATAGAATCTTAAAAGCAGCAGGAGGAAAGAAAAGAGTTACCTACAAAAGAATGCCCATAAGGCTATCAGCTGATTTCTCAAAAGAAACCTTGTAGGCAAGAAGAGGCTGGAAAGAAGTATTCGAAGTCATGAAAGGCAAAGACCTACATCCAAGATTACTCTATCTAGCAAAGCTATCATTTAGAATGGAAGGGCAGATAAAGTGCTTCTCAGATAAGATCAAGTTGAAGAAGTTCATCATCACCAAGCCCTTATTTATATGAAATGTTAAAGGGACTTACTAATAAATTGAAGAAGATAAAAAACTATGAACAGTAAAATGACAACAACTCACAACTATCAACAAATGAACCTAAAAAAAAAGAAAAACAATGAAAACAAAAACTAAGCAAACTAGAACAGGAACAGACTTAGAGAAATGGACATCACATAGAGGGTTTTCACTGGGGAGGGGGTGGGGAGGAATACGGGAAAAGATTCAGGGAATAAGAAGCATAACTGGTAGGTGCAAAATAGATGGAAAGAGGTAAAAAATGGTATAGGAAACAGAATTTAAAGAACTTATAAGTACAACCCATGAACATGAACTAAAAAGGGGAATGCTGGAGTGTTGGGGGGTGTAGGGCAGAGAGGGGATAAAGGAGGAAAGTTAGGAAAAGTGTAATAGCCTAATCTATGAAATATACTTAAAAAAAGAAGCTCTCAGATTTTTAAAAGAAAGTCAACCCATTACTTGTGCGAACTGGCTGTATATTAACTCTCCCTCCAACTCTAAACTCAGTGCATGAATTTGGAAGGATCCTAAACCTCTAAGATCAGAAGAATCTCATAGCTGAACTATAAAAATGGAGGAGAAACTAAACAGTACTAACGACTGGCTATACATCAGGTACTTTACTTCCACTCACGTCTACTGCTAAAAATTATTCCAGGAAAAATTTGTGTAAGAAAAACCAAGTCTAAAAGCCAGGGAGAAAACTCCAACCCCCTCAGCAGTGGTATTATGAGGATTTTCTGTTAGGTATTTGTGACTTGTATCTCAGCATGGTGGAACCACCTACCATCAAAATGACACTGAAAAATGTTTTTTAAACATCTATACATGAATATAAAAGCTATGAACCACCTGAATACATAATAATACCAATTATAGCTTTGCAGTTTGAGAAAATGTTTAAAGGCAAATCCTAAGCAGACACATAAATAAAAGCAGAATAACCATTGGAGAAGATCAAGGTTGGATTTAGAGATAGAGGACTGAAATCTGCCTTGAACCTTTCTAAGGACTGCTAAACAGAAAAGTGATCTGTGCTTTAGTTACAGACTTGAAGGTACTTTGGACTCACTAAAGGATAATTTGGGAAACAACTGTGATGATGATAATGCTAATGAAATAATAATAGCACCCCACTCTGACCTTGGCTGGGTTATGGTTCCAGCTAGCTTCCTCCAAGCCCAACTATTTAGCTTGCACCGTTTTTCAACTGCTGATCATCATAGCATCTGTATTCATTCCCAGAGCTGTCAGGCAACCTCCTACCTTTGAACCAAGTAAATAACCATGACAGTGAACCCTTCAATGAATGCCCACCCATGGTTATTATGAAGGCTTTGGGCCAGTTTGTTCTAAAAGTACAGGCAAATTTAAGGGGCCTTTGCCATTTACTGGAAACCCATGTTAAACGGGAAGACTTATTGGGGCCAGTGATTCTAAAATAATAAACACAAAAGACATGAGAGTCAGTTCCAAACCCACACAAAACTGCCTGGCAGGTTGCAGAGCAAATCTAAACACACAACCTTCCACAGGAGCAAACGTAGCAAAAACCAACCAAGCTCTAGTCATCCCAGTCCAACTGTTTATAAATACTCTTCTAGCCAACATTCAGTTTTAGCTTATTCTCATGCCAATGTCTACAGTTATCTGGAAGTAAAAACAAAAATTACCTTTTATCAATGCATACAGACAAACCTAGGGTTGTTTTTTCACTGCCTGGGAACAGGTTTGAGGTCAGAAGTTAAGAAATAATTTGAGTAGCAGTCATTTCATGAACAAGAAATATGACACAATACTGTCTATGTCTGAGTAGGAGAGAGATACCTTTCTTATCTTCTTTCTCTATTCCTGATTGTCTTCACTTTTCCCATTGTAAGACATTTCATTTTGGGTTGCATATTCAAACAGATAATTGCTTACTGTCATATGCTATTTATCCTCAGTGAAATTTGAAGAAAGTACAAAATACACCCACCACAGCTGTATTGGCCAATAATTTCTGGATCCACTTGGGGCTGTTCTCACCCTTATCCTCCCTCCAGCACCCATCAAAATAATGGATGATGTAACTTCTCTCCAGCAATGCCAGCAAGAATAGCAACGTGCTGTGTGAGGGATTTTTGCTTCTGTCTGATTAAAAGACATTCAGGAATCACAGCCCTTTCTTTCACTGTTTTCTTTAGAGTGGGGTGGGGGATGGGGATCTTGGTGCATTGGGTCGCAATCAGAAGGGGAAGGACAGAGTTTTTCAGATCATTGTGCAAAGAGTCACCATAGTTTACTTTTCTCTTGGGTTTTCACCTAACAGACCATACAACTGGGCTGCTGAGAGCTTGGGCTTGGGGCCAGGTTGGCCTGGACTGAATTCTTGCTCAGTGAAGAGGGAAAGCCATTTAGGCTCTTCTCAGGCTCCATGATTACCAGAGGATACGAGTAATCACCCACAGGAGTGGCGTGAGATTTAAACGCCACAAGACTGGAAGAGCAGTTCGCAAGTGTCAGCCTCCTATAAACCACTCTGCTCATCAGATGCTCCAGACCATTATTATGCTCCCTGGGTGCTTGGCCAGTTCCCAAAGTGAGCCCTTCAGTCTGTGGACACTAAGAGAAGGGCAGAGAAGTTTCCAATGGCTCAAATAAGGAGGGACATTTTTAGGTTTTTCATGCAGGCATGATTAAGAAAAAAACTTGGGTACAGAAACACAGAAATAATCAGGGACTTGCTCTTATGGATTGAACTGATGATGCAGTTTATACAGTTAGGGTCAGACTGCCAAAAAGAAACATGGTAAGGTTTTGAAAAAATCCTATTTCAACCCCAAATTATCAATCAGGATCACTTGAGTCCAGTGGTTCTCAAAGCCCAATTAGTCCTAGGAACTCGTCAGAAATGCAAATTCTTAAGCCCCAGCCCTGATCTAACAAATCAAATTGTAGAGATGGAGCCCAGGAATTTGTGTTTTAACAAGTCTTCCAGGTAAATGTGATGCATGTTAGAGAATACTTACCTTCTCCTCTCCATATCTCGGTCTCCTTTCACTGATATTCTTAACTGAAAAACAAAAAACAAACAAAATACTTCACTTTTCTAGTCCTATAGTTGGTGGGATGAGATTGAGGCATCCCTGGAGAAATTTTTACAGGAGGTAAGGGAAAGTGTACATAAGCAGAGTTTCATATGTCTGTATGCTAGAAGTGATGGGTTGTTAAATAAGTTGATAGATCTAACTGATCAGTCATCTTATTGTGAAAGGCTTTCCAATACAGGTGCTAAATGGAGTTCACCAAGCTTAATGGTGTGGTTTATTCACTCTGTGCTATCCTCACTTTATTAGAGAATTGTACTAGGAATTAGTAGAGTGTGCGCTTTTAGTCCCTACAAACACTGTAGGTAAGAATTAAAAATCCTGAAGTGAAAGGGTTAATCTGCTGACTCTCAAAGTCTGAGATAAGAACTGATGGCAAAGCTGTTCAGTGTAATGAGCAGGCTTGATTAAAGGGACACCTAGATGAGCATGAGTGCAATGAACATGGTTTTTATGCCCTCATCATCAATCCCGCCCTTCTCCCATTAGGTAGCAGCAAAAGAGTCAAATATGCTCCATTCCTAGCTCCAAGGATGGGCTCCAACTGAATGAAATGCAGGGTAATCCTCTCCCCCTTACCATAGTAATTGTCTAGGAAACCCAGACTGGCCAGTTAGAACAGGAATTTCTCTGGCCACAAGGATTGGGATAGTCCAAACATGGGTGTCTGGGGTGGGGAGCCACTTGCTCCCATGCAGGACTGTCACCTGCAGACAAGACTGACAAATAGGGCCATACATGTCAGTTGCTATTATTATCATCCTATTCCTCACTTACCTAAATTCTTGAAGACAATAAGATATCTACAACAGCTGCTAAACAGGGCCCCCCAGAAGGAAGAAATAGCTTAAAACAGACACCACAGGTAAAAAAATATTCCAGAATTTCCAAGAAAAACAGTAAAAATGAGTAGGAAAGTACTATGTATATGTCTCATAGTAAAAAAACATGACAAAACCTTGAGATGTTAACCTGAAAGTAAGTTCCCCCCATTTCCCCTAGAAGGAGAGGAATAGGTAAGGTTTCAGGAGGATAGGAAACTCTCAAATTAAGATCCAAATAATCTAGATAGAAAGTAGAAGGAAAGAACCTTCTACTGTCTACTGACATGTAGAAGATCCCATAGAGTGCACCAGAGAGAAAGCAGGAAGAAACATGGTCTAAGACCCTCAGGTACATGGACACTAGACATGATCATGGATTTGGTCTCCTGGATCGAAGTAATGATGGCTCTGGAGGTAGCTGAGGACTAGATTATACAGGCCTTTTAGGCAATGCTAAAAGTTTCGGTACTTCCCCAAGGGCAATTGGAAGCTACAAGTTGAAGAGTGTGTGTGTATCCTGGTAAGTTTTTCAGGAAGACAAGTTAAACGCCTAGTTTTTAGACTATTAGAAAAGACATGAAGACTTTACAACATGCCATCCTCCAAGCAGAGTCCAAGGGTTCCTGCTGAGGCTTTTGTGATTCTGAAGGCCAATTAAGGAAGATAAGAGACAGGCTAGCATTTAAGCAGGGGAGCCTCACACTCCAAAATCTGATGCTAGCCCTCCTTGGCACCACACCCTGCCAGGGAATACAATGCTCCCAATGTGATGGAAAAGACTTTCCCAATTGAAATGTCCTCTTTGGGGATATAATCCACAGGCCAGCAGCTAGCTCACCAACTCAGTGTTATGTCATCAATAAATACCTAAGTAATTTACTACATCTGATGAGTACTCTCCTCAATTGTCAGATAAGCTTTCACTTATCTTCACACATTCATGTTTCTGAAACTGAGATAGGTCTTAAAATCATTATCTAGCAGGCACTCAAATAGCACAGTTTGATTTTAATGTTGAGGGGAGAAAAAACAGTTTTGTTTTGTTATCTGTGTGGATTTTCTCCAGGGACGCCAGTTTCCTCCCACATCCGGAAGGTGTGCACGTGAGGTGAATTAGTGTGTCCCAACTGTCCCAGTCTTTGTGAGTGTGGGTGTGTTTGTCCAGCGATAGAAGGGTGTCCTATTCAGGGTGCACCCTGCCTTGCCCCCTGACTGGCAGGAAAGGCTTCAACCACCTGTGATCCTGAACTGGAATCAGTGTGCTGGAAAATCATTCTCTTACTGGTTTTTATTAACCTTTCTTATATGTAAATATAGCTCACATTTATTTCAATCTCTGATATGAAAAGTGTTTTGTGTGTTTATTTGGAAATTTGGTGATGTTTTTGCTAGCTTGTCCCTTATCTTCCTCAATTGGCCTGCAGAATCATCACAGCCATGGCAGGAACCCTTGGACTCTAAGAAGCAGATGGAATATTGTAAAATCTTCACACCTTTCCTAATTGTCTGAGAACCAGACATTTGACTTGTCTCCCTACAAAACTTACCGTGATTGTAACTCGCCTCATTTTAATGATGCTTTATACTTTGTTTTTCTTTCTGGAGCATATTTACTTTGTTTAGTTCTTTTCTCTTCCACTAAGCAGTGAAATCCTTTTAGCACAGGAACTGTTTTATTCTACTTGGTATATTTCCTGTCCCTCCAGCAAATAGTGCCTGCTAGGGCCTGGTACAAAGTAAGAGTCAAATAAATTGTTGAAATACTGGGTGGACCAATAAATGAATAAACAAGCATCATGAATATCATGCAAGAACATCTGTAAAAATTCCTGTGAAAAAATATAGATTTTTTATGTGTAATCTGGGATGAGTTTGTAATATCCAGTGTTTTCGAGTATTTACAATGAAACAAGCTCTGTGCTAAGAGCTTTACATGCAATGTCTCATTTAACTTTCAAATGAACCCTTCAACGATGGTAAATTCTCTCCAGTTAACTAGCATATATACTGAGGTCAGCAATTATATACCCAAAAGTAGCCAGCTTGCCGTTTCTCAGCTTTGACCTAGCTGATTCTACAGCCTGTCCTCTCAGCTAGGGCATGGAAACATTTTAAGCATATCCTTCCCAGACATAAATTTTGAAATTAAGGAATAGGGTCCTCTGAAAGTCCCATGTTTGCACCATTTTACATGCTTTTGGCAGTAGCAATGGCACCTGGAGTTGCTGAGTAAGGAACACTTGAAAATAAGGGATGGATGACCTCCAATTCCTCTGTGCATAAAGATGAAGCTCAGGAAAGACACGTGTGTTAATAGAACTTTGCCTATTTTCCTCTATTGGGGGATTTTCTTTTATCCTTTTTCAAGTGGGTGGGGTTTATCTTCACCTTTCAACTTTGAATGCAGAAATGCATTCTTGCTAAATCAGACACCTCTTATTCTTTGGAGAGAAGAGTGGAAAGAATTACAAAATACTGTAATGAGATGATGGGCAAAATATTCAGCCTAGATTAACATTAGTGGGGAGGTACCACTATGTATTTAGATATGTCAAATTACATTCCTGAAACATGCTGTGTTAGGAACTGCTAGTTGTTCCCTAATATTTGCTTTCCCATTTCTCTGTAGTAACAGACTGCTGGGTATCTGGTCACCCAAAACAAACACTGTACTTGTCAGAGTTGGGGCCATTTGTCTAAACTCTGGCCAATACTGTATAAAGGGAATCTTCCTGAAAAGCCTGCTGCCATGATTCCTTTGCACCATCTTTTTCATTCCTTTTTTCCTGATGGCTGGAATTTTAATGTGTTGGCTAAAGGTAAAGCAGTCATGTTAGACCATGAGGTGACCTTGGCAATAGAAGCCAAACACAGTGGAATAATACGATAGAGCAAGCCTGTGTCCCTAAGGTCTTCATTAAAGAGAACCTTCAGAATAACCCTATACTGCCTCCCTCTAAATTTTGACATGAGGGAGAATAAATTTCTATCTGTAAGTCATTGTTATAAGTTTACTTATTTAAGGCAAACCTAACCCTAACTTACATAAATGCCAGCAGAATTAGACCCCAAAAGAAATAATAGCTAGACTATAAATATGAATGTCAACTTTATACCAACCTTGTAACAGGATCCAGTTATCTTTCTATTAAAATATGTGTATTTTATGCAACTGCCACTTGATTATGATGAAAATGGTGGTCATTTCTTAAGGGATGAATCAATAGATAAGTGAAATAGTAAATAAGAAAAAAGTTCAACTTCTGGGTAAAAGGCAAGAAAGAGAGTTACCTGAGTACCAGAAAAATCAGTGGACAAATAAAAAGTTATGTTAAATGGTTCACTCAGAAGTGAAATATGAAAGTTTGGTTGGCCTTTCAAGATCAAAGACTTACCTCCTATACCAGAGAAGACAGTGAATTTGGGGAGTTTGTAAAATGATCCTTTCTTGCCCTACTCCATCTATTCTCTGCAAAAGCACTTCTCAAACTACAGATTTTGTTAAAAGTGCAGATGCTGCTTCAGAAAACTTGGGTGGGGCTCAGGACTCTTCTTTTTGTTAAAAAAAATTTTTTATTGTATTTTTCTATTACCATTCAACCACCATATACTTCCTTCCCTCTGCAATCACCACAATCTTATCCATGAATCCTTTTTCCTTTTCCCAGATCATGCTGCTGGTCCACTAATGGGCCATGCTTTGAGTAGAAAGGCTCTACACAACTGTCAAAGAGAGCTCTTTAAAACTTAGATCATGTCAGTCCCCTCCTTAAACCCATCCCAGGGCTTCCCACTGCAGTTAGAATAAAATCCAATTTCTTATTGTGCCATTAACACCCACCATGATCTGGCCCACATCTCTGCCCACATCTCTGGATGCTTTTTAACCTACTCCTCCTTTGCCCACTCTCCTCCAGCCACCTTAGACTTACCTCTACCTCCCAAATATGCCATCTTTATCACAGCACCTTCATTTTTTAATGGACTAATCAACATCAGGAACTCTAACTACTCTAAACCTATACTATGTACTTCTGTATTCTTGACACCTAGCACAGTGCCTGCTACAACATAGATGCTCAATACAAATGAATGCCAAACGCAACTGATCCTGGGGCAACATTCTGGTAGAGAAGAGGAGCTGGATGACTGAGTGATAATGCCATTCTCTGCAATACACACACATAGCCTAGTGTCCTAGAGGAATTGACTTCAATTTAAGTCAAATCCCTACAGCAAATAGCACTAGAAATGAACTCCCAGAGTCCCAGCAGATGGTTGATCCCCAGCAATGTCTGACACAACAAAAGCCCATGACAACAAGTACACTTGGGCACTGCCTTGGTGTTTGTTGTAAGAGCCAGTGCCTTCAGGCTCCAGGGAACTGCGTTTGTAATAGTGATGATTTCTGTGGCAGAAGAGATTGAGCCCAGGGTCATCCCAACTGAGACAAATCTCTGACTATGACACCATTTCCCAGCAATGGCTTCAGAAAAGTGAAGGCACCCATCTCTTTCTTCCAGTCTGTTTGCAATGCTATGAAATCCAAACAAACGTGTAAGCTCCGGAAAGTTGAGCCAGCTCATGCCATGGAAAATGGTCATCATGTGTTTCCTTTCAACTCACCCCTGATTCCTCCCCAAGGGTGGAAATAAAATATTTTGAAAGTCTGAGAACATTCAAAATAAGCCATCATTTAGAAGTAACAACTACTCGTGCTATGCACATAAATAAAAATCCATACTAAACTTAAACACATTAATAAAGTCTTTGTAAAGACTTTGTCTTTTCTCTATAAATGTCCGAAAAGATTAATTAACAACAGGATGACTCATCCATCTAGATTGATTAAACATATTTAAGGGTCAGACTAGAAACAATGCCTAGATACATTAACATACAAATTGCCCACACTGATTAGTCTATTTATTTTATTTGCAGACAATATTTCTGAAATTAAGTCATTGTTAATCGACGACGAAGGAGAGACAGGACCACCATATTCCCCACCCAAGAAACCATCTTTGCTCACTTCCCAGTACTAGCATTCTCTTCCCTACCCCACCCTCTCCCCTGCCCCTGCCAAGTTTTTGGGCTCCTTTAAAGCTTAGGAAGGGACCCAGGTACCACAATATACAGGGAGTGCCACAAAAAGTTGCATCTGAAACTCAGCCCACTGCTTCCCCCATTAGCCCTCTGAACAATGTCTTTGCCCTCCTGGAAATTCTTATCTTTTTTCACACCTTTCTTTTGCATCATAGGACATTGTCCAAGAACCTTTTTGGAAGTAATGTACTCCTTCCAAAAACAAAGCACTAAGTATGTTGCTGTCTAGGCCTGAAGAGTAATAGCTAACGTTGTATGCTAACCAATTATAGTGTATGATATTAGTGTTGTGTTCTTTATTTCAATTAATATTAAGAAAAAGTCTGCAAAGAGTTGGGGATGTAAGTATTCATATTCCCACCTCACAGTAAGTGAAACTGGGGTTCAGAGAAACTAAAACATTTGACTCTGTTCACCTAGCTAGCAGTGAGGAAAGTAGGCATCACAGCCTGGTAAGAGCCTGTGCACTTAGCTCTATGGTCTTTTGTTTCACAGGGGTTGTGAGTGCTGTCACTTTTGCTTCTCAGAAGCAGGACTGCTGAGACCCAGTGTGAGCAGCTAAAGACTGAGAATAAACATTCTTCCTCAGTTCCATCACTATCTATGTCCCTGGTAGCCAGTCACACTCACTGTGTGCCCCAGACCCATTTGTTGATAGTTGTGTTGACAGAACACAAATTATTTAGGTAATTTTCCTCTGACTGTTCTTTGGTTATGGTGGCCAATTCTCTGACACTTATCTAAGCCATGTTTATTAATATAACTGCTAGGAGGTTTTTAAAGAGCTGATCATACTTCTAGACTGAACACACAGTTCTAAAAATGGTCTACCAACACAGCGGTAAAGAAAACAAGGCACTTTGAATAGAAAGTAAAAGGAACCAGGATCCAGTCTTCTTCATCAAAGTGGTGCAAGATTGGGTTTGGTGCACTGGCCACATCACCTCTCTTGTTGGGCAGGTTAGTTACTCTCTCTGAGCCTCAGCCCTTTTTGTCTATAACAGGAGGTACTTGAGGATATTAAGTGAGATAATAAAGGCAAAGCACAATGACAATTGAAGAATAAATGCTTAATGAGAACTATTATTATTATTATTATTATTGATCCCTGCCTTAGATTGTATATAACATAAATAATAATGACAATCATTGCTAGCCATTTATTTAAGGTTATCTACATACCAGGCCCTGTCCTAAGCACCTTCTACACCTTAATTTATTTAATGTTCACAACAAGTCTATGAGAAAGTGTTGTATTCCTATTGTACATAGGGGCATACTGAGGTCCAGAGGGGCACACTTACTTGTCCAAGGTCACACTGCCAGTCATTTGCCATTGGAAGCAAGCACTTCAGCTCCAGAGCACATGCTCTTGACCACAATGCTATGTGGACGTCTGGCATGAACTACTGAAACAGGAGGGGCAGATTCATTTAGCCTCCAGACCTCTGCTTGTCTCTCTTTCTTCATTCTTCCTGCCCTGCTCCACTCTATGATTTTTTTTCCTTTTTGTGTCTTTATTAAATGTATTGGAGTGACATGGGTTAATAGATCATGGCACACTCTGATTTTTAAGCCAACATGCAGCTAAGGAGAACACAGAGGAAAGGTTTGTTCTACCAGAGCTCTTTCTCAAGTGGAGCCTGTCAACAATTTTTAAGATAAAATGATGATGTCACAGTTATTAAAATGAGAGGGAAAAATAATAGAGAAGCAATAAAAGTGTTACAATAAACTGTGGCTCAGGCCCTTCATTTCTCCATTTGAGCCCATCCCCCAGACTAACTCTCCCCAGAGGAGAATCTGCTATCCTCTGTCCTTAACCTCTCCCTCCCATCTCTAATCACCAACCTCCTACAGGCCTCCAGTTTCACCCAACTGATTCCTCCTCATCCACCAGATTTCAACCTAGATGCACTTCCTCCGGAAGGCCTTCCTGGACTGCCATGCCCAGCCCATTCCATCTGGATTAAGTGGCCTATTTTGACCTCTTGCATCATCCATCATAGTATTGTAAATGCAATGCCTATAAGTTCCACGAGGACAGAGTCTAGTCCAGCAGGCATTCTTCTGCATCCCCAGAGTCTAGCATTGTGCCTGATATTGATATATATATATATATATATATATATATATATATATATATATATATATATATATAATTAGATCTCTCAGTAAAAACATGTTGAATAGTACCTATGAGAACTACAAGGCATGCCACTCCTTTTAAGGTTCAGAATTGTGTAACAAAAATTTAAAAGTCCAAGTATTTCATGGCCTGAAAGGACACAAAATAATGGCAGAAAAGTAACCGCCAATCTATTTTCTCAGGTCACTCAATAATTTGGAAACCTGGAGAAGGTTTAACAGTGCTTATTACTGGAACCTTATTACTGGAACTTATTACTGGAATCTTCCATAAAGTGACCTCAAATCCATGCTCCTGTCATTTAAAATCATTCTACCTCATCTCGTACCCTCTAAGGGTAATGCTCAGGGACTGAATGATAATTATGACATTTTCCTTTAGCTTTCTCTTCTCTGAATTTAATACCTTCAGCTGCTTTTTCCCTATAGAAATCTATTAATAAAAGGCAGAAAACTGTACTTGAACAATTAAAATTAAAAAATTATGGAATGTGGAAAAATAAATTAATAATATTTATTGCTTTCCCACTTATTACTCATATTTTAACACTTATTGTTAAATGTCATGAAGAAAAAATAAATTTCAGATTCACATTCTTACCTTTGTTTTCCAGGGGTTTAAAAACAAAAAAAGAAAAATTCAATGATTATATGTACAAATTGAAAAGTAAAATATGGGGTTAGTACGGTCATTTGGTCTCAGTTAGTCCACCTAATTTTATTTTATGTTGTTCTTTGAGACTCATAGTTTGAAACATGCTATACTTTCTTTAAGAGCATTTTCTAGAAGATAGAGATGATGTGAAGTCCATTGTTTAATCTAAGCATATACATTAAATCATTAGAAATCATTTCATATTTTTCAGAATGGTCCCATTTTAAATATTTGAATCTATCTTTTCATGAGTGGAACTCACGGAAAATTCCTAATTTTGGGCTCAAAAAATATGATCAACCTACATGTAGCATATAATATCTAGGTAATAATCTTAAAATCAATAGGAAACTTTGATTGCAGCCTCCCTCTGTAGTTGGTGCTATGCTCACCATTCATAGATATTTTTCCTTATAATCATGAAAACATCTTTATCAAATAGATGCTACCTTTAAGGCCCTTTTACAGATGAGAAAATTGAGGCCCAGAAAAACTGAAATAGAATCACCAGTCTGTAGATGGCAGAAAAGGGAATCCAACAGGCCAGTCTGACAGTATACTCTAAGCTCCAGTCACAGTGCTTAAAGCTCTAGAAGTATTGACAATTGGCTTTTGTTTGTCTATTTATTTTTCTGTAAATGACTTGATCCAGCATTGTGTACACAGCTTCACAATAATTCTTTGATTTTTGACATGGGGAAGCAGGATCTTTCATGCTTTTTTGGCAAGACTATAAATTGTTTCAACCACTTTGAATATCATTTTTTTTTGGCAACATCTAGGAGTATTGAAGATATGCATATCCTAGGGCCCAGCCATGATTCCTGGTCAGGATGGCAGATACAACTTATCAACTGACCTAACCCCCTTTCACAGTCCAATGCCATCTAGAAATTTTCTTCTAATTGGCTGAGGGGTGAACGACATGATCCTATTTTGGTCAATGGGGTATAAGTGAAAATCACTAAGTGGGGCCCCTAGGAAACTTGTTTACAGGGACAATATGACTTGACTGCTTTATTGGACTTTTGTTCTTTCCCTTATTTCTGATTGTAACATGACACAATGCCTGGAACTGCTGTAACTATTCCGTAACCATGAAACAACAAACCTGAGGATAAAAGTACATTCTCTAAGGATGGTAGAGCAGAGATGGAACAAGCCCGGATCCCCTTGGCATCACTTACCCCCCATGGTGGTCCTGGAATGCCTGCCTCCAGGCCCTTATTACATTAGGAAAAATAACCTCCTGTGCCACTAACTCACAGGTAGTTGGATTTCTTTTCAGAGCTCTCTAGAGAAACGCTCATATATATATATACACAGGATGACATAAACAAAAAGTTTGTAGTGTGAAAAATTACAAAAATCTTTGTGCCCATCTAAAGAGAAATGGGTAAATTATAGCATATTCATGCAATGAAATACCACATAGCAATGAAAACATAGTGAACTATATGTACCCAGAGCAACACAGATAAGTCTTAAAACCAAAGTGTAAAATGAAAAAGAAATATTGCTGAATGGCATGGGTTCAGTATAATATTGCTAAATATGTTTTTAAAACACATACAATAATTCCATATATTTTATGAATATGTACATATATACTGAAAGTATAAAGACCTAAATATGAAGGAAACACACCAACTTCAAGGAGGGAGAAAGGGGTGGAATTGGGAAGTAACAGGAGGCACTTAAACCAAACCTGTAATGTTTAGTCCATAAAATTAATCTGATTCAAATACAGCAAAAAATCTTAACATTGGTTAAACTAGAGTGGTGAATCCATGGGTATTTGCAAAATAACTCTGTATTTTTCTATAAGTTTAAAGTGCTTTATACTTTCTTCAAATGGATGAAAAAGGCAAAGAGACTGTTTCAAAACATAGTTGGATATTTACATAAAAGTACTCTGCCAAATGGAAGGTGACATGTAAAGCAGAGTATTTTATTATCACCATTACCATTACCCAGGAGTGGTTGTGTTGAGGAGTGAACTTCCCGTAAGACCTGACAAAGAGCAGGATGAGAAGACTGAGCTAGGCAGTGGAAGGGAAGGAGTGTTATAAACTGAATTGTGTCTCCCCCAAATTCCTACCTGGACTACTATGGCATCTTGACAACCTAACCTCTACTGTGACTGCATTTGGAGATAGGTCCTTTAAGGAAATAATTAAGGTTAAATGAGGTCACAAGAGTAGGGCTCTAATCCAATAGATCTGATGTCCTTATAAGAAGAGGAAGAGACACCAGAAGCATACCCACACAAAGGAAAAGCCAGAGACACAGCAAGATGGTGGCTGTCTGCAAGCCAAGGAGAGGTGCCTCCGAAGAAATTACACCTGCTGATACTTATCTTGGACTTACAGCCTCCAGACCAGAAAGGAAATAATTTTTTTCTGTTTAAGTCATCTAGTCTGCCATTTTCTGTCATGGAAGCCTGAGCACTGCCAGAACTGTGGCTGTCAGTGGTGAACAAGACTGCACAACAGGGCACATTGAAGAAACTGGTGGCGGGAGGATGGAGGTGTGAACTTCTGGTGGCTGCAGAGCCTGAGGACCACAGGAGCCATTAGTGGGCAGTGGCCAAGGAGACCAAACCTTTCTCAGTGCCCAGTTCAGTCCTCACAACAAAAAAGAATTCTGTCTTTAAAATATCCCACAAGACATTCATGTAGAGGTGAAACCTGTATATAATTACCTAAAGCTACAAAAAAAGTAGGGGGTCAAGTATTATTATATACTGAGTTTCCTAAGAAAGTAACAACTATATAGATTAAGGGAGAACTGTGCTTTGTGTTCTTTAGAATTTTGACAAACAGTACTCACCACCATTTTGAAAAAATCCTATCAGTGACAGTAATGCTCCTAAAGATGTTTGAATTGTCCACACAATGTATCCTTAGTAGTATTCATTCACAGCTGCTGTATATGCTGAGTAAGCACACTATGGTGAGCTGCCCAAGTCCAGCCTGCTGCCTGTTTTTGTAAAGGCAGCAGTTTTGAAAGTTTTAGTGGAATACAGTCATGCTTGTTACTTATATATTGTCCATGGCTCCTTTTGCAGAACAATAGCAGAGCTGGGAAGGGCCCACAAAACCTAAAATATTTACTATCTGACTGTTTACAGAAATGTTGGTTTAGCAATCCATGGTATAAACCTGATTCAGTGTCTACTACTAACATCCAGTTACTTGAGTACTTACTCTAATTCAATCCTGGAATATCTATCTATTAAAATATGCATGATTTTATTTTGTTAATTCCATTTTAAGTTTTATTAATTACAATTAATGTATTATATTGATTCTTTTGAAATTGTATAGATGTCTATGTATTTGTGAAACTCATTTCAGGAAAGAAATAAAACTCATTTCAGTAAAGAAGGGAAAGTATTTCTAAATATCCTCGGAGTTAAGAATAACTTCTAGACCTAAGGGAACAAAGACCATAAAGAACAAAGAAAGAGTTGTGTGACCAAGAAGAAAATTGAAGACAGGTGCCATGCTTGAGATGAACTAATCGTAAACTCCATTAGAGAAGCTACTAGGTTTATTGGTACACCACTTAACTCATGACCTGGTACACAGGAGGCATTCAATAAACACTTGGCTGAATGGTTTGATGAAAGGAGGAATGGATGAGATATACAAACGGCTGAAGCAAAAAGGGCTGGAGTAGTGAGCTTCCTGTCTCAAGGGGTCATCCAACAGAAATTCAATGGTCATTTGCTGGGAAGTTTGTAGAAGCATTTCCTTCATGCAAGGGGTAACTGAGTGGACTAGAAATCCCTCTAGGACTCTAAAACTCCATTTCTAAGGTTGTGATCTAGTATGTCAAAGACACAAAGCTCATACTCTGGGGCAGCAAAGACCTTGTTTCGGTTTTGGACTGAATATGATACAAAGCTGTCAGGTTCTGCCTAGCCTCCTGACCTTCTTCCCCAACCAGTCACATGAGGCAGTATAGAGAGGAAAGAGAGTGTGGTCAAGTACAGAGGACTCTGGAATTAGAGGATAAACTACTGGCAAAGATGGACACAAAAATTTCTCCCATCTTTGAATGCACATCACTTTGTGGTATGATGCTGAAGAACCTTCCATCAAAAGGTGAAGTCTATTGCCCTACCTTTGATCTGGGATGGACTGGTGACTTGCTTTGAGCAATAGAATGCAACAGAAGGGACACTGTGTGACTTCCAGAATTAGGTCTCAAGAGGCTTTGTAGCTTCTGCCTTAACTCCCTCAAAACATGCAACCCCATGTGATAGAATTTGGTCAAGCTCAGGGACTGGCAGAGTATGTCTCATGAGCCAAATCCACCCCACCACCTGCTTTTGTAAATCAAGGTTTATTAGCAAACAGCCATGCCCATTTGTTCATGTATTATCTATACTGCCTTCATATTATAACAGCAGAGTTGAATAGTTATATAAGGGACTGAATGCCCCACAAAGCCAAAAATACTTCCTATCTGTTGCTTTACACAAAAGTTTGCTGAATCCTGGTCTTGCTGCTGGTGGGTAAGTTCTCCCTAGAACAAGCAGCTCCCAGTTAAACTACCAGACCACTAAAACCACATGAGTGACCCCAGGTGAGATGAGTAGAACTGTCCGGCTAAACTCAGTCCAGATGGCAGAGCCACAGACTGCTAACTTTTGGGGTAGTTTACTCTTCAGCAAGAGGTAATTATAAGTGGCAGCCCTGGCTCTGCCATTTAATGTATGTGGCAGACACTTTATTCCCGGCTCATATTATTTGGGTCTCACCACTTCAGTGAAGGCTGGCTGGCTTCCAACTACTGGTAGCTGGATCTCTCTGCCTGGGGCTTTCTCCAAAGCCTTGGCAAGGGCTCTGCCCAAGCTAGGAAATTAACACACCATATGCACCCCACCCAGCCTTAATCAATGATCAGCAGAAGTTGGTATAAAAAAAACAGTCCAGTTCCCTCAACCTCTGGAAGGGATAACTCTGAGGCATACATTGTACACTGTTTTCAGGGGTTTCCCTGCAGGGTAATGCTCTGGTCTGCTGCTGGCTTGATATCACACTCTTTATGGGCAGCCATCCCTTCCATGTCTATTTTTCCCATGACTTTACTGGTATTTCCTGAACGTTCCAAATAAGCCACTTTCACTCAAATCCTCATCAAACATTCTGCTTCAACTCAGAATACAAACTAAGAAGACACTGAGTAACCTTTAGACAAATGTCTTTCTCTCTCTAAACCTTAGTTTCCTTACCTGTAAAATGGAAATAATAGGAGCGTTTATATCCTGGGAGGTGGTTGTGAGAAGTTACTTGATATTAAAGTCTGGGAAGCACCAGGCACTGCTCTCAGTGATGACAGTGCACCTTAGCTAACACTACTTCCTCTGTGCATGGGCTCTGGTGCTTGGCCAAGCCATGCACAGAGCTCCAGTGTTGGCCAAAGAGCTTCTAATGATTCAGACTACTACTGTAGAAGGACTATCAAGTAACAGTATAGAGAGGCAGAGAACACCTGAGTTCAGCCAGTGTGTGGAGGCTTGTTCCGGCTTTTCAGTCATGCCCCAGTTCGGAAGTCTGAGCAGCATGCCACATGTCTGGAGGACAAGGTGGCTTCTGACTTCTGAGTTGACACACTGGGCTGGAGCTTGCTGCATGCCTGACCCCAGGAACCTGTCCCGGACAGGAAGGAGGACTGCTGTCAAGGAAGTGTGCAGACACAAGTTCAGACAATTAAAAAAACATCATTTGGTATTGGAAGGTGAACATAACTTCAACTCTGGCCTTAAAAAGAAGTGGGGTTGGGGAGGATGTTTTTCTTTTCTCTTTCAAGAGAGTAATCTGTCTATGTAAAACCCTCCACTTCTAATAGCCTATAAATACACACCCAAACCTGGAGAAAAAAATGAGAGCATAACTTCTGCCTCATGCACTACAAAACATTCCATTTGTTCTATCTAATACCTTCTGTTCTTTTTTAAAGATTCACTCCTTAATTCTCCTTCCTCATGGCTTACTCCAGGTCATTCAGGGATGTTGAGGGTGCCCTGGACTGAGCATATGCTCAGAATGCTCAACAAGTCCCCACTGTCATACAAAAGGACTCTGTCAGACCCAAGGTGAGGCAGTGTGAGGTCATGAGCACACAGTTGTGAATCCCAGCCAGCCCTGGAATAATGGCAAAGCTACAATTACAGCACAAGTGACTGTTTCAGAACCTGAAAACATCTCAACAGCATCTTGGAATCACTTTCTGGAAAATCCCTTTTTACCACTGTTGTCTTCTTTCATGCAGTAGGATGTCAACATTGAGGATATTTCCTACCTGAAAACCATCAAGAGAGCCATATAGACTTTGGAGAAATTTAAAAGGGTGCCATGATTTACAGGCCTGGCCTCTGGCTGAAAATGCTATTTTTCTTTCAGAAGAAAATATTTTCATTCTAGGGTTTGTTGAATCAACACAATGAAAATAGCTCGTGGCTGTATGTTCCCTAGTCAGAGAGCATCAAGTCTCTGCAGTATGTCATTGCACAGTCCACATATCTTTTCAGGGCCTTATAATTATTAGATGCCTGGGGATATCTGTGGTTATAAACAGAATGTGTTTTGGTGTGGAACTAGAGACTTCCTCGTAGCTATCTGACTTTAGGTTGTCCAGCCTCTCAGAGACTCTCAGGGCCTCTGTTTCCTCATCTGTTACTTACACAATAAGCTTCCTTCCTCCCATCCCAGAACTTTTAGAAATGTAAATGGAGAAGTACATCGAAAACAGCAAAAAAAATCCCAGTATGAAGTATGTGCTAAAGGAATGTGAGGTCCTATCATTAGATTATCTCTTGAGGTTCTCCGACTTGCAAGAAAAAAATACGGAAAAAAAATGAGAAACTAGATATAGGCTATTGGTTGAGCATATAGACAACTTGGTTTTAAACATGTGCTTTGCTTTATCCTGGGAGTATGACCATGGGTAATTTCCTTCATCTTTCATTGCCCTGGTTTCCCCAACTATAATACAATAAATATAAGGACCCATTTCAGTAGTTTTTATACAATTAAATGAAACAATTCACACAAATCCAGCACAAAGTCTGGTATTCAGTAGCCACCAGTAAAGCATAGTTGTATCATAATAATTATTTTTAAACTATTGTTATTGGAGACCAGTCTGTTTTCATGACTAGAAATGTAGGCTGTCAATCATGAAACAGGTACTTGATGGCCATTCAGAAGGATGCAAGGCACTTGGTAGCAATTAGGGTGACTGCAGGAGGACACAATGTTCCAGACCAGGACACCTATGTGAACTTGGTGTCCTAACACCCTGATGTGTCCCAATCAGATGGGTGAAGATTGACAAATATTTTACAAATTTTAGTTAAGGTATCAATGTACACGAAGGTTTCTATTAAAAATAAATTGGTTGGGAAACAAAGCTATCTAGACCAACCACACTCTTTTTTCTTATTTGTATCTTAAACCAATTTTTTTTAGTACAAGAGAAGTGGATGATTTGAAGCTGCCACACCTGAAATTGCCCAACACCATGAGCATTGCATTTAAGTACCTACTTTTTATTTGATACTCATCATCTCTCCCTATGTCACCTCATTTGACACAAAGGAGGGTGGGAAGGATACTTTTAATATTGCCACATTACAGATAACACCGAAGTGCATGGAGGGTGAGTAACATGCTCATCACTACCCACTGATGTGTAGCATCTGGGTATTTGAATCCAACCATGCATGAAACAAGAGTCTCAAGTTTTATCTGTGCTGATGCCCATTCTTTTGGTCTGCCCTGAACTAGTGGGGCATGCAGTGAAGAGACAGGGTTTTCGGAGAGCAGACTTTATTTGTGGATTCCTTCCTGTCCCAGGAAAATTGTAAAGCAGCTAGGAAGTGCTGAGCAGTGAGTAGACTGATAAGAAGTCAATTCCTTAGTTCTATGACAACTAGAAGCAGCTCAACAGACAGAATAAAGCACAGCCAGTAATAATAGTGATTAGGAGGCCTCCTAAGTGTACAGGGGTTTTCACTTCCCAAAGGTCTTTCCCCATGTCCTGTCATCAGTCCCTTTAAACTATCCTAGAAGGGCAGAATGAACATAAACCCTACTGGAAGCATAAGCTATGGAAGCACTGCCTAGAAAGAAAAGAATTTGGAAACCCTAATATACAGAAGTCAAATATGAATGAATGTCCAACCCAGGGTTTCACATGTGTGATAAATACACATTGACTCATTGAATAGTATAGTTATATTTCCTAAATTCTATTTTTTAAGTAAAAATAATTTTACTTATATGCCTGTAACATACTTTAGGGAGTTACCCAGAGAAAACACTTCATTTCAAGAAGTCACTATGTGGCTCACGCAGTGGTAAATAATTCTTGGTATGTGCTGGGGACATCCAAACAAATACTAGCAATAACCTAAAAAAACCTCAACCTGAGATATTTGCTGGGCCTGAGGAATTAAGATGTTTAATACATTCCAAATTCATATAGTAGTAGTGTTTTAAAAACACTGCATTTAAAAATAACATTGCTACCAAAACAGACATTTGTTCAACAGGAATTACTCTGTTCATTAGCATCAATGGTCTGGAGTTCTCAGGATCAGTAGGAATGAGGTAACCCGGAGGCAGAAACACGGAGTTAGCGAGGCAGTCTTGTGTATTGGTCCAGTACTTTTCAGAGTATTGACTAAGTGGGCAACAACAGTCCCAGCAAAAGAACTGAGCTATACAAGGCCTGTATTTGTTCATTAGTCATGGCTGGATTGTGCATGGTAGGGAGAGGCAAGAAATAGCAAAAACAGCGAAGAGACCTTTCAGCCATATTAAAAAGAGCTTGGGTTTTGTCCTTTGAGCCCTGGAGAGTCAATAAAGAGATTTCAGAATAGAAGTTTCAGGATTAAGACTTGTTTTTGAAAGATTGCTCTAGCAGTGGTGTGGAAATCCAAGAGAGAGAACGCTATCTTGCTGCAGTGTTTGAAGACCATGGTTCCAGTACCTTGAGGAGTTGCAAAGAGATTTTTAGAACTGGGGACTTCTTCCACTGAATGCAGATCAGAAATAACTATATGCAGCATTTGTATAGGTTCTTATTACTTATAAAACTCACTCTTTCTCATTTCATCAAACAACAATCTGGGGAGGTGCACCAACTAGAAAGATCTGCCTTCACAGATGGAGAAGCATCTCTAAGTAACTACAGAACTGCAGAACAATTTCCAGTCAGAGTAACTGCATTCTGGCTCTGCCCCTTTTAAGACTGAAATTTTATTAGTGTGGTTAGAAAATGAAGCATGTTTGAAATTCTGGGAAAAAAAACAATTTAATGCCCCTAAGTTCAAATTAATGCTATATAATAATCTGAAAAATCTTGCTTTCAAAAACAAAACAATGAGTACCTATCAGAAAGCTATATAGAGCATACCAGAAAGTCAGAAAGTGACTAGCTAGGAATCTGCTTTGCCAAATTAAAAATCATTTAATGGAAAGTATTATAATTTCTTGCATTTAATATGCATAGTACCTAAATATGTTTGAATACAGAATTTAAACTTGCCTAATTGTGCACATTACAACCCTTATCAAACTGTTCTTGTATTTAACTTAAAAACAATTCCAAAATGACTATTATAATCCCTGTGCTCTGAATTACAAAAGAATGTTCTTCATTCGCAGCCTCCCCTTCTTTTTGTGTCTCCTTGAAAGCATACATGTAGAGTCACAATTTTAGGGAGATAATAAAATGTTGTTAACATACAATATAATTAACATCTTGAACTTCAGTTTTCAGCAGGAAACGCAAAAAAAAAAAAAAGAAGAAGAAGAGGAGGAGGAGAAGGAGAAGGAGAAGGAGGAGATAAGGTCAGGTTTGCAACATGGCTTCACTTACTTATTTTCCCTAAGTCTCAGTCACTTCATTATAAAATGGCCTGAAAGGCCCTAACTAATTCTGACTTCTGGCTGTACCTCCAGCCCTATCTCTGACTATTTTTCCCTTACTCATCATCCTCTGCTACAAGGACTGCCTACAGTCCTCCTGGACAAGCTGAGTACATTCCTGCCTCAGGGCCTTTTGCTCCTTTTTTTTTTTTCTCAATATACTGCATTTAACTTTTATTTTTTTTAATTTTTTTATTTTACTTTATTCATTACAGTTTCTATCCTTTATTCCCATTCCAGCCCACCCACCCATTCCTCCCCTCCTCCCTCCCCTTTCCAACCCCCCTAGTTTAGACCATGTGTCCTCTATATTTGTTCCTGTAAACCCTTC
>CM052544.1:52093944-52121087 GCA_028533065.1 Trachops cirrhosus | reverse complement strand
AGTTTTGGACTGGGGCAGGTACAAAGGAAATATCTTGGCTGAGCCTTCCTACTGTACTGCTTCTAAATCAGTGAAAGACTGCCTCAGCCCAAAAAGTTATGCTACATTCTTAAATATCTACATTAACCAGATTAATGCCTTTAGAGTAGAAGATGCAACACAATATACTTGTGCTAAACCAAGATAATTACAAAATTACAAAAAATATATCAAGCTATATCATAAGTAGTATGGTCTAGTATTGGAACATAGGTTTAAAGCAATATAATTAACTTCTTTCCATCTTGTCAGTGTATCAAAGGACCACTGAATGAAACGTCATTTGATAATTATGTCAAACATCTACATTTGAAACTTCTCATGAATTTAATACTTGGTCCAATAGCCCTTGTGACTTCATTGTGTTAAGCTAAGAAATTAATCCTTAATTTACAGATGGGGAAATTGACCTTCAGAAAAGTTATCATTTGTTCAAGGTCAACACAAGCAGTAGCTGAGCTTGTATTCACATCAAGATCTTCCAACGGCCAGTTCTGAGTCATTCCACTGTACCAGGTTGCTAAATGACATTCCTAAATGTAACAGGTTCATTTTTTCCATCTTCTTTTATTATCTACTTTGTTATTCAAAATCATTTTATACTAAAACTTCTTCCTACAAGGGTGCATTTTTGTTGTGTTTTGAGCTTGGCCCATGAATTTTCTAGACTAGCTTTGTAGCAATACAAACACTTTTCTTTGCAAGTAGCTCAGCCTGGTAGCTCAGATTTCACTTTAGAAAATACAACTTAATTTAATGGGGTGCTAGGAAGCAATCTTGGGATGCACACAGCATTGTAATACAGAGTTTCTGACCAGATAGTATTCACTTGTTCCTAACTTACTCTTCTGTTTTTATGAGATTGCTTTTTTTGATTATTGTAGCAATAACTAAAGAGGTGAAGGTCATGGTTTTGATCCATGTAGGGGTCAGTTCTCTTTACTCAAGCTCTAAGATGTTATTGCTATCATCAGCCCTATTCCATGGACAGCCCCATTTCAAGTTACAAAGTGGAACTGCAGGGATGGATCAGTGCAAATCCATTATCAGGGAGCTAAGCAGCAGTAGTCAAATCTCCACTTCTTTAGCCCAAAGCCACTGTAAAATTTCTAAAATATATTTGAGTACATGCTAGGTGTCCATCAAAATGTAGGACATAATGAAAAGAGTAAGTCTTAGTTCTAATTTAATGTTGCTCAACTATCATAATAAGTCCCTATTACATTCTTGGCACTGTGCTAGCTGCTCTAATACAGCAATAATCAAGGCAGATATTGTCTGTGGAGCTCACAAACTAGAAATTACAGTAAGTCTATTCCTCTAGTAATAAGTCAATATCATCTGGTGATTAGTTATTATGTATAAAGAACTGTAGTGGCTACAAGGATAAAATACCATTATTGTTCTTAGGATCCCACACATAAAATTAAAAAATAGGTAAACTCACAAACATTAATATATATACAAATATTTTATATTTGCACAAATTTTATGCATAAAATCCTTAAAATAATTGATTGATGGTATCTGCAGAGAGTGGAAAAATGCTCAATAATGTTAGCTACTGTCATTACTAGGCACATCTCTTCTCAGTGTCTTTTCGGTGTTCCTTATAGAAAGGCAGGATTTATCTCCGCCTCATTTCCGGGTGTCAGATGTCTAAGAGGCAGCTTTCACTGTAAATGGGCATATACTGAGCAGGGTGTACTCTTTATAGGAGTTGAACAGAAGTTTGTTTCATAATGCGATTTTTAAAGGGTATCAGTTGTAAGAGAACAGGGAGATGTTAAGTCACAAGAAATTGGGTCACTGTGAAGTTTTCCCTCAAAAGAGTTTTAGACTTTCGCATACTAACATTTTTGTTAGAAAAAGATAATCCAAACTTTGGACATAAGGTTAGCATAAAATAGAAGCTGGCAGCCTCACTGCTCTGAGATTTGCATGAGCATGCTCTGGGTGAGCTCAGTGATTCTTTCTCTCTCTCCTAATTCCTACCTTCACCTATGATACTATTGTAAGGCCAATTTTATGTATATACTAGCATGAAAAATAATAGAACTCTATCATTACAGGACAAAGCCATTTGAATTGTGTTCTACTTTTATAGACAAACTTAAAATTATTCTTCCAGAATCCCTAGACCAAACTGCCCTGTGAACAAGAAGATGGGGACCCAACTTGGGTATCATGGCCTCACCAGAACTGCACTCATAACCAACTGAGCTAACTAGACTGACATGTAGGTATTCTCTCTCTCTCTCCCTCTCTCTCTCTCTTTTATCCTCAGTGACCTTTCCTTTGGGATGTTTAATCACAATGGCTCCTTGGGTGAAGGCTTGGGAAGGAGGTGACATGCCTTTCTGGGACTTAAGAATAACCACTCCATTTCATTATAATGATTTAACAGACACAAATTTACAAATGGCATAAAAAAACACAAGGAAATCAGGGTAATGTGAAAATCTAAAGAGAGAGCACAAAACAGTGAAGTTACAACCCCACTTTGTAACTATATATTCTTTGCAGTGTGAAAAAGACACTACTTTGTAATATACCCTCTCTATCTAAAAGTTTTAATGCCCTTAGATGGTAGAATTTCAGCATGAAATGAAGACTGTGACTAGCACGCAACTTGAAATATGCTAAGAAGAATCAGTTAGCATTTGACACTACTCTCTCAGACTTGGCTTCTGTTTTGGCAAAGGAATACACTTAACCTGCAGCTATTCCAATTTAGTGAAATGTGTCATAAAATCCTCACTCAGCAATAGTGTTTTCAAAAACCCTAATAAATTTCAAAGAAGTCAAGATTGAATTATCAGACATGTATTTTTTCATAGGACATTTTTATTTAGAATTAGAACATCAATGAGTGGCTTAAAGTGAAATCAATCTTTTTATTGAACACCTCATTCTTCATATTTTAGCTATTTTGTATTTTAAACATGATCACATTTTGTTAAGGGTTAGAAGTTATACGTGCAATGCAAATCATGAAAACCCTGAGCACATGGAAATGGAGTCATTTAAGGGAAATATAAGTTACTAATGAATGGTTCTCTGCTTTAAACTACTTCCCCTAATCATTTTGGTGGGAAGGCTGATAAAAATTGAATTTTTATATAATAGATTAAAGTAATAATTAGCACTTACTGAGAACATCTGGTGCTAAGTGTCTGGTGCTGTTGTGCTAATCATGTTGCAGGCATATTTCATTTAATTAGCACAAGACTTTGAGACCAGAGACTTCCAGAAAGATGGAGGCATCACACTGTGCCTCCTCACACAACCAAAAGGACAACAACAAATTTTAAAACAAAAGGCAATCAACTGACAGAAAATCAAACTGTATGGAAGTCTGACAACCAAGGAGTTAAAGAAGTACATTCATTTAGACTGGTAAAAGGGGCAGACATGGGCAGCTGGGCAGAGAGGACTCATGGCAAGATGGAGGCTGGCGAACTGGTGGTCCCACATTTGTGTGTGGATAAACTGGAAGGAAAAACTGGGGAGCAAGACAGACCACTCAACCTGGGGTTCCAGTGCAGGGAAATAAAGCCTCAAAACCTCTGACTGAAAAAACCTGTGGGGGTTGAGATGGCGAGAGAAACTCCAGCCTCACAGGACAGTTTGTTGGAGAGACCCACGGGGTCCTAGAACATACACAAAACCACCCACCTGGGAATCAGCACCAGAAAGGCCCAGTTTGCTTGTGGGTAGCAGCGGAAGTGACTGAAAGCTGGCAGAGAGCTGAACAAGCAGCATTGTTCCCTCTCGGACTCCTCCTACACACACAGCACTGCAACACAGAGACTTGAGTTGCCCTGCCCTTGCAAATACCTAAGGCTCTGCCTCTTACTACATAACAGGTGCACTGAGACCAAAAAAAAAAAGTGGCCCAAATGAAAGAACAGATCAAAGCTCCCCAAAAAATACAACTAAGTGATGAAAAGAGAGCCAACCTATCAGGTACAGAGTTCAAAACACTGGTAATCAGGATGCTCACAGAAATGGTTTAGCATGGTCACAAAATGGAGGAAAAAATGAAGGTTATGAAAAGTGAAATAAAAGAAAATGTACAGGGAACCAACAGTGATGGGAAGGAAACCAGGACTCAAATCAATAGTTTGGACCAGAAGGAAGAAATAAACAATCAACAGAATGATCAGAATGAAGAAACAAGAATTCAAAAAAGTGAGAAGAGGCTTAGGAACCTCTGGCACAACCTTAAATGCTCCAACATTCAAATCATAGGGGTGGCAGAAGAAGAGGAGGAGCAAGAAATTGAAAACTTATTTGAACAAATAATGAGGGAAAATGCCCCAATCTGGCAAAGGAAATAGACTTCCAGGAAGTCCAAGAAGCTGAAAGAGTCCCAAAGAAGTTCCACCTAAGGATGCACTCACCCAGGAACATCATAATTACATTACCCAAGATGAAAGATAAGTAGAGAATCTTAAAAGTAGCAAGAGAAAAGGAGAGAGTTACCTACAAAGGAGTTCCCATGAGACTGTCAGCTAATTTCTCAAAACTTGCAGGCAAGAAGAGGCTGGAAAGAAGTATTTGAAGTCATGAAAGGCAAGGCCCTACATCCAAGATTACTCTATCCAGCAAAGTTATCGTTTTTAACAGAAGAGCAGATACAGTGCTTCCCAGATAAGGTCAAGTTAAAGGAGTTCATCATCACCCAGTCCTTATTGTATAAAATGTGAAAGGGACTTAATAAAAAGAAGATCAAAACTATGAACAGTAAAATGACAACAAACTCACAGCTATTAACAATCAAACCTAAAAAATATAAAAAAACAAAACAAACTAAGCAAACAATTAGAACAGGAAGAGAATCACAGAAATGGAGATCATATGGAGGGCTATCAATGGGGAGAGGGAGGGCAGAGAATAGGGGAAAAGGTACAGGGAATAAATAGCATAAATGGTAGGTACAAAATAGACAGGGGTAAGTTAAGAATAGTACGGGAAAAGGAGAAGCCAAAGAACTTATATGTATGACCCATGAACATGAACTAAGGGGGAGGGGAAATGTTGCTGGGAGGTGGTGTGCAGGGTGGAGGAGACTAAAGGGGGGGAAATGGGACAACTGTAATAGCATAATCTATAAAGTATATTTTTAAAAATACAGAAAAAAAGAGTTCATCACCAGCAAACCAATATTATATGAAATGTTAAAGGGTCTTCTTTAAGAAGAAGAAAATAAAAAATATGAAAAATGATATGGCAATACATATCTATAATAATTGAATCTGAAAAACAAAATCAATGAACAAGCAGAACAGAAACAGAATCACAGATACAGAGAATGTTTTGATGGTTTCCAAATGGGAAGTGGGGTCAGGGGGCTGGGTGAAAAGGTGAATGGATTAACAAGTACAAATGGTTGTTACAGAATAGTCATGGAGATATAAAGTACAGCATAGGGAATTCAGTAGCCAAAGAATATATATGTCTGACCCATGAACACAGATAATAGTGTGAGGACTGCCAGAGGGTGTGGTGGGCCTGGTGCAAGGGGGCAAAGGGGGAAATATTGGGCCAACTGTAATAGCACAAACAATAAAACATAATTTAAATTATAAAAACAATAATTAGCACAAGACACTGAACTTAAAAACTACTCTAAGTGAGAAGAACAATTTGTTGAGCAACAAAGTTTAAATGGCATCATGGGAAAGGCACATCCCAACTTCTGAATACTTTGAAAATTGTATTTATTTTATTTGGCACCCCCTAGTGTGAAGAATGGGAAAAGCAACTTCCAACCTATTATGTGCAAGACACTGTTATGGCTGCTGGTGTTGCTATGGAATGAAACAGAACTGCTCTTGCCTTCAAGAAAATTGTAGTCTAGTGTGACACAAAAATAAGATAGAAAGCGTGCAATTACAAACTGTGATGAAAGCACTGATAGAGAAAACCTGTGATGGGGGCCACTATGTGTATTGAGTATTAAGTCAACTGCAGGGCTCTCCAAGGAAGGAATGGCTCATGAGAAGGTGTGAGGTGCTAGGATGCATGGCAAGTTGAGGAAGAATCCACTGAGGCTGGAGCATAGAGAGATGCTCAAGATTAGGTTGGAGGGAAGACCAGGACATGTTTGGAGTACTCTTCTAAGTGTGAATGAAAGTAGGTAGAGGGTTTAGGCTGGGATGTGAACTGATGAGGTTCATAGGTTGCAAAGACCTCTCTGAATGCTCTGTGGAGAAAGGCTTTAATGGTACTGAGGAAGGGTCTTCATTCTTTTGGGGAGAGACCACTAAAGAGGCTTTGTAGGAATTAAAGTAGGAGTTGGCAGTCATTTGGCCTGAATCAGTGGTTCTCAACTGGGGGAGATCCCTGGCCAGGGGGCATTTGACAATGTCTAGAGACATATTTGGTTGTCACAAATGAGGAGTCCTGCTGGCATCCACTGGGTAGAAAATGGGGGTACTGCTAATAATCCTACAGTGCACAGGACAGCTCCCCACATCAAAGAGTTATTTGGCCCAAAGTGTCAACAGTACAGGGGTTGAAAATCCTAGGATAGAAGTTTGGCAATAGTGTGTAATGAATGGGACATAGTGATAGATGAATACAGAGTGTTGGGAGAAAGGGAGATATCAGGTGTTAAGGCCCAGATTTCTGGCTTAAAAATTTTGCAGTGACATTATTAAGATGAGGCAAACTGTGGGAGGAGCCAGATTCAACAAGGAAGAAACAAATAGCTCATCTTTGAATTTGTCAAGTTTGAGGTACCTGGGAGATAGCCAAGAGATATCAAATAAGAAGGTGACGTCCTCAGTCTACAAACTCAATCATCATCAAAATAGCAATTAAATTTATTCAGCAGTTATAATGTTATAGGCAGCATTCTAGGATTTTTTGCACATATTTTATTATCTTACTGACAGTAAAGATCAACATTCATTCTTCAAATCTTCCTGATGTATACTTAAGTTTCCACATTCTGAGCAAAGGATATCATTCTAGTCTTCAAAATTTTTCCTTTACCATAGGAACCACATTGCTGAATGCTAACAGTAATTATGCCTTCTCCGATAAAACAGAATGTGTCAGTAAAATAAACCACCATGCCATCAAAGAAATTCAAAATTATGTTTATCATTTTTCAAAAAGCTTTAATCTTTGTTTCAGAAAATATCCTGAAAGTATTCATCTTCTTTATTTTCTCTGGTTTGAATAAAATAACAAAATTTTACCCTAAAGAGGACACTATCAAGGAAATAGAAGCATGATGCCTAGAAACAATGAATTCTAAGAAGAATTCTAAGAGAGCCTTCTGCCACTTAATATTCTTCCAGAGCCACCTGGCTCTCCATATTCCTGGGCAAATGATACAATGTCTTCAAAACATACTTCCAACATTAGCAGACACAGCTAACTAAAGTCAGGAAGCCTGAAGGGATTCAACCACACCATTCTAAGTTACATGATATGTAAGTCATTCTGTGATACTCATGATGGATGTCTGGGAGCAGTTTTGCTTATTTAGTCTGAGAGAAAGAATCTTAAATAGCAAAGCTATGAAAGCTCACATTGTTCCAATGTGCCCTGCTGCAGTTGTAACTTTCAACTAGACCTCAGTAAAAATGGGACTCCAGTTAGGAATTTGTTAACAAGGCCAATTCCTGGTGGGGTATATTTGTAACTGGGCCCAGTCCTAAAGTTTCAGGTCAACACACACTAAACGAGAAAATAAAACACTTTATTCAGTTGCAAAGGAACTACTCAGCTCAGAACCTACGGATACAAGTGATTCGTGATCCCCTCATGTCTCAGGCAGTCTTTCAGAGGTTTCTCTCCAGTTTATTATATCTCTACTCCACTGAGAGTGGGACAGAATTGTATCAGGTGAGGAACAGTGCTAAGCCTGAATGTTCCCTGTCATTATTGAAGGTCCTCATCCACCTGCAGACAATATTTCAGATTGCACAGTCAGCTATTTTCAGTGTTGTTGGGTTCTAGGTCTCCAGAAAAATCTAGAATTTCTAAATTTGTACTTGACTAGACCATATTGAAAATCCCCTTCTTTGAGTCAACAGTGTTTCCTGTGCCTTGTTACATAAGTTCCTTAGCTGTTCTAAAAGTGGCTTAGGGACTTTTTCCCTAGGGAAGGAAGAGGGTCAGGAAGCTGAGTGGCTAGATTACAAACACAGTTCTGGGAGTTCTGGCCCCAGTTTCATTCCCTCTACTGAAATTAGCAACATGTGCTGAACAATTAATTCATGGCACCTGGATATGCTCACCTGGTGTGTTCCTGTGTCAACACGCAAGGGCAACCTGACCAAAGAAACAAACTTCACTTATTTCAAAATTTCTAAAACAGAATTTTACGTGAAGACTATATGGTGCCTACAGAATGTTTTTTAATTTAAACTTCATGGCAGTGTATTTTTCTAACTTGCAACATGCTCTTTATCTCCCCCCCATCTTTCTGGAAGACAATGCCCTTTTGTGGGAATGGGGGCATCGTGGTATTTCCAATTCCTCAAAAATATATAACTAATACATTCTTAATAAACAGTATGTAACTCTACCACAGAAAAGTGTGCACTACTAATTCACTAAGTTAAATTCTGCTAATTCTGAGACCTATGTTCCCTCACCTTTCACCTCCTACCCACATTTTTAAATTGTGTGGACTCTTGGTTTTGTGTCTCTATAAGGATATCATTAGCTGTCCCTGGGACACCTGTATCCTGTTGTGTGGCTGGAAACTAGTCTGACATGTGTAGAGAAATAGAACTACCTTGACTGAGCTCATAGTCTGGACCAGGCATTATGCCAGTTGTTTACACCTGGCAGTTAGCTCATTTAATTATTAATATATAATGAACTCATAAACATTTTCACACTGGTGGCAGATAATCTTTTAATCATAAAAGTAATAGTGCTTATTAAAGCAATGCATGCAAAAATGAAAATAAACAGGGGCTGTGGGGGAAGAGTGGTCATAACCCCATTCCCCCAAAGTAATCACTCTTCAGTGCAGTTTCTCACAGTAAATTTTCTATGGTTAGGCTTTTTAAAATCACCTAACTGCAATGACTATATGTATAATTATAATATACATACTCTACATATAATTATGCATAATTGCAGCAATAATATACATACAATGATTTAAAATTATTTTTTCAGTTAACACTAAAAATGTTTTGTGATATGGTGTGGTTACAATCTCGTTAAATAGCTGCATTTCATTCTCTCTATGGCTGTACCATATTTATCTTAATTACTCTGAGGTTGAGCATTGACATTTTAAGCAACTTACAAAGGTCAGAAAAAAAAACCTGCCGTGTCATTTTAAGTTAAAACAAAGAAATCCAAGTTAGGCCATGTAAAGAAATAAAACCCTTTAAAATATATTAATATTCTTTCATTTAAAAATTATCTTATAGGCCATGCCTGATTGAGAATTTTATTAAGCATATTAAAAATGAACTCAAATTAACAAATGTGACTGAAATACTTCTCACATCCTTTACTCTCCAGTAACTTTACTAAATTCACTGAGTCCTGTATGCAGTTTTAAAAGATAACTAAAAACTCAAGCAAGCCACTGTTTCTCTCCTCAGACAGGAGTCACCATGCGCCACTGGCAACATCCTTTGGCAGAGATGCTCATTTGACTTATCATATTCGATTCCTCTGGCTGCCGGAACACAGTATCACAGACTGGGTGGTTTAAACAACAGTAATTTATCATCTCACAGTTCCAGAGGCTGGAAGTCCAAGATCAAGATGTTTTCAGGGTTGATTTCTTCTGAGGCCTCTTTCCTCAGCTTACTGGTTGTTGCCTCCTTGCTGAGTCCTCATGTGGCCTTCCCTCCATTCACACATGCCTGAGTCCAATTCCCCCTTTAAAGGACATCAGCCATATTGGGTTAGAGTCTCCACACAGGACCTCACTTTACCTTAATTACCTCTTTAAAGGCCAGATCTCAAAATACAGTCACATTCTAAGGTAATGGGGGTTAGTACTTCAACATGGGAATTTGGGGAGAGTACAATTCAATCCATACCACTTAGCAAGATTAACAATAACAAGATCTCTGCTTTTTCTTTCTTGCTATAATATCTGATTAACAAAGAACTTCCTTTTAAAAAATAAAAGAAAAAGGAAAGTAAGAGAAACAGATGTAGCTCCTCTCTAACACTCCCCTGCCCTACACCTCCACCAAGGAAAAAAAATATTTTTGAATTTATTTTTTTCACTTGCAGTCTCTGAACACATATCTGTATTAAGCATGTTTTCAAATCTTGGGCAAGATCTCAGAATAGCAATGGGCACAACTTTTGCACCAAATTTCTTTAAGAAACACCCACAGACTTGCTGCAGTTTCAAAAGAAAAAGAAAAAAGAAGAAATTGCTAATAAAAATACTGCTGCCATATACATTTTTTGGCTTTAAACAACAGAAATATATTCTCTTAAAGTTCTGGAGGCCAGAAATCTGAAATCAAGGTGTTGGAAGGACTGAGCTCCCTTTATAGGAGCTAGGGAAGAATCCTGGCCTCTTCCAGCTTCTGGTGGCTTCAGCTGTCCTCGGCTTGTAGCTGCATCACTCCAGTCTCTGCCTTTATCTTTATATAGCCATCTCCATCTCCTCTGTATATGTGGGTGTTTTCTTCTTGTCTGTCTTTTCTAAGGACACTTGTTGGATTTAGGGCCAACCCACTTGCAAAGATCCCTTTTCCAAATAAGATCAAATTCACAGGTTCCAGAGGACACAGATACATCTTTTCAGTGGTAACAATTCAACCCACTCCACCCTCCAAGAACCCTTTTCTTCAGCTGATCTGGCCTGGTTACCACCTCTTGGTTGTCCATCATGCTTTTTTTCCTTTCCCTGTGCATACAGTTGCCACACCTCTCTTCCTCCTCTTTTCATGAACATTGAAATTCCCTCATTCTCTCCTGCCTTCTCTGTGGGTCCCTGCCCACTCCAGGTGAAAGGAACTTCCTTCCCCTTGGAAACCCACCTGCTGCTCATGATGTGCCTCATTTGCCTCCTGAGGGAGTTCCTTTCCTCTCTCTATGGTGGGATTATCTGTCCCCTTATGCCATTTGGAACTGGAGGCTGGAGCTAGTAGTCTTGCTTTCTCCTATTCCCTATAGTGCCAAGATTGCTAGTAGAGACTCAGGAAATATTTGTGAATGATAATAAGTATCTAGAAAATGAGGTCAGATTTAGTATGATCAAAATAAAGGCAAATAATGACCAGGTAGCCATAGGCACCTTTCAGTTGTAAGAATACATATTATGCATATAGTCAGGGGGTTTGTTTGTCTGTCTGTTTATTTATGGCAGGAAGCAGATGTTAACTTCAATGACCTTTTGTAATATATGGAGGTTTAAAGAACAAATGACAGCCCCAGGACACGCAGGGGTGACTCACCCACTGGAAGGTCGGAATCAAGGTACTGACCTTCATTCCTCCTGGGGCCACACCATCTGTTATTTGAACACTGGAGTAGTTTAAATGTCATGGGAATGGACTATTCCTTGAAAGGTTGGGTTTCTGGTAAAAGCTTCAGGGCTTTTCTCAGTGGTGGATCTCTCTGGACATCTATCTTCTCCATTCTCTCCATCTCACTGCCAGCCAGCATCCCCACTGCCCCTCAGGGAGCCTCTGCTCCTTCACATCTACAGCCTAGCCTCCACTGGGTCACTGAGGCCACAACTGCAGCCTGACTCTGCCTGGCCTTCCAGTTTTAGGGCCTGTCATCATCTAGCTGCCTTGGATTTGCCATGTCCCAAACTCCTCACCCTCAGTGAGGACCGATGTCCACTTTGTTCTGTCAGCAGTGGACATGTGGGTGGGCAGGCTCTCTTGGCGGGGTTTGGGTGCAAGGCCATGAGAGGTTTATCTGTTTCAGGTTCCATATCACTGAGTGCTGGTATCTTATTTTTTCAGATTGATCATGTCCTGTGCTGAAGATATTTCCAGAACAACAGAAAGAGAAAAGCCACCACAAATCCAAAAGTAAATAATCCATGTATTTTAACTCACTGCAAGTTAGTTCTTTATTCACTAACCATAAATCTGTGGTGGAAAGTAAAGATCCTCTAGGGCATCCTAGAGGAGGGCTAATGAATGAACAAAACACCCACCACCTTATTGCCCAGCACTGGTGCATTTTTGGCCCTCATTCTTTGGTTCCAAAGACTGAGCAGTTTCTCAGCTTACTTCCTCCCCCAATCCCCACTTATAAAAAGTATGTTTTTCCATGACTTAGAATTATCCCAGACTCTGCCTCTCACTCTTTGCTTGAGACAGTCCCTTCTACTTTCTTGGTGTTCTACTATGTGGCCTCATCCCCAACTCCCCCGCACCTCAGGTTGCAACTGAAGGTAACTGTCTGCCATTACTTTCAGTTCTGCCCTGCTTGTCAGCTCTTGGATCTCTTGGCTTGGTGTCACATAAGCAAGGGAGGCTGTCCCTTCCCAAACTTGCCTGACCTCTCAGGCCTCCAATCGCAGCTTCCTGATCTTCCATATGACTGAGAGAAGGGTAGGACCAGTGCCACACCAGCCCTGTGCCCACTGGTGAGGTCATACTTTTAAAGCAGCCTCCTGGTACTTGATGCCACAGAACCACTGTTCTTTGACAATATCCTAACTGCCTGTCCCAATGGTTCCCAGACCAAGAATAAACACTATTTTCTTCTCGAGACCTAATTATAGAATTTCCTACCAAATGAAAAAACCTAAAAGTACTTACCGAAAGGTATCCAAAATAAAAAATAAAATAAAATAAACATTTAACTTTGTAAAGATTTTGTTAAATATCATCCACCCAAACCTAAATGTAAGAGAGAAGTAGATTTTTTTTAATCCTTACCCAAGGACATGCTTATAGAGGGGGTGCAAGGGAGAGAGAGAGGGAGAAAAACACTGATGCAAGAGAGAAACATAGATTGAGGACAAAACCCACAACCCAGGCATGTGCCCTGACCAGGGATCAAACCTGCAACCTTTCATGTTCCAACCAAGTGCGTTACACAGGCCAGAGCAAGAAGTAGATTTTAAGTGGGAACAGTCTGGGTAAGGTTCTTCTTTAAATAAATGGCCACTGGCTCTTTTGTTCTTTTAATTTTGGAGGAGACACAGTGAAGGATTTTGTATCCCTTTCCATATCTTTTCATGAAATCTAATCCTATTTTGCTACAGGCTGCCTTCCTGGTTCAGTTTGCCATGTGGCAGTGGTGGGTCGGAGGGTGCAAACAGTTGCATTTTAACCCAAAATAGGGCTTTCTCAAGTTTATTAACACAGTACTGCTGTGGAAAGTGAGTCCCTCAGCAACTGCCCTGGCTCCCAGATGAAATATCCCCTTTCCCTGTGAGACGTTATCATAAATATAATACCAAAAGATTATTATATTTTGGATTTAGTGACTGGTTCTGTATTTCCTAGTCCTACCAAAATGAAAATAAAAGACCATGCAATACTGTAATGGGAACACATTTAGAAAGCCTACTTTTCCTTTCTTGTGGATGGTGAGAACATGGGTTGAAATGTAAAGCTCTCAGGTCTTTTTGCATTTTGTGACCTTGGGCTAGCAAAACCAGCCCCAGTTCATCTGCAAGGGTGAGGGAGGGCCTCCCCTTTAATTGGAAGCCTGCCGACTAGGGGTTAATCCATGTGACTGAGATGAGGACACTGTACCCCTTGAGTGTGCTAATCTATGAAAATGTAAAAAGAGGAACCCCAAAGGCCAGACTAAATATGGTCATTTCAGACTGATTATCTTTCTCCTCCTCCATGACCAAAGGCTATACTGAAACCCCAGGGAGAAAATACAAATGGAAACATTTGAGAGTGGGTGGATTCTGGAAAATGCCTAGAAAACCACTCACAACCAATTGTCAGCCAATACACTTAGCGCAATGATAATTTAAATAATTAGTAACATATCTATTAAAGGTCTGTGTCCTCTCCTATTCTGTAAGTTCTAGGAGGTCAGGGACTGATCGAATGAATGAAGAAATGAATGAAAGAATGAATAAAAACATCATAGAAAAAGAATAGGATTTAGATTGAAAAGACTTAGATATGAATCACAAGATGTCTAATTCTATAAACATAATGAATAATTTTTAACAAAGTGTTTGGGTTCCCTATACCATGCTGAGTATTTCAATCTTCACTGTTCTCTGAAATAAATAGCCAGTATTTTCTTAAAAAGTTCTCTGAGTCTCTGATTCTTGGCTGACCAACCACGCCAGTTTGCCTGGGATTGACAAAGTTCTCAGGCTATGGGATTTATGGAGCTAAAACAAGGACAGTTCTGAGAGAAGTGGAATGAGTTGGTTATGTGCACTGAAATAGTTTTTTTAATTCATTTTTATTTCATCTAATTCTCACTAAAGCACTATTATATACAGAAATATTTTTTATCCTGCTTTACAAACAAGGCAATGAAGGCTCACGTGCGTTAAGGAAGAACAACCTAGAACTTATTCAGAGCCCAAGACTGACCCATGATGAAGCTACACTGCCTCACATCAGAAAAATGGGAACCATAGTAACCCCACCTCATGGGTCTTACCTGGTTATTGAGATGATGATAGTTAATTCATATATAGCATTTCACTGCCTGCAAAGCCCTTTCTCATTTAACTTACAGTGAAGTGAGGCCATTAAAAGTAAGTTATTGTCAAATCAGGTTGGCCCTTCATCGGGAACTTCATGGACCATTACTCTGGGCTCTGGTCATTCATTTTCTCATTTCTGTTTTTAGAGAAGACAGAAAATAGGAGAGGATGGAAGAGATAAATTAATCTTCATCGGCAAGTTATTACCTCCAAATGTTTTTTAATCATTATTATAACAAAAAACCTCTTTTTTCCAAAGTCTTTGCTAGGGTTGAGAGGACTTTATCTGAAAAATAAGTACATGCCTTCAAGTGGTAGGTTGTAAATTGCCCATCAGGTCTAAGGAATCATGGTTGGTTGAATTCTTTTTATTTATCTCTGAGAGTTCCCTAGTCCTTCACCTGGGATTGCCCATACTAATATGTATTTTTCATTTTAGCCAAATCCCAAAGTTACAGGCAACAGGAAATTTAATAAGCAGGGGCAAATGGATGCATTCAATGAACATAATCAAACTCTTCCCAATAGTAGGTCAAGCACTCTTATATAATTTAATTGAAAACAAATGCCTTATAAATGAAGCATGCAACTGTATACCACACTCTTGAAGTAAGTTCAGGAAATTAACTGATTTTCAATTATAGTTGATGATGTATTATATTTGTAATATATGATGGTTTTTGGTGCTTCTTTGGCTCCCCACTGCCTTTGACACTGGGCGTAAACACCTGAACTTGACAATTAATTGGCTTTTTACCACGCATATCCAGCTTAATTTTTCTGTCTTTCTTGTTTTGCTTCTAACTTGTCTTTCCTATACTATCTTGCCTCCATGCCTTCTTCGGGTGGTAGCTTCCATCCAAAACTCCCTCCCCATTCTCATTCCCACCTGTGAAGCCTGTAATAGACATCTGTTTTTTGACTATCCAGGATCCATTTCTCCTCTTTCTTCAGTTTAAAACATCCTTTTTCCCTTTAGGGAATCACTCCTGTCCAAACTCAGTCCACCCACCAAGCTCAGTTTGGTGAGACTGAGCCTATCTTAGAGCCCATAAGTGGGTTTGTGATCTTAGAGCCCAGAAGTAGGTTTGTGATACAGGCCTGGCCATGCAAAGCCCCATTTGTACATTTTGCTGGATTTATCAGGAGACAGACACTCTCTCCTTATTGTGGTAAGGGAGCTGGTAACAAGGGAAACCTGGAAAGGCTGGTATTTATCCTTACCTGCAAGAGGAAGAAGCTTATCCGAAAACAAAGCCATCAAAAGATTAAACAACCAAGATATGACATCATTTAGACATCCTAGGTCCAACTGTGCCTGAAGTACATACTCCTAGATTTGTTCAGTTAGCCAAGCCAATGTACTTTTCCATTTTTGCTTAAACTAGTTTGATTTGGGCTTCTATTATCCCCCAAAATCCTCTCAATTATACAAAACCTTACCGATAATTATGGTTCCTTTCAAAGGTTATCACATTCCTAAAGACTTCCTGGCCTCAAAAGATTTAGTAGCACCAAAATAATTTTAAAAACTTACAATCATGTCAAAATAGCTTTTATACCTATTTTGTTCAGAGGTCAGAAAAAGTTGAATCAGCCCTGACCAATATGGTTGAGTGGATTGGGCATTATCCTGCAAACCTAAAGGTTCCCTGGTTTGATACCCAGTCAGGGCACATGGCTGGCTTGTGGGCCAGGTCCCCAGCTGGGGGCGTGAGAGAAGGAACCAATCAAAGTTTCTCTCTCACATTAATGTTTCTCTCCCTCTCCTTCTCTCAACTCTTCCCCTCCCTCTAAAACAATAAATAAAATATTATAAAACAAAAGAAAAAAGTTGAATCAGGAAATGTAAAAAAGACAAATGTGGAGAAAAAGGCATACTTATGTTTATTTCTACAGTGTTAGCAATGTGATTAATGTGATTTATAATCTGTAAAAAATCTTATCAAATAGTCAGCAAGGTAGAGATTTGAAAATTAGGTGCCTACAAAAACTGTAAATTCTCCAGGAAAAGAACAGTGATTGAATATGGGCTTTCCAATCAGATACCTGGATTTGATTTGGACTTCCCTGTTATGTGATTCTGGGATGAATTCCTTAATATTTGCAATCCTCCATTTCTTAATATCTAAAACAACGCAGATAACTATTGCCAAAGGATTGCTGTAAGGCTTGAGTGAGAAGAAAAATGTGTGTCAGTTAGCATACATATCCAGGTGTTGACACAGAGATCCATGATATCATTGGTTTAAACAAGAAAAAATTTTATTATTCTCCCATGTAATAAAGAACATACGAGGAGTCTGGGGCTGGTATTGTGGCCCCACAATATCACTGGCCCAAGCTCCTTCTATCTTGTGACTCTTCCGTCCTGACTGTGTTGTTTTCATGTTTAATTGTCCAGTATAGCTTACCACCATCATCTCATTCCAGCCAAAAGAAAAGGGAAAAGAGAAGTGAACAGTATACCCCTTCTTTAAAGACACAAAAGTTTTCTACATTGATTACTCACACACCCCAATGGACAGAACCTAGTCCATGTCTAACACGGGAGAAGTTAGTAAATACACTGTTCATTCTCAGCAGTAATGGCTCAAATAAGTAAAGATTTTTAATAAGTTATTTCTAATATTAGAGATAAAAGAGAAAACCAGGGGACCTGATAGGATATTAGGGGACCTGATATACTTAAGCTCCCTGGCAGATTTCCTGGCACATCTGATATTGTCTTTATGCATCTACTTTTTGGTTACAGGTATATTAAGAATTCAGACTTGCATATACTCCTTGCTGGTGGCTTTGTTAATTGGCAAAATCCTTCTGGAAATCAGCATAAAAACACATCAGAACAATGATAATCTAACTCTTAGGGATTTACTTAAATGCAATAATACAAGCAGAAGCTGTTACTCTTGTGTTACTGGAAGAGCACAATTGTAAATTGTCTCAATGGTCCACAGGAGTAGACCATAACCTTTCTTTCCAGCTTTGAAATCCTCAGGTGTTGGTCTTAGATACCCTGATGTTGGCCCAATTCCTGGGCCAGTGGTGACTGCATTAAAGATTTTAACTGTTTGGGTTCCTTGAAGGTGGGTCTCAGTCAGATAGTAGTGTGCAGGAGGTATCTGGTGGATCCATACTTGTGGGGAAGTGAGATAAACAGGTTGGGGAAGAGGGAAAAATGAACTACGATGCAGTTATAATAAGGCTTAAGCTCATCCCACAAGGAGTCCTGGAGCTAGAATGACCTTTCAGAGTTCTCCTGTATCAGCCATCATTCCATGTGAGCTGCCCTTGGAAAGGAGACAAGACTTTGGGTGAAAGGTCATCTTCAGGCAAAGACAAGTCCCACACTGCTGACATCTGGGAGGAAGAGCACCTTAGCCCTAAAGGGGGATCTGGGCCATGTAGCTGGGCATCCCCTACAGGGGTCAACACTGACCCAGGCTGAACCAGCAAGATACAGTTGTATAAGAGTTTGAAATGGGAAACAAAGAAACCAGAAGTGGGGAGGAAATTTTACTGCAGTGCTTGGGGCAAAGTCCACAAACTCATGTAATCCTCAGAGCCACCTGGTTCCTGCCTTTTTCAATGCCTATTTGTTGAATGGTTCATTGTATTTAACTTGTTTCTGTTACCAAGAGAACCTTAACTATTTGCCAATGATCCCTGAATTATTACCAATATTACAGAATAGCATGCAGGCAGCGAAATGATAATGTCATTTTGATAATAATGTAAAACATGAAAATACATCCAGATATAATTTTAGATAAAACTGGCAGAACAGAAAATAATATTTCTCTATGTAAACACTCGTAAGTAAAAGTAACACATGCATCCAAGGACATTATAAAACAGGTAAAAGACAACCTACAGAATGGGAGAAAATATTTGTGAGTCAAATACCTGGTAAGAGTTGATAGATATAATTAGTATCTGTAATTAGTATCTATAATACGCCAAGAACTTACAACTCAAGGACAATAAAATAAGCTAATTAAAATGGGAAAATAACCTAAACATGCCCTGGCTGGTGTGACTCAGTGGATTGAGTGCTGGCCGGCAAAACAAGGGGTCACTGGTTCGATTCCCAGTCAGGGTACATGCCTGGGTTGTGGGCCGGGTCCTCAATAGAGGGCACACAAGAGGCAACCACACACTGATATTTCTGTCCCTCTCTTTCTCTCTCCCTTACCCTCTAAAAATAAATAAATAAAATATTTTTAAAAAAGAGCCTAAAAAGATCACTTTCCAAAGAAGATATACAAATGACCATCAAACACAGAGAGAGATGTTCAACATCATTAGTCACATGGGAAATGCATACTGACATCACAATGGTACCACTTCATGTATATTAGGATTGCTATTATTTTTTAATGAAAATAATAAAAGCTTTTAAGGTTGTGGAGAAATCAGAACCTCTGGACATTTCTGGTGGGCATTTAAAACAGTTCAGCCACTGTGGGAAACAGTTTCATAGTTCCTTAAAATGTTAAACTTAGAATTGCAATACGATCCAGAAATTTACCCTTAGGTAAGAGAATTGAAATCAAGGACTCAAACAGATGTCACAGTAGCAGTCTTCACAGTAACCAAAAAGTAGAAATAGCCCAAATGCCCATTACAGATAAAGGAATAAATAAATTGTGGTATGTCCTTAAAATAAATATTGTTCGGCCATAAAAAGGAATGAAGTACTACTACGTACTATAACACAGGTGAAAGAAGCCAGACACAAAAGGCCACATATTGTACAATTCCATTTCTATAAAATGCCTGCAATAGGTACATCCATTGAGACGGAACGCAGATTCGTGGTTGACAGGAGCTGAAGGGAGGAATGGGGAGCAACTTGCTTCATGTCTATGAGGGTCCCTTTTGGGGTGATGAAAATATTTTGGAACTACAAAGAATGGTGGTTGCACATTACAAGTGCACTAAATACTACTGAATTGTTCACTTTATAATGATTAATATCATGTTATGTGAATCTCACCTCAACTTAAATAGGGTAATAAAGACTAAAAGATATTCTGGGGGTAATTTAACCAGAAGTAGTTTTTAATAACTTACTCTTGTTCTTACAACAGACTCAGTTCTGTCATTTACCTGAAGTTACTGCAGTGCTGCACTGTGTGCACCTGAATATTTTGGACAACACCTGTTGATTTGAAAGGGTTTTTTTGTAGGACCTTTAAAAAATTCTCATTAATTTTTAATTGTAAATTTTCTACTATAAGACATATACATAATATAATTCCTTCTGAAAATCCACATAAGAATGGAAATAGAAAATAAAAATACCCATTATTCTATCACCTAGAATAACAGTATTAAATGTTGGTTTTATATACGCATGTGCACACCCACACATCTATACAGTTATAATGATGAATTTCTGGCAAAAAATAATAATATTAATATTATGCTGTATTTTTTCACTTAACAATGCTATTCACAATTTTCCCTGTGTTCTGAAATAGCATTTTTAATGTATAGCTGTACCATAACTTGTGAAACTGATCCTCTTTCATACATCTAGTTTTTCCCAATATTCTGCAATCTGGTCCTTTATTATGCTCCATTATAGTCATTCCTTCATTCACAATTGCATTATTAAAAAAAATTCCTAGGGCCAGAAATATATAATCAAAAGGAAAATTTGGAAGTTTCTGACACATTTTAGCAAACTGCATTCCTGAGTTTATCTAAATTTCCCTTCCAGCAGCATAAGTATAAGATTGTGCCACCATCCCACATCCTTGCAAAAGCAGGGGCTTTCTTTAACAACTATTGCCAAATGTTTTATTTAATATGTTTTTACATTTTATTTTTCATTAGATAATACCTAATGTGGTTTAAATAACAAAGGAGCCAAAGGATGTGCCAAGGAAAGTCTCTCTCCTGCCAGGTACACCTTCCCTGCTCTGAGGGCAACCAATATTAGTTTCTTGTGCATCCTCTGAAAACACATGCATTCATACACAGCCACAGTCTAAACATACTGTCTGTACCTTGCACTTACATAGACATCTTGAACATACCTTCTTCAACCTCTTCACTCTTTTTTAAGGCCACACACTTTTCTATTGTTGAATGTGATATACTTAAGCCCCCTTTTGCTGGATGAGATGCTTTTAACCTTTTGCTGTTACAAATAATGTATCTATGAATTACATTGTAAATCTATTATTTTGTATGTGCACAAGTGTGTGTGTAAGTTAAATTTCTGCATTACTGGGTTCAAAGATTTTTAAAATTTTTTGATAATATTATTATCAAGAAGAAAAAATAGAAAGGGATAAGAAGGAGAAGGCAAAGAAAAAAATTAGAAAATTTCGTTAATCTGGTGGTTATTAAATGGTGGGAAATGTCACATGTTTTTCCCAGATTGCACATCTCTGAAGTTTCTGATTTTCTTTCAGTATCTGTCTCATCTGTCTGAGGGGTTAGAAATTTCAAAAGAGCAGGGGCAGGAAAAAGAATGGGTGCTAAAAACTCGCTAACAGAGCTGCTTCCTATCCTGCAATAGCTGCTCTTCCATCAGTTGAATTCCAATAAGGAAGAGCAAATACCTTAGAATAGGGAGCGCTAAGCTTTTAAGCCCTGCAGTTGATGTGATGCATTGTCTCTTCAGAAATAGAAAAGGACAATATGTTTAGAGTTGGAAAATAATTTTTCAGACATTTGATCATCTACAACATAAAGGATTAAAACTTCAAACCTTAGTTGACATGACTTTAACACTGAATTTTTATGGCAAAGTTGATTTCTTTTAAGTGAACATTAAAAAATAGCATGCAGCCCTGGCTGGTGTGGCTGGTGGTAGTGAATTGAGTGCCAGCCTGCAAACCAGAGGGTCGCCGGTTCGATTCCCAGTCAGGGAATCATGCCTGGGTTGGAGGCCCGGTCCCCAGTGGGGGGCACATGAGGGCCAGCCACATATTGAAGTTTCTCTCCCTCTCTTCCCCTCTCTTTAAAAATAAATTAAAAATTAAAAAATAACATGCAAAACAGCAAGGTGCACAAATCATAATTGTACAGCTTAATACATCTTCACAAAGTGCACCCATCATAGCAACCACCACCAAGATCAAATGACAGAACATACCCAGCATCCCAGAAGCTTCTTGGGTCCTTTCAAATCACTACTCCTGAAAAGTAACCATTTTCTACCACCATCAACTAATTTTGTCTATTTTTAACATTATAAAAATGGAAAAATGTAGGATGTATTTTTCTGGTTTCTTTCACTCAACATTATATAGACTATATCCGTAATTTTATCTTTATCTTAATTTTGTGTGTTTCATTCCACTATGTTTGTACTGAGCATCTGCTTATAAGCCAGGTATTATGCTGGACACTGAACACACAATGGCAATGAATCAGACAAGGTTCTCACTCTCCTAGAATGTTTGTACAGAGATTGTCTTCCTACTCTGAAAATAAACATCTGAGGATTTAAAAGTCATTGCTTTTCAGGGAGACACCTGAGGTTTGTGACCACAGGTAGCTCCAAAAGTATCCACTAGTCTAGAAAGTCACAGGTATGGTCAGGATAAAGAGTGTTTCAGTGGATTTCTACATCTTTGCCTACACAGTCTCCTGGCATCATTTACTTGCTCTGTAAGAGGCAGGGGTCAGCAAAATAAAGCCTAAGTTGCCTTTTCGGAGGTGCTTTCCAGCCAGGCAAGGCTCTAGGGAGGAAGTTGTCAGTATCTTTGAAATGCTATTTCAAACATGCTTGTTTTGCAGCATAATTCATAGGAGAGTAATGGCCAAGCAGTGTTTTTTTTTTCTTTGAAGTCATAGTTTCTGCCCTTTTTTCAGTTTAGGAAATGGGTCAGAGATATAATTCATGCAGTCAGTGAAGTTCTGAATTAACCCTGAAGTCAGGAGGGAATGTAGAGAGAATTATTTTAAGACCCCACACAAAGTCAGAAGTTCTAGTGCATGCATACATGAACTTCAGATTTGATAGTAATTATTGACATTTGTAAATGACTTTAAAAAATTTAAATTAGTATAACACTGAGCATAAATATGTGCATTGATCAAAGGACTTAAAAAATTTAAGAATATTACAAGTAAACCTAAAGCCCTTCATGTGCATCACCCTCAAACTTATCCCCTCTCCTTTTCTCCAGGTATGAATTTGGAGTGTACCCTTCTAGATGACTTTTTGTATCTTTCTGTACAAAAACATGTATGTGTGAGTTGTCTTTCACATAAATGATATACATATCATACTGCAACTTTTTTCCCATCAACAGTATTGAGGTCTTGCCAATTGATGTCTGCTTAGTTTGCTCCTTTGAACTGCTGTACAGTGTTTTACCATATACGTGTACCATTTTCTAGAAAGTAGACCTTTTTCTGCTGAGGACAGGGAGTCTCCAGCTTTTCACTATTGCAAGCAATGAATCCATGAACATCCTTAATATGGTTTCTTGTTCAAATGAGCAAGTATTTCTCTGGGACACACATCAAGAAGTGGATAAATTATGCCATTGCTTCTTTAAAAGAGCAGCTTGGCCCTTAACAAGGAAGCTCTTTGAAGGCTGTGTGGGGCTTATTAGTATCTGTGTCACCAGAAGCCTGCACAGAGCCTGCCAGCTAATAACTGCCTTCCATGACACGAGTGGAGGGCCTGGTTTTCCTTTCATCTTTTCATTTCTCAATCTCTTGGTTGGTTCTTCCTTGCCTACCAGTCATTTAAAAGTCCTCAGGTCTTTGGTCTTGCCTTTTCTTGTTTCTTCAGAGTTTTTTTTTTTTTACCTTGGTCAGAAGCTCTTATCTCTAGCTGCACATTAGAAACAATTGGGAAGCTTTTAAATTTACCAGTGCCCAGGCCCACTTCCCAGAGGTTCTGACTTCCTTGGTGTGCAATGGGGACTGTCGCAGGTATTCTCATGGCTTTCCATGTGATACTAATGCAAGGCTAGAAAGGAGCAGCATTGCCCTAGGCTAATGGTTCAAATGAGGTTCCCAACCAGGAGTATTAATATCCCCTGGGATTTCTTAGATGTGCAAATTCTTTGGCCCAACCTTGGGACTGCTTACTGAATCAAACACTGGAGGACAGGGCCCTGTAATACATGTTTTAGCAAGCCCCCCAGATGACTCTGAAACATGCTAAATGAAGTTTGAAAACCACTGACCTGGGTGACCTCATTAATCTGCCTGATTGTAAACATGTAGAAGACTTCCTTTTTCTCATCTCCATACTGAACTCCTCTCCTAGACACCAACTGCCTCACTGATACTCCACTAGGGTGCCTGTCCCGCATCTCCATTGCTCCCCACCCCACTCCCACCTTACCCAGCTATTTTTCCCTCAACATTTTTCATTCCAGTGAGTGGCACCAAGTCCTCCAAGCTGCTACAGGCAGAAAAGTGGAACTTTAAAAATGTATTAAAATAGATATATCTTAAACACCAGAAGTTGTAAAAAGAAGCAAACAATGAAAGTCTCCCTCCTGCCCTTATTCTGTTATGAAACTCATGTTTTAACCCAACCTCCCATGTGACTATATGTGGATATATGGCCTTTAAGGTGGTAATTAAGGTTAAATGAGATAAGTGTGGGGCTCTCATATTGTATAATAGGACTGGGATCTTTATAAGAAGAAGAGACACCCAGAATGTGGTGTGCAGAGGGAAGGTCAAATAAAGACCCAGTGAGAAGGCAGCCATCTGTAAGCTAAGGAAAGAGACCTCCAGAGAAACCAGTCCTGCAGACACCTTGATCTTGGACTTTTAGCCTCCAGAACTGCATTTTCCAGCCACCTAGTTTGTGAGATTTTGTTATAGCAGCCTGTGATGGTTAATTTTATGTGTCAACTTGTCTGGGACACAGGGTGCTCAGATAGTCGGTCAAAAATTATTCTGGGTATTTGTTTGAGGGCATTTTTTTGCATGTATTAACATTTAAATTGGTAGACTGAGTAAAGTAGATTGCCCTCCATAATGTGGGAAGGCCTCATCCAGTCAGCTGAAGCCCAGAATAGAACAAAAAACTGACCCTTTCCTGAGTCAGAGATAATTCTTCCTGCCTGATGGCCTTCAGATTGGGACGTTGTCTTTTTCCTGTCTTCAACTTGAACTGAAAGAGCATTATGGTATTCTGCCAGCCTCTGGACAAAACTCAACTATCATCTCTTTTGGTTCTTAAACTAGAACTAAACCATCAGTTCTCTGGGTCTCCAACTTGTTGACTCACGCTGCAGATTTTAGCAAACAGCAAGTGTTGCTGAGGATGTGGAAAAAAGGGAATGCTTGTTCACTGTTGGTTGGATTGCAAATTGGTGCAGCCACTGTGGAAAACAGTATGGAGGATCCTCAAAAAATTAAAAATAGAACTACCATATGACCCAGCAATCCCAATTCTGGGTATCTATCTGAACAAATCCAAAACACCAATTTGAAAAGATATATGCATCTTTAAGTTCATTGCAACATTATGTACAATAGCCAACCTAAGTGTCCATCTATAGATGGTTGGATAAAGGAGAGGTGGTACATATATACAATGGAATATTAGTCAGTCATAAATCAGAATGAAATCTTACTATTTGCAACAAGAATGGACCTAGAGGGTATTATGCTTAATGAAATAAATCAGAGAAAGACATATACCACATGATTTGAATTTTATGTAGAATCTAAAGAACAAAATAAATTAACAAAGAAAAGAGAAACAAACTCATAGACAAACTGATAGTTGCCAAGCTGGAGGTTGGGTGAAATGGTAAAGGCATTAAACAGTACAAATTGGCACATACAAAATAGTCACGGGGATGTAAAGTATAGCACAGGGAATATAGTCAATAACATTGTAGTAAATATGTATGGTGTCAGGGGGGTAATAGACTTATCAGGGGTATCACTTCATAAGTTATAGAATTGTCTAACCACTATGCTGTACACCTGAAAATAATACAATATTGAACATCCACTGTCATTGAAATAAAAAATTATAAAAAATTATAAATAAATAAATAAATAAACCCCCCACACACACACACTCATATCCTCTTGGTTCTGTTTCTCTGGTGAACCATGAGTAATTAATTGCAGCCGTCGCTGACTAACTCATCCCCTACTACCTAGTTCCCAATCTTCCTTCCTGGATAACCACTGTGTTTCTTATGTACCTGTCCAGAGTGTCTTCAAAATATATAAGCCAATAAAAATATGTAATACTATCTTCCCCCATTTTTTATACATACATGAGCACACACAAAAGCACCATTCTTTTTACAGATGCATTGTTTCACTGTATGCATGTATCTTAATTTATTTTATCAAACCTCTGTAGTTTATATCTTCAGTCTGTAATTTTTTTTCCATTGTAAATGGCAATGCAATCAATGAAGAATCTTGTGCATTTCATTTTCCACATATGGAAAAATATCTGATGTATAAAATGCAGGATGCTAGGTCAAACAGTGTATGATTTTGCAGTTTTGACAGATGTGAAATTACCTTCTTAGGGGTTGTTCTCATGTACACACTCAACAACAACAACAACAACAACCAGAAATATATATTCCTCAAAGCCTTAGTAATTGACTACATTCATTAGGGTTTTGCCTACCTGATAGCTGAAAACCTAGTATTGGTATATACTGAAACTATATATATTGGAATATAAAGTTTTAGTCATTCATTCGTTTATATTTTTATCCTCACCCAAGGACATATTTTCATTGCTTTTAGAAAGAGAGAGAGAGAGAGGCATCAATGCAAGAGAGAAAGATTGATTGGTTGCCTTCTCATACACCCCATGACCAGGGATAAACCTGCAACCTGGGTATGTGCCCTGATGGGGACTTGAACCTGCAACCCTTGGGTACACGGGACAATGCTCCAATCAACTGAGCCACAGTGTCCAGGGCCTGGTATTTGTATAGTTTCAATTTGAATATTCCTTATTATGAGTAAAACCAAGTATATTGTCACAATTTGCACCATTCCTATTTTCTTTATTGTGAGCCGTCAACTGACACCTTTTGCAGATTTTTCTTTCAGACTTTGTGTTATGAGCTGAAAATATTTTTTCTGTTTGTCATTTGACTTTCGATTTTTTTTTAAATTTTTTATTTTAGTTTATTCAGTACAGTTTCTATCCTTTATTCCCACTTCAGCCCACCCACCCATTCCTCCCCTCCTCCCTCCCCTTTCCAACACCCCTAATTTTGTCCATGTGTCCTCTATATTTGTTCCTGTAAACCCTTTCCTTCTCCCCTGAAATTCCCTCCCCTCTCCCCTCTGGTCACTGACAACTGTATTTCAGTGTCTTTTGTTATATTTAACTTGTTTCTTTGTTTTGTTGTTTACGTTCCTGTTACAGGTGAGATCATATGGTATTTGTCTTTCACTGCATGGCTTATTTCGCTTAGCATAATGCTTTCCAACTCCATCCATGCTGTTGCAAAGGGTATGAGTTCCTTCTTTCTTTCAGCTGCATAGAATT
>CM052544.1:52081464-52093444 GCA_028533065.1 Trachops cirrhosus | reverse complement strand
CTACAATTTGCGATCTCCTATTTTCATTTATGACATGATAATGTTGGCTCTTTGCTCTGTTCCTACCTAAAATGACTCGGATTTTTTTCCTGGTTGTGGGAGAGTAGAATCTGCTGCATCCTACCATGCCGCCATCTTGGACTCTCCTGACTTTTGATTTTGATTAGGATGTTTCTTGTCCTGCAGAACTTGTTTTTATTTGTTTTTTAATAAAGTTAAATATTTGAACTTTTTCTCTTGTATGGCTTATGGATTTTGAGTCGTAATTAGTAGACCTTCCTTATGCAATAGATATAATTACGCACTTTTTTTATTATTCAAATACAGTTGTCTCCATTTCTCCCCCCACCTATTTTACACCCTTGATCCTACCCTCCTTTGGTTTTTTCCATGTACTCACTCTTGCGTCCTTCTAGATCTGTCTTGGTTTATTTTAAATTCAACTCTTGACCCAATTTGTTTGGATCAAGTATGTATTTAAAGTAAAGTATGAGGCACAGCTTCAACTTTATTATGTGATTTTGTTGCTATTGTGCTTAGGGTTTTTATTATTTTTTATTCTCTATCTGGTTAAATAACCATATATATATAAAAAACAGCAATTTTGCATAATAATTTTGGGACTCATTCTTGATGCCTCCTCCACATACACACGACAACATCCTTCACCATGTCTTGCTAATTCTATTGTTAAAATACACTTTGTATGTGTCCAAATCCTGCCACCTCCACTAACACCACCCTACTTCAAGCCACCTTGACCCTCATTTGAACAACACAATAGCTCTTTGACTGCATCCTGCACAGAGCAGCCACAGGAATCTTTTCAAAACAAAAAGCGCATCTTGGAATCCTCTTACTTAAAATATTTCTGTGGCTTTCCTTGCACTCAGAATAAAATGAAAACTCCTCACCTGAAACACTGTATACCCACCTGCTCCTGGCTCATTCCCAGCCCCATTCTAAATCATCTCCTCATTCGCAGAACTCTAGCCACAGTGCTTCTCAGGGTTGTGAAACACTACCACGTCTTTCCTATCTCAGACCCTGCCCTGCTGTTCTCTTTGCCAGGAATATTTTTCTTCCCATTCCTTAAGGATCTGACTCCTTATTCTCTAAGTTTCAGTTTGCCTTTCATTTCGCAAAGAGGCCTTCTCTGTTCACCTAATTTAAACTATTGGGTTGGCCAAAAAGTCTGTTACATTTTTTCCGTGTAATGGTTCTAGTAGTGCTTAGTTGTCTTTAACTTCATTCAAAACAATTTTTTTAGATTGCATTGCAACAGGTGTCATATCAGCATGCATAAAAAAATATCAAAACTGGTGAATTTTTGTGCAGTTTAATACTGAAGATGAAAGAAAATATGCAATATCTCAACAAAAGCAAAAATGCAACTGAAATGCAAAAAAAAAAAAATCTGCAGTATATGGAGAAGGTGCTGTGAATGACCAAATATGTCAAAAGTGGATTGCGAAGTTTCTTGGTACTATTGACATTTTAGCCAAATAATTCTTTGCTATGGGGCTATCTTACACATTGGAACATATTTAGCAGCACCCTGGCCTCTATCCACTAGAAGCCAATTGTGGGAGATAGCCAACATATTCAACATATCCAAATCAATACAGTAATTGGTGAAAATGAAAAATGTGTCTTTTATTTTAAGGAAAAAACATAATGGACTTCTTGGCCAACCCAGTAATTCCCTTTGCTCTACTTTATAAAACTTAGAATAGTAGTTAATTATATGATTGTTCAGGATTTACTTATTTTTTGTTTCTGTTCCTCACTAGATTGTGAATTCCTTTGCTACCTGCAAAGTATATGGCACATAGTAGGTGTACAGTAAATATCTACTGAATGAATAAACAAATGTTTTCCCTGTCTATATAGTCAGAAGTTGGGCAAACTTATAATTTTTTCTGCTATGCAGCTGTTACTCTCCATTCACATTTTAAGTCCACAGTTACTATATAGCAAGTCCTTGTATTTCTAATAAAGTCACAAACGTTCCTCAAATCCTCTCAACAGCCTGACCTATTATAAATATTTTAGTGTTTATTCATATATACACAGTATAGATAAGATTATTTTCAAATTGTGAAACACGCATTCAATGCTATAGAAAAAGCTTAAGTTATACATAATTTATGAGAAAAAATTTCCTACAGATAGTAAATATATATATAGTCTCTTAAAAACAAATTTTCTCATTGGGAAGTTACTTATTCTTGTTGTAAAAAAGAATCAAACAATATGAGAATGGGTATCATAAAAAGTATAAAGTATTTCCGTAATTCCCAGTTCCACAGATCACAGTCATCTGATCATAGTTGAATTTATGCCCATCTTTCTAGACTTTTTCTATGCATAGTTTTTTCTAGCATAGGCTGAGATGCTGTGGCTACTTTATTTTACTTTTTTACTACTTCAGGATCCAATTAGACAAATAACACTGCAACTTGCTTGCTTATAATACATCTTGGACATGGTTATGTGCTAAAAAAAAATAGAAGAAGAAAAGAAAGACAGTTCTTCCTTACTCTTTAATAATTGCTTAAAATTTCATTGCACTTACTGTTTCTGATGTTTGTTTCCTTTGTTTTCACCTGAGCAGTGAAGTGGGGAGGAGAGAGTCTTGAATTGTATGTTTTTATTTTTAGGACCTCAGCCACTCCTGGACACAAGGACCAAAGTCACTGCTCAGGGAGCCATTTCTCCACTGAGACCTCTGTTTTGTTGGAAAAGATATCTTAGATCACATAGAAGTTCTGTGAGGTCCAGATTTGTGTTAAGAACTAATGAACTGAATAATCAGCTGTCAGAGTTCTTGACTTTAAAAAAAGCTGACATGGATAAAATTGTGTTGCCTACTGTAACCAGAATTCAGATGCCACCGCCACTATGATGAGAGTGCCTGAAAGGAAGTGGTAACTCCAAACACTTGCTTTTTGTAACTGCACCTTTTGCACAGAGCCCAGTAGTAGCTGGAGTTTATTCCAGTAATGCTTGCCATGAATACCACTGATATCAGTGGTATGGTAAGACCTGTTTGTAAGTGAAAGGAAAAAAAAGCAAAACCAATTATTTTATTTTGACAACATCTGATAGGGAGTTAACAAGGCACTAATTAATAGGCTTACATTTCAGGAAGCATCCAATTTTGTGTTATTGGTGCCAATTAATACAAAGGCAGTGCATGGTAAATAAACCATTTATAACTGGGATTGATTTGATGTCACATAATCTCATTTCCACATCAAGGTGGTCCATGTGACACATCTACATTTTTTCACATTAATTTGGAAAATGAAGGTATTCCTCTCTGCCCCCAGACCCTCTCCATTGTCTTTGGTAGTTATAGTAACTGAGATATTTTGAATAGTTCTTTGAAAAACTTCATTGTAGCTGGCTCCCACATAAGCTCATCATGGGGAATTGAAATCTTGCACCCTTTTACAACTCCAAGGCAGGGCTCTTGGCTGTATGCTATTTTTATAGCAAGGACCACAACACAGACTAAAAAACACAAAGACACTGGGTTGACCTAAGGGCCAAGAGAGTTTAAAAGGATGGTTATAGTAATAAGGCCCCTGAAGACCAGTGTTCCCAAGGGCCTGTCTTATTCCTTTTAGTAAGTGAATGAGTCATTTGGGGTCCTGAAAAAACATTGTCTTCAGCCCCACTTGACTTGATGTCCTGAATCCAACCATATGTGACTGACACCCTAAACCAGACCTCCTATTGGCCTCCTCCCCCATTTGACCTGATATCTAAATTTCTACTATGTCTGAATTTCCACCCTTCATGATTGCACCCCCAAAGATCACAATTTATCCTGTATTAAGCTTAATAAAGCATAAATACATATGGCAGTCCATATAATGTCATGGTTTAAGAGTATAGGCCTTGAAATCAGAAAGCCTGTCCTTGAATACCCACTCAGCTATTCACTAGCTGTGCAACCTTGGGCACTTAGCTTATCCTTTTTGTGCCTTCATTTCCTTTTCTGAAAAGTGGGGCTAATGACATTCCTATTTCATTACTGAATACAGTATTATCGGGATGCAATCACTAAGGTTTATCATGATTAAAATAAGTACTATTAGGACAAACTACTGATTAAGCATTACCTGGCAGAGGAAATTACTTTTTTGCACATGTAAAAATTGTTTATCATATAAAACAGGTTTTTTTTTAATGGTTTAGCTATGTTCTGAAAATTCTTCCAGAAAAAAGTTTAATGGTTGAAAAACTGCTGAATTGGACTTACATGAAATGCTAAGTTATGTAGAGTGTGAGGGTGAGTAAAGCTATTTTAAAAAATGAAAAACCTTTTTTTAAAAGATAAGGGGCTAACAGCAAAGTTGAGTGTGACAAAATACACAAAGGAATACAAGCCCATACATGGCTTGCTCTCTTTCCCAGTGGGACAAAGGCTCATAGGTGGGCGGTGGAGGTGCAAGGAGGGAGCTGGGAAAGGATCATGAGGTCGCAGGCTCCCTTCTCTGTCACTCTGAGTCAGGATCCACTCTTCCTGACTGGCAGGTGAGTCAGAGTGAGACCACTGATGTGAACATGCAGAGGCCATTTGCTCTGCGCCAGCCACTAAGCCAGTGCTTTCCCTGGTCAATTGGTCAATTCATTCTCACAGCATCCCTATGAGGCAGGTAACTATGATTACCCTGTTTTCAGGATACAGAAAGGATATGGAACCTGCCTACAGTATTGGTCTTTAACTTACCATGCTCACAATCCTGAGGAAAGCCTAGTGCTGGAAATTTCTACTCTAAAAAAGAGGAACCTTGATAAGGTTCTGATTAAAGGAGGACTTGGGTTCCATGAGTAAAGATACCATGAGAAACAGATGACCTCAGTCATTCCTGTGGTTTCATTGACAAGTGCATGGGTGTGTGTCCCTGTGTGTATGCCCCATGTATTTTAAAGTCTAACATAGAAACTAAGCAACAACAACAGAAAGTGTGAAATAAACCAGGACAGGAGAAGTTCAAGGCTCAATGGGCTCACAGCATCCTCATGCATCTCAAAATACTCTGAATTATCAGATTCCACACTAGCTTTATCTGTAACAACTATCTATGTTGAATGTGCACTTTTAGAAAATGGTGAAACTATATTCACACACATTGTATTTCTTTCTAATTTGGGTTCAGTTTAACAGTGGTTTGGATCTGAGCTAGAAGTCCAGCACTCTTGAATCATTTGTAGTTGTAATGTTGAACCCTAGGTCTGAAGATCTCCTTCCATAGGATACTAGAGGGAGTGAAATTGAATGAGGACTAAAGAGTCTCAAGAGAGCCCTGGCTGGGGGGCTCATTTGGTTGGAGCATCATCCCAGACACCAAAAGGTTGCAAGTTCAATCCCTACTCAGTCAAGGCATGTACAGAAAGCAACTGATTTTTTCTTTCTCAAAATCAATAAAAACGTATCGTTGGGTGAGGATTAATGATAATAATAGTAATTTTTAAAAGGGTCTCAAGAGAATAGTAGTTGGATTCATTTGGAGCTCCAAAGCCTGGGAAATAGCAAAAGTGTGGTCTTCTGGAATGACAAGAAAGCAAGGAGCACCTGGGAAATAAACAACATTATGGAACTGCCATAGCTCATCATGAGCTACAGAACCACCTTAAAAACTGGAACTTAAAAACAGACTCAATAGCAGTTATTTGAAACTTTAGATTTAGTGTTAGAAGACAAAAATAAAGGTCTTACAGATCATATTCATCAGGTTATATATAAAGGCTGAATGTTCAAGAGCAATTAGATGAATGTCTAAACTACTTTGATTAATGGACTAATGTCCACCAGCTTTGGCAGTAACCTACCCTGGTTCAAATTCCAGCTCAGCACATTCTAGTTCTGTATTCTGGGCAAGTCCTTTAACTTTGCTGAATCTTATTTTCATCAAATATAAAATGTGGAGAATAAAACCCAGATGGCAGGACTTCTAGGAGGACTAAATAGTTAGCACAAAGTAGGAATAAAAGAATCTTACATTACTATCACTAACAGTAAAACTTCAGTATAATTTTCAGTATACTCACAGTACACTAACATTAAAACTTTCTGTGTATCATGCTTTGCTTGATGTCAGCATTTGGAAGACTTTAAAAAATACACTAGGAGGTACTATTTGCAAATACTTTCCCCCATTTGGTTGGTTACCTTGTTTTGTTGATGGTTTCCTTTGCTGTGCAGTAGCTTTTTAGTTTGATGTAGTCTCATTCATTTATTTTTGTTTTACTTTCCTTGTGTTTGGGGTCAAGCTCACAAAAACCCCTCTGAGACCAAGGTCCGTAAGTTTAGTGCTTATGTTTTCTTCTATGTATTTTACTGTTTCAGGTCTTATATTCAAGTCTTTAATCCACTTTGAGTTAATTTTTTATGTATGATGACAGCAGTCTACAGGGGGCTAATATCCAAAATATGTAAAGAATTCATATATCTCAACAACAATAACAAAACCTCCAAACAAGCCAATTTAAAAAGGACCTGAACAGATGATTTCCCAAGAAGACATACAGATGGCCAGCAAGTATATGAAAAGATGCTCAACTTCTTTAGCTATAAGGAAAATACAAATCAAAACCACAAGATACCACCTCACACCTCTTAGAATCGCCATTATCAATAAGACAAGGAATAAGTGTTGGAGAGAATGTAGAGAAAAGGGAACCCTTGTACACTGCTGGTGGGAATGTAAATTGGTGCAGCCTCCACAGAAAACAATATGGAGGTTTCTCAAAAAATTAAGAATAGAACTACCTCATGACTCAGCAATCCCTTTTCTGGTTATCCACCTGAAAAACTTGAAAAACATTTATTCTTAAAGATATATGTACTCACAATAGTCAAGACATGGAAACAACCTAAGTGTTTTTAACTGATGACTGGTTAAAGATAAGTACATATATACAATAGAATACTACTCAGCCATAAAAGGATAAAATATTGCCATTTGCAACAACATAGATCTTGAGAGTATCATGCTAAGTAAAATAAGTCAGATGGAAAAGGATAAGAATATGATTCCACTCATATGTGGGATATAAAACAAAAAGTAACAAGTGAACAAACAAAACAAACAGATGCAGACAGCAGTATGGTGGTTCTCAAAGGGGAAAAAGTTGGGGAGGATGAAGAGAGTAAAGGGGTCAAATATGTGGTGACAGAAGGAGACTGGACTTTGGGTGGTTAGCACACAATGGAATATACAGATAATATACTGTAGAATTTTATACCTCAAATGTATATGCTAATAACCAATGTCACCCCAATAAATTTAGTTTTAAAAATATACTAGGGTCATTCACCCACATGGCAAGAAAAGGTAACAGTTTCTCCCCACATCTAGTCTGCAAACATGAAACCAGATCAGAGATGACACTGCCCAAGGTCACAGAGTTCTGCCACAACCAATTCCCTGTTGGTGCTTCACTTACCAGAATCCTGTGGGACCCACGAGCTTATCTACTCTAAAAACCACCCACTGCTGACCAATCAGGAAATTATTCACTTTAACGCTGGCCCAGGGTCTGCCCCTTGCTGTCGGTGTGTGTTTTCCCTTTCTGTGAAAATAAATGACTTTGCTTCAAATCTCCTTCCTGCTGTTTTCAGTGGTGTTCTGCAAACAAGTTGCTTGTGATGTCATCTCTCATATATCCATTGACCAGATTAACTCTCCCTAGTGACTAATGTCAATCATCATTCCCCTGGGATCCAATTTTCATGAAAAATCAGCCAAAGAAGTCTTCTACTTAACCTTCAGTATTATTCAATTCCATTAAAACCTGGGAGAAGAAAATGAACTAAAAACTGTCCCTCTGTTAATTCCAGATGACCTCAAAAAACTCTGTTTCTTTCAGGGCAAACTTTTGTGATGGGCCAATGTACAATAGAAACTACTTTCCCCCTGAACTCAGGTAATTCTACATTGCTATTTCCAGGACCAACCTCCAGACTGCATGTGTGTGTATAATAAAGAAGGCATTTTATCACAGTTGAACCAAAGTAGAAGGGTTATATTTATTTAATAAATATTTCTTGAGCACCTACTATGTGCCAATCTGTTCCAGGTGCCGAGGAAAAATATTAAATATCAATGAAACAGCTAAGATGTTATCATGAAATACTACGTATTAGAAAAAGACGTTAGAGAGCCAAAAAGAATTATACATAGAAAAGAAAACTGAAGCAATTCTCTAGGTAATTTTAGCTATCCTCTCTCAAACAAAACCTGTAACACTTCTGCTCATTTATTCATTATATGTGATAATAATTAAGAACTTGACCTAAGTTGCTGAAACAGAAGTTAAATCATGTCTTTCACTTAGTTGTTGGGGGACACTTGTCAAATTATTTCACATCTCTAGACCATGATATCCTTATCTGTAAAATGAATTACTGATACCACCTGCTCACAGAGCTGTTGCAAGAATTAAATTTAATGCTTATGTTAGCACATAGTTTGAAATATGGAAAGTACTAGATGAAAGTTGATTATTATAATCTTTATTATTCAAACAAAATACCTTAACCTTGAATTATTTAGACAGTTATCTCAATTATTATATTCATTTTTTATGATTTCAAACATCTTCCTAAGACTCTTTGAGACTTGTGTATAGAGGCAGGATAATACACTTAAGAAAGGATTAATAGACTGACAGAGGATGAAAACTTCAGAATCCCAGCCTTGTGTTCACCTCTGGAGGTCACTGAGAGCTGCTTTGTATTTTCCTTCTTAGCAGCTCTTGCGGAATGATTAGGTTGTATCAGGTACAATTTTAAACAACAGTAAACAAAAGTTCATCCTTTAAAACCAAATCCTAGAAAGTAAGCTAAAGGGAGAATAAACAAAGGAGGCTTCTGTCCCTATATATAATAATTAGCTTCTCTTTATCAGGAGTGGTTTAAATTAAAATAGATGAAAATCGTTTAGTGGGAAATATTGAAAAGTGGTATTTTTAACCCTCTATAAACTTTATTTTTTAGTTGAAGTGTAATTGACATGTAACATTATATTAGTTTCAGTGGTATAACACAATGATAGGGTATTTGTATATATTGTGAAATGGTCACCACAGTAAGTCTAGCTAACATTCACTGATTTCACTCATATGTGGACTCTAATGAACAAACTTAACTAACAAGAAAGATGGGACAGACTCATAGATGGAGAGCAGGATGGCAGCTAGTGTGGCGGGGAGGGTTTGGGGGTGCAGAAATTGAGCCAAGAAGAAAAAGGATTCATGCACATGGACAACAATGTGGTGAGTGCTGAGGGGAGGGGGGTATAACGGGACTAAAAGGTAACAAAAATACAATAAAGATAAAAATCATATGACATCACTTATATGTGGAATCTAAAGATCAAAATAAACAAAATTAAAAAAATAACACAGTTATAAATTTTCATTTCTTGTGATGAGAACTTTTAAGATCTACTCTCTTAGTAACTTTCAAATCTACACTATAGTATTATTAACTATAGCAGGGGTGTCCAGCCCATGGCAGTCCTCATGCAGAACTTTTTTGCTTATCTGTGGTGGCGGATATCACAAAAAGTATGCACAGATCTTTTTTTTTTTTTTGCTCATCAGTTTTCGTTAGTGCTTGCGTATTTAATGTGTCACCCAAGAAAACTCTTCTTCTGGTGCAGCCCAGAGACACCATAAGGTTGGACATAGTGACCATGCTGTACTTTACATCCCCAGGACTTACCTTGTAACTGGAACTTTGTACCCTTTGACCATCTTCACCCAGTCCCCCCACCTCCCACACACCAAGCGTTCTCTGTATCTATGAGTTCGTGTTTTTATTTTTTAGATTCCATATAAGTAATATCATATGGTATCTGCTTGTGTATGACTTATGTCACTTGGCATAACGCCCTCAAGGGTCCATCCATGTTGTCACAGATGGCAAATCTTCTTGTTTTGGATGGTGGAATAATATTTAATTACATATTCATATTCCACATTTAGTTATCCACTTATGCACTGAAGAACACTTAGATTAATCCATGTCTTTGCTATTTTAAATAATGCTGCAATGAACACAGGGGTGCAGATACCTTTTCAAGTTAGTATTTCCATTTCCTTTGGATAAATATCCAGAAGTGGAATTACCTGATTGTATGGTAGTTCTACCTTTAATTTTTGCAAAACTTCACAGTTAACACATCCTTGCTAACACTTATTTCTCACCTTTTTTGATAAAGGCTATTCTAACAGGTGTGAGATGATATCTCATTGTGGTTTTGATTTGCATTTCCCTGGAGTTGGCCATCTCTATGTCTTTGGGGGGAAAAACCATTTATTCACATCTTTTCATTTTTTAAATCAGATTGTTTGCTTTTTACTACTGAGTTATATGAATTCTTTATATATTTTGGATGTTAACCTCTTACCTGATATATGTGACTGGCAAATACTTTCTCCCATTCCACAGGTTGTCTTTTCATTTTGTTGCTGGTTTCTTTTGCTGTACAAAAGCTTGCCAGTTTGATGTAGTCCCACTTGTTTATTTTTGCTTTTGTCGCCTCTGCTTTTGGTGTCAAATTCAAAGTATCATCACCAAGAACACTGTCGAGGAAATCACCACCTATTTTTCTTCTAGGAGTTTTATTTCAGGTCTTATGTTCAACTCATTAAACCATTTTGAGCCAATTTTTGTATATGATGTAAGGAAGTGATTCAGTTTCATTCTTTAGCATGCGTGTGGCTGTCCAGTTTTTCCAACACCAATTTCTAAAAAGACTGTCCCTTCCCCATTATATATTCTTGGCTCCTTTGTCATAAATAAATTGTCCATGTATGCATAGGTTTATTTCTGGGCTCTCTATTCTGTTTCATTCACCTATGTGTCTCTAAAACTGCTAAATATCTTAGTAATTTTATAGTGCAAGTTCTAGAATACTTTCCATAAGAATCAACTAACAGTTTGATTTCTTGATATTTTTCTGTTCCTTGTTAAACTTTGAGTAACTTCCACATGCTGTGACTGTGAGGAATTTTATTACATAATGACAAGAAAGATCATGTATTACACGAAATGTGCTTTAGTGAATTATTTTGAAGTTTTAAAAAAATACTTAACTGTCATCCCTTAAAGATTCTCTTACTGTGTACTAACTGCAGATGTTACTGTTTTACCATCTTTATACACCATTGTACATATCCACTATAAATTCCAGGAATACAGGTGAACAATGTCGATAGCAGTCCATATGGATTAGCAACTTCTTTAAGATATTTCGATCTTACCAAGTTATTTTTCCTCCTACCAGGAGAAATATATTCATTAATATTTACAGAATAGTGGACACTTCTGGCATACTGCTATTTGGTTCTTGGTATTGGCAAACTTAAGTATTTTCAACCCTGAGTGTCAGCCGTAATCAGCAGTAAACTCTGGTTCTGGAAAACTTGGGAAAATATATATTAGTCATATCTTTTATAAAGATGGTAATTTCTTTTCTCTTGAAATTAGCACAACCTATCTTCCTGAGGACTGGTAAAAAGAAAGTACTTTTGAACCATCCTGGGTTAAACAATTTACACACGCGCGCGCACACTCACATACTGGCATCCTGCCTCCCTGAATTAATTTCTGACTTGAAATTTGCATCCAAGTACGGAGGTAAATGTACGCTGAAGCGTCAGCTTTTCGCAGCCCCAAACACCTCTGGCAGAAAGCAAGCGGAAGTGACTGAGAAATCCCTCTTAGAACTGGTGCTTCCCTCTGGGGCTAAGACTCTCCTTTCGCACTCGCCTCCCCCTCTCCTTCCAGTATCTCTAAACCCCTGGGCAGTCAGAGGCGCCAAAGTCCCCGCCCCTTCTCGCTGGCAAGAGTAGTTCTTAACCTTTTTTGGGTCGAGACCTACAGAAAACTGTGGGCCCTCTCAGAATGGGGACAGAGTCTGGGGGAAAAGAACAGTTTGAAAGCTTTGCGAAA
>CM052544.1:52051233-52081364 GCA_028533065.1 Trachops cirrhosus | reverse complement strand
GTCCCTAGTGAGACACTGTGGAAAGGCAGGCGCTCCTGCACTTGGTCACTTTCACTTGTAAGAAACCAAAAGAAAGGATTAGACGGGGGGGGGGGGGGAAGAGAAGAGGAAGAAGACTTGCAAAAAGATGGGAACAGAGAGAAATAAAGGAAAAAAAAAGGAAAGAGAAATATGGGAAATTAGAGGGGAGCAGTGGGAGGAGGAGTAGAGACCACGGAGGGGGTGGGGTTGAGGGAGCCGACTCAGAGAAGCCTACAGACGGAGCAAGGAGGAGAAAGGGAAGATTCCTCAAGCAGAGAGGAGACGAGAGACAGAGAGACCCCGAAAGGTAGACTGTGAGCACCAGGAAAGAGAGACCGTACTGTGCTCTCCCTCTTCAGGACAGGGAGTCTCAGAAAAGCTCTTCTCCACGAGGTGGCGAGGACCGCGACCCGCCACCCCCGGCGCTCCGGGTGCTTCGGGCCCCCGCTTCTTGAAGCTGGAGGTTGGCCGGGAGTCCCGCTCGGACCGGACAGGCAGGGGGACGCGGTCTGGAAGGAGGCGGTCCACACTCACTTCGCTTTCTCCTCCCCTCTTCTCCTAGAGGCGGGCACCCGGGGTATTTGAGCGGCTGAGGACCCGCGGCCCCCCCGCCTCCGCCCCCCATTCAAGAAGCAGCTCCGCTATCCCCGCCAGCACAGGGCGCCCGCCGCGCCTCAGAGCGCACGATCCGCGCTTTCTCCTACACGTTCCCTGGACATTATGCGGCCGAGCAACCGAGCCCCAGTCCTCCTTCTACTGCTACTCCTCCGGCTCCTCCTGCGGCCTGAGCGGCTCAGCTCTCGGCAGGCGGCGGCGTTGCTCAGCGGAGCGCAGACGGGACCCTCCCCGCGAGACCTCAGCGACTCCTAAAGTTAAAACTTGGCAGCGAGCGCCCGTCTCCGCGCGCTCTACGCGGCCGCTACCTCGCGTCGCCGCCGCAGCCAAGGAGGGCAGGAGGGAGGGGGGGGGTGGGAGCAGCGGGGGAGGGGTGAGGAGCACCATGCAGTTTGTATCCTGGGCCACACTGCTAACGCTCCTGGTGCGGGACCTGGCGGAGATGGCTAGCCCAGACGCCGCGGCGGCCGTGCGCAAGGACAGGCTACACCCGAGGCAAGGTAAAGAGGCCCCGGACCCCGGGACCCCTGCACCCCTATCGCCACCTCCCAGCCTCCGCTCCCGGGAGCGGGCACCCCGTAGCGGAAGCCTCTTTCCTTTTCCTAGAAAGAATTATTTTCCGCTTTGCAGCCTCTTCCTTCTTTAGGTCATTCCCAGCCAATTTCTAGAGAGTGATACCGTGAAACTAACTTATACCCCACACTCTTTGCTTTTAGCCTGATTTTTCCCCTTCCCAACCCCCGTTCCCCAAACTAGAGCTTAACTTAGGAACTGGAGGCAACGTCTAGCGGCCGGCGTGTTTTATTTTATTCAGGGTATTTGCCAGAACGTGAAATTACCTTGTATATTTTGACTCTTACATTTCTGGCTCTTACCAAATATTTAACCACTGAAGATAAAGGGATTGATTCAAATGCGAGGAAAAACGCGCTGGAAAATAGGACAAAGCCCTCACCTTTATTTTAAAACTTGTGGGAAACTGAATTACTGACTTATATGTCTCTGCTTCTCCTTGCAGTGAAATTATTAGAGACGCTGAGCGAATACGAAATCGCGTCTCCCATCCGAGTGAACGCTCTCGGAGAACCCTTTCCCACGAACGTGCACTTCAAAAGAAGGCGACGGAGCATTAACTCTGCCTCTGACCCCTGGCCTGCCTTCGCCTCCTCCTCTTCCTCCTCCTCTACCTCCTCCCAGGCGCATTACCGCCTCTCTGCCTTCGGCCAGCAGTTTCTATTTAACCTCACCGCCCATGCCGGATTTATCGCTCCACTGTTCACCGTCACCCTCCTCGGGGCACCCGACGAGAACCAGACCAAGTTTTATTCCGAGGAAGAAGCAGAACTCAAACACTGTTTCTACAAAGGCCATGTCAATACCAAGTCCGAGCACACGGCGGTCATCAGCCTCTGCTCGGGAATGGTGAGTGGGCGCGCGCCCCTCCCCTCCGCTCACCCGCTTTTGAAGACTTAATTGCTTTCTAGCCTAAGACTCTCACTCACTACGGCGAGTCTCTGCTCTGGCATTAAGTAGAAGCTAGAAGCTGGTTTGCGTCCAGCACTTTGGGTGGCTATCCCAAAGCTTGTGCTTACACTCGAGAGGAGCGCTCGAGGGGGTTCTGGATTTTGGGAGCTTTCTAGGGTCCTAACCCGACTCTGCTGCGCTTTGCCTAACGCCGGGTGGAGGCTTGGAATTGGTATACAAACTTGGAGAGTTTGAAGCAAACTCGGCGGCCCAGGAGCAGCTGAGTGCAGGGAGGACACGAGTCCTCATTGGTGCTTCTTGAATTGGGGGTGTGGGCTGAGGATCCCCATGCTTGGGTCTGGGGAGCTCCTTCTGCGTGCAGTGGAGGGCGGTGCGTAATCCAGAGTCCTCGGTACTCTTCTGGCCTTTTTTCAAGTGCCAGGAACCCTAAGGCTGAACAGGATTGACAGGGAACGGTACCAGTCCCAGGAAGGAAAGGGTGGGCCAAGCGCACCGGGGGCGGGGAAGAGGGCGGAGCCTTCTCCGACCGGAGAATTCGGGTGGAAACTGGTAGTAGGGTGTGGCGCAGTCTGATTCTGCACCCTGCTGGCGGTGTGACTCGGAGAAGTAGATATGGTGGGAGACAGCCTGGAGAGGCTGACTCGAAGGTATTTTGGGGTTTTTATCACCCATTGGCGTTTCCTGAGAATCGGAAGAGGGAGCCTGCGGAACACGTTTCTCTTGAGAGGGAGGGTGAGAGGGCGGGGCTGCCACCTCCCTTGCGACAAATACAGACTAAGCAGCGGATCCAAGCTGGTACCCTGATCCCCTGCTTACCACCGCCCAGACTTGCCCTCCAGGAGGTCCTACAAGGCATCTGCCCTTAATCCCCGTGACATCTGAGAACCCGCAGTAAGATTCTGGTCCCAGTGATTGTAGTCCTTGACTTTCTCAAGCAACGTGCGTTGCTGCGACGCGCGTGTGACGCAGAAACTTTCCTGCTTAGGCTCTCCCAGCGCACAGCGCCTAAGTGATGCGTTAGTCTCTCCCAAAGCACCCACACTCCCCACTGCCACCTTTTAAAGTGAGAGCATGGATACTTACCCGGGGTTCTCGACGGGCCCCTCCGCGCGCTGCAGTTCCTGGGGTCAGAGATCCCCGACTGGATGTCGCATCCATCCCCATCACTCCACGGAGTGGTCGGGTGGGGAGCTAGGAAAGCCAAAAGACTGGAAGTGGGGAGGTTTAGCTTGCCAGGACGCGGGCATTGGGATGAGCCTATTCAACCCCAGCAGAGAGCCTGGGCGCCGTAGCGCGTAGTCCAGATTGTTTGGGGGTGGACGGATACGGCAGTTCGGAGAAGGCGGTGCGGGGTGTTGCGGTGAGTCATTGCTGCCTCAAGACCTAGGTAGGACCGGGCCCCAGGAATCCTCTTGTTCTTCGAAAGGTTACGGCCAGCCGGGTTGGACATACGTCAAGCGCCAGTACCAAAAGCATCACAGTGACTGTAGATCCCAAGACTGTAACCCCCAATTTCAGAAACCTAACGGTTAGAGCTGCGTTTGTACGTCAAGTTTGTAAACAGCCTTTACTCCTCCCCCGCCCCGCCTCCACACGCCGCTGAGTGGCCCCAGCAGTTGAATGAATATTTTACTGCGCAGGAACTTAATTTCTGTTGGCAATTTTAGGCAGTAACTCGCACATGGAATGGCGAGTGGTAACTGAGGGAATGAGGCCCAGGCATCAGAAAAGACTGCTAGTGTCTGTAACCCTATTTATATCTCATTTAATTTGCAATCTGCCTCTTTGGGGGTGGGCCGTTTAACACACATCTTAAATATATGCACGCTTCAGTAATTGCCCCAAACCCCTGCCCTTTTGTCTTCTTTCTGGAATTTATCCCCCCTCAAGACTTCCCCTTACCATTTTTGTATCAGTAGCATTGTGAAGCTCGTGTTGTCTCTCCCAGGAAATGTGCCAGAAAATCTTTCCCTCTCCAGAGTGAGCAGTGCTATATCCCCTCCCCTACCTACCACACACACCTCACCAGTAAAGTATGTTTCCCTGAATTCCATCTCAGAGGTGCCTCTTACGTTTTCCGAGCTACCCTAACCCAGTTCTAACCCTCTTTACTTCTCTCCTGCTCTCATTAAGACTTATGTCTAAAAAATATTTCCATCTGGTTTTCTTCAAGTCTTTTCTCTCTTATTTCTGCCACTAACAGATTAATGACGATGGGGTGTGAAATCACATCACTACCCTGTTCACTGACTCTGCATAGCTCCTCACTGCCCAGTGAACTGCTGTAAACTCCATCTGGTACAACAAACCATTTACAATATACCTTCTCACCCCCTCACATCCAAATGTCCAGGGGGATCTCTCAAGCTTTCTCCACAAGTCCTGTATTTCAGGCAGTCTGCTTTTGCTTCTTTTTCTGAATTTACCTCCCATCCTAATCCTGCCTAAAGGCCTTTGGGCCTTTGGATTTCTTTCCTCATCTCACCCAGCATCTCATGCTCAAATTATGTCTTTCTTTTGAAGTGGAACTTACATATCTTCTTTTCCAGAAAATCTCTTCCTGGTCCTGTCAACTGCTATTATGTCTCCCTCCCCAACTTCACAGACACTTATCTGTATTTCTCCTGTGGTTCTTAATATGCTTGCCTTTGTATTATAGTTCTTGGTACCATGTGTTCTGTCCCTTTCACCTTGGCAGCAGTATCAACATCAATTCATTTCTTTCCTGTATTGGAGCTTTATATATTGTAGGTACGTAGTCCCTATGCTTGCATAAAGGTGTGCCTCGATCAAGAAAGGATTATTCTTTGATCTAGCAGCTATTTGTGAATCAGTAACAAAATTAATTTGGCACCATATGGATACCATGTATTGAACTCTTATGTGCTTTGCCCTGTCATGAGTACTTTACATTTGTATTATCTCATGCAAAATCCTCACAACAACCCAATCCTCAAATAACTCATTTTACAGATTGGGACACTGAGGCTCTGAGAGTTAGAGACTTGCTCAAAGCCTCACAGCTCCTAAGCAGCAGAACTGGAGCTGCCACCCAGCCTCTCTGACCCATGCTCTTAACCATTCAGATAGTGAATCTATATTCCTAAAGAGAATTTCAGGGTTTTTGTGTTTGTTTGTTTGTTTGTTTGTTTGGTGTTTTGTTTTGTTAAGGCACCAGAGTAAATTGAGGATACCTGAGTTCTAGATTCAGCACTGGCACTATTCAGATTCTTCTGTACTGCCAAAAAGGAACTTTGGACAAGTCACTTTCTCCCTCTGGGCCTCAGTTTCCCTTTTTAACAGAGGTGCCAGATCCGTAACAGATGAACTCCCAGCTTCTTTCCCAGTATTTATAGCCTGTTTCTAGTAGGTTTTACATATGGTAGTATATATCCTGCACTGTGTTCAGAGTATACCAGAGTTGTGTATTGAAACAGAGAGAGATGTCTGGATGACATCTTAAATCACTTCTCTATTCTGCTGCTCTGTTGCTTAGTCTCACCACACCAGAGTTGCCCCTTCATTGAGTCAGCGGCTCATAAATCATGTGGGGAACCTTTTTTAACATATATATTCTAGACCTTACCCCCTAAAGTTTCAAATTTGCAGATGAAAGACAGTGCCCCAAATCTGAATTTTTAGAAAATGTCCCAGGCAATTTTGCCACTTAGCTGGGTTTGTGAACCAATCTTTTAACTTAGTGCTTTACAAACTTTATCATGCATAAGAATACCATGGAGTCCTCATTAAAATTCTGCTTCCTGAGCGCTATTCTGAGATTTTTGATTCAGTAAGTCAGATTTGGAGTGGAGCATGATTATTTGAATTTTGAACAAATTTCTGGATGATGCTAATGACCTTTAAGGACAGTCATTCCTCTTGTATCCAGGGGAAGGTTAAAGACCTCTGCTTTTCTTTTTTTTTTTCTCTCTTCTCCTTCTCCATCTTCTTTTTTCAGTGCAGGAAAAGGAAAAATGGAGGATAAGAGAAGGGCTTGGTTTCTCCCTTTAAACATTGCACAACATGGGGAACTTTTGTGCTCTTGTAATGTTTGGTTTGGGTGGTTCAACCTTGAGACCTCATGCATCATTTGCAAAACTTGCTGGTATGTGGGAAGGGAAGGAGAAAGGGTTACCTCTTTCAAGGTGCTTAGAATGATTGGCAAACACAAATTGTATCCTAGTGGTCAGAGGCTAACACCACAACAGCAAAAGCCACTAATGTGTTCTAAGCCCTTACGAGTTGTCACTTTGCTGAGCACTTTAAATGCATTATCTCACTTAATCTTCAGGATAACCCATTGTAGTGAGTATTTTTATCCCTAATTGATGAACAAAGATGCTGAAGCTCAGTATTTAAGGAAGTTGCCCAAAGTGGGTGGGTAAATGGCAGTGCTGGAACTAGAAACTAGGGCAGCGCAACTCCAAAGCCTTGTGCTGAATCACTCCTTATTGCAAAGGGAAGGAAGGGCTGGTGAGAGACTCATGTGCTAGAGTCACAGGTGGCACCACAGTGAGTGCTTTGTGGTCAACATGTACTTCCTGAACCTCAATTGATGATAAAGCTTCCAAGGATCAAGTTTTCCCTTGGAGCTTACACCCATCTTTAAGTTTCCAGGCTGTCTTCACAACAGAGAAACACTCTCTTTCAAAAAGTTTATAGAATGGAATAGAAGGGAATATGTGATTAGAAAGAACTTCAGCACCAAAGAAGTGTGTCTTAGAGATAGATTTGGTTAGCAGGTGCAATAGTGTAGAATCAAATCAAGGATAAGGTACTGGTGTGGCAGAGAATGAAAATAAACTGCCTCTCCAAATGCGTCACAGCATTTTAGGTTTAAGCAGCCCTCATGACAAAGGGATTGGGTAAAATGGCACCATCTCCACTTTGAAATGTTTCATTGTTTATTAATTCAACCTCTCATCTCCTCTTTTGCAGCTGGGCACATTCCGGTCCCACGATGGGGATTATTTTATTGAACCACTACTGTCCACTGACGAACAAGAAAATGAAGAGGAACAAAACAAACCCCATGTAATCTATAGGAGCAGCACCCCACACAGGGAGTCCTCGACAGGAGGGCATGCATGTGCCACCTCAGGTATTGGCTTCTTGCTTCACCAGAAGCTTCTTGAAGCCTCTTGCTTCACCAGAGATCCCACCTCTGTGAGATGGGTTAATTGTCTTGCTACAAAGCACTACCATTTACATTGTCTTTTATTTGATATTCAAGTGAGGTAGGTATATCTCCATTGTACTGATGTGAAAGCTAAAGAGAGTGTTAGCAGCTTGTCTAGGTTTGCACAGCTAATAAGTGTCAAGACCAGGATCCACACTCAGATAGCAGTGACTCCCAGCCCACTGTGGGCAGAGTTGTCTCTTTTGTTGAAGTTGCTAATTTTTATGATTAAGCTTTAATAATGTTCTGGTCTATTATAGCCATATCTTCAGTTAACAATTGCTTATGTTTTCTTTTATGTTTCTTCCTTTTTATTTCCATTTCCATTTATGTTTCTTTTTTCCATTTCCATTTATTTATGTTTCTTTACATGGTAACTTTACCATGTAAAGTTACAAAACAGTCTTACAAATGGAACTCATAAAACTTCTATGTGTTTCTTGGATTTTTTCCTGACTGCTTCAGGTTAGCTCATGTTCCGTGGCTTTAGGAAATGCAGGGTGGAAGTCTGGGTTGCACATTCAGGTTTCTATCAGATGCGTCTATGCTTACACCTAGATTTCCTTCCATCCTAGCCAGATTTGTTGAGGCTTTATGCTGACAGTGTTTAGCCATTGCCAAGGATGTGTCTGTCATTCTGGGTACCCACTAAAGCTTATGCTTATCCGTGTTACTCAGTCTGCAGTTTTGAAAAAACCCTTCACTGTCCTTGAAGCCTGGTTACTTTCTCTGTGGTGATAGCTTATGATTAAATCAACCCTCAATTTGTTCCTCTGTTTTAGAATGTTTGTTACTATATATATATTTTTGTTTAATTCTTGGAGTTTCCATTTCTACAAATATTTCTTTATCCCTATTTTCTATTTAAAAACTTGTTTTTCTGGATTAAATAACTTCTCAGGGTCTTTCTGGCCTCTCCAAATAAGATAAAAATTTAAGACCAATAGCTAGTTTCCTAAAATGCTCCCCAAACAATCATTTGTTTCATCTCATCTCTGTGTCAGATTCTTCCACTATGACAGTGGAGTGTCCTCTTCCCTCCTGGATTTATTGTTTCTAAAGTGAATCATTTAACAAAAGAACATTGGCTGTCTATAACCTGGAGTAGTCAAGTCATAGGGAGTAGCATCGTAGGGCATAGCACTGTGGGACTTTTGGCTTTATCCCATCCAATGCCCTATTCTTACTACCAGAGTTGGGTGTACTCTAACTGAAATACTCTGTTAGACTGTCTAAAGAGCCAAGGGGTGGGAGAGGGAGGATGACCAAGGAGGATACTTAGAAGCAATAGTCACAGCAGCTTGCACGGTGCCAAGACTACCAGCTGCTAGCAAGTTCAATGGGAAAACATTTATCATATTTTGTTGACCTTCCTGGTAAGAATGTTGACATTTGCTTCTTGAGTTCCCAAATCTGAATTATCAAGTGCATATTTTATATATGTGTATAAATATATATATGCATACACATATAAAACATGTGATAGAAAGGAAATATATGATTCCTCCCTTTCTGACTTACTGATATATGTTCCAAAAATACTTAAATAATATTTTCATTGATCAGTTTGTTGACTGGTGGTACTTTGTGACATTCTTCTGCCCTGAAGTGGCAGAAAACCAACATTTTTTAAAAACTACCATTTATTACTATTTTCTACTGGTGTTGGGCACAGTGCTCTACCCATACAACTTCACTTACTCCTTACCACAGCCTTACCACATCCTTACCACAGGGTAGGTAGCATTCTTAACCTCCATCAGACCTGGTAAAGGAGCTGAGGCTTTCAGATATGAACAACTTATGATCTCACAGCTAGACCATAACGAACACCCATGTTTGCCTGCCTTGTTCCATGATTCGTTTCTTCTGTGCAGGTGTGGTGTGTGTGCATGTGTGTGCATGTGTGTGTGAAAGAGAGAAGAGAGAGAGAATAATCTCATTCAAAATATCCTCAAGGGTTTTTTTAAATTAATTACTCAAGTCAATGGACATTTGGTTGATTTTTTGGGCTAGAAGACAAGTCATTGTCAAAACTTGTTAAAAACACAAAGAAAAGAGAATCTGAAAAGGTAAAGATTGAGGACAGCAGAAGATGGCTTCCTTTTTCAAAAAAAGCTTATTTGGGCTCTGGTCATTATTGGTATTGGGGCCTTTAAGTGCCACATTCCAAATCACCACTACCAACTTTTACTTTTCCTTCTGATTTTGGCTTGTTAGTGACTAGTGTTGTGGGCCCTTGCTCCATCCAGTGGCTTTGATTGGCTCTTGCAAAGGTTGCTGCTGGACTCTGCTACTCTGGTTTGTGTCCTCCAGCTGCTCCTGCATCCCTTCTCTCAGTCCAGATGCAGGAGGCTCACAATACCTGGAAAGAACTTTGAAACATGACACAGTTCACCAGTAGCCATTAGAGGGATGAACCAGCAGGTCATGGAAACCTCTGAAACCAGGCAGCCTTTGCACAGGGAGTGAAATAGGTGGGGGTTAGGGGGGTGTGGAGAAGACACTCAGGCCAGAGAGGAAAGCATCCTCTCTGTAAATATCAATCCATTTATCCATTCAGCTTCAGGTTTTCCCACCCTGCACCCCAAGAGCAGTGACTGGTAACCCAGAGTAAATTTTAGAAGTACCCTCTGAGCCTCATACAAATGCAAATTTTTTATTGTTGTTCTATTACAGTTGTCCCAATTTCTCCCCACTGCTTTCTCCTGCCCTGCCCACCCCCAACCCCCACCACAGTCAACCCCCAACTGCTGTCCACGTTCTTTAAACAAACAAAACCCCTCTACCAGACTAGAGAGATGGAGCAAGAATCACTGGGTTTAGTAAGTGCTCCAAGTGATTCAGAAGTTCAGCTAAAGAAGAGTCCCTGCTAAAGTTGGTTTTACGGTACTAACCACTGTCCATAGCTTGTTGTTTGCTTTGCCCTGGACTTGGTTCTCTCCATTATTGTTTTCTGTGTTATCTCTTCTCACAGGATGATAGACTATTTGGGCTGAAGGAAACCTTAGCAGTCAGCTCTAGGCCACCATGCTAATTGAAGGAACAAACCATGCTATAAATGAACAAACTGCAGTCCTGGGATGTTATGTATTTCCAGGAGTGATAACCTATATATTCAATATCAACCCATCAGAATTTAAGGTAGCTCAACCCTTGGAACAGACCCTGGGGGCCCCTGCTGAGCTGTGTGTAACCCTTTAGTTGCTGGATCAGGGGAGTCTACCCAGGACAGGGCAGTGTGGCTCTTACCCTCCTGCCTACAGATGGGACATAAGTCTTGCTCATTTCTGATTCTTCACATATATCTAATTTTCAAAGCAAGATTCTGAGATAACATGTTAAAATGACATGTATAGAAAGAATCTTGTAAAGCAAAAAATCTTCATGGGTTTAGAAAGACATCTGCAACTTACTTTAGTCATTCCTGTGTGCATTTACTCATTCAGCCATAAAGTATTTGTGGAGTAACTCCTCTGTGTCATGAGGATAAAACCATAAAACCTGGAATTATCTTTATGCCAGTCATTTATTATGTGACCTCAAGCACATTTAGAGCATAAAGGAAGAATAACATATACCTTTCAAGGGAATAGTCAGGACTAAGCGAGTATGAAATAATGAAGGCTCCCATAAGTGTTTAGAGACAGTAAACAATCACTGAATGGCAGATTTTTAAAAAATGATTATGAAAGTAGAAATTACAACACTATTGCCAGGGAAGGAAAACTCAAAATATCAAAACCCAAAGCTAATCAATTTCCTGTGATTAAGCTTAGACTTTCTTGGTAACATGGTCACAAAGGGCTTATGGGACTTGGCCAAGGTCACCCTGCTAGCCAGTGGCAAGGCTGAGAGCCCTTTCTGTCTGCTTGCTTTCTCTACACATAATGCTGCATTTGAAGATTTTATTTCTTGAAAGTTTCCCTTGGCCCAGTGGCTGCCCTTCTGTGCTGTCTCTATTTTGCTGTCATTGGATGTGTGTGTGTGTGTGCATTTGGGCCACTTGAATGTATCTGCATTTATTCGCGATTTTCATCCTGTTTGTTAGTTCCTCAGGATTCAGGATGGGGTGTGGGGAGTTTTTTCTTTCCTGTGGTGTCTCCTGTGACTACAGGGTCCCATACACAATGGGTCCCCACTAGAGTTCATTGAGCCCTCTTCTTGCCTTGCACACCAGGGGGGCCAAGTGTCAGGCCCATGGGATCCATTCAGGAGAGTTTGTTGTTTTTGTAAGCCACTCTCGCCCATTCTTGTCACATTGCATTTCCAGATGAAACCCCAAGTTCTATCACACAGACACTCTCTATTTGACCCTGAATTTTGCACAAGGGAATTTAGTTGTTCTTATCAGTGAGATAGACATGCTCGGTAGGTGAGTGAGAGAAAAGCAGGGGAGTAGGCTAACAGAAAAAAAGATTATTTTGTTTGCTTGGGTATGAAAGGCAGTGTTTTTCTGTTACTAAAATACCTTTCTCACCCTCCCATCGCAGCAAGGTCTGCTGTTTATTTGTTCTTAAGGCATTTGGTAATTATATACTGATTGACCCATTAATGCCACTTCTTTTTTTAAAGATTTTATTTATTTATTTTTAGAGAAAGAGGAAGGGAAGGAGAAAGAGAGGGACAGAAACATCCATGTGTAGTTGCCTCTTGTGCACCCCCTACTGGGGACCTGGCCTGCAACCCAGGTATGTGCCTGACTGAGAAGTGAACCAATGATCTTTTGGTTTGCAGGCCCACACTCAGTCCACTGAGCAACACCAGCCAGGGCACATTAATGCAACTTCTAAGGAAATAATTGGACAATTGTGTAAAGGTATTTATGGGAGAATACTTGATACAGTGTTGTTTATTATAGAAAAATGCTGGAAACAACATAATGCCCATCATTATGGGGATATATCAATAATTTATGAGGTGTGCATTGGGCGGATTCCTATGCAGCCATTAAAAATGATGACATAGATGTATGTTAACAAACAGAGAAATACGTGTATTTAGTGAATGGGCAGCGATGATTCAGTGTATATGGTATGATCTCATTTTTAAAAAATAATCAAGTGTGTATAGATGGATGTGTGTAAAGAAAAATATTTGAAGCAATATGCATGAAAATGTTAGTAGGATTATTTCTGGTTGGCAGGAACATAGGCAATCTTTACCTCTATATTTTATATTCTTAGATTCTTGCCATGGTTCTGTAATATTTTCATAATCACCAAATGTAGTTTAAAGAGGAATGGGGGTAGTGGCATGTAGTTATTTTGTAGCCCCATGGCACTTATCACCAGGGACCAACAGCCAGGCCAAGATCCCATGGTTTGCTTCTTTCTTTTTTCGTGGGGGAAAGGGGGATGAGATACTTTCAATACCACACAGATAAAAATCTTGCTTTTAGCTACTTCTTTGGAACACTGGACCTGATCAAAGCTGAGGGTTCCCCTAAACCCATTTAAATTAGGCCTGTGTCTATTCGACTGACCTTGGGGATCAATGGTTTAGTCTCCATTAGGGACTGGGGACTCTGTCCATCATCCCCATTAAAATGTACTGTCACTTCTTGGTTGGGGTCCCAAGGATAAAGCCTGAAAAATATAAGGTGATAATTAAAGTAATCATTTGTTGGACTCATATTATGTGCATATGGGATCTCTGTGCTATACACATTCTATACATTATCATACGTAATCTACTCATCGACACTACAGGGTAGGTATTATTATCCTTATTTTACAGTTGAAAAAATGTACAACTCAGGAAGGTCCTAGTAGGAAGTCCTAGGAGCAATTTGTCCTAGTAGGAAGTGGGGCTCACTTGAGCCCAAATCTGATTCCAATATGCAACATTGTGGGAAAAATTACCTAGAAAACACAAGAGGAAGAAGCTGCCATCTAAAAAATCCTTTTTTACTTAAGATTTCAGAACACCTATTTTAACTTTCATTTAATCTAATTTCTAAATGATACAATGGCTAACATTTGTTGAATTTGCATTATGTGGCAGGCACTATCCTACATGCTTTAATGGATTATGTGTTTTAATCCTTACCTCATCCTTGACTTTGCACTTGAGAAAAAAGAGACACAGAGAAGTCCCTGAAGTTGACTTACCCAAGGTCGCAAAGCTCATAAACACACCCTTTTGTCCTGGTCCCATTAGAGGATTTCGTGTTATTGCTTTGTTGGTTTGATTGTATTCAAATATGAAATACTATTTCTAGTAGCATTTTTTTACAAGTGTTCTAGAATTTGATTTGATTTGTGGAGCGCTACCTGGTACCCAGAATTCCCACCAAAGGCTAATGACTCACTGCAGCCTTGGGTCTCCCGCATGCCTCTGTTGGAGTGAATACTTGTTACACATTAACCTCTTGGACCCATTAATAATTTAGCATAGATTAGATGATTAGATTAGCTGCCCGGGGAATGGGGCCCAAATGGAGTGAGAGACAGAGCTAAGGAGCAGACAGACCTCTGAGGGGGCTTTAAGTAAACAATTCTGGGACAGCTGGAGGCTTCCAGGCAGTAACAGAAGGTTTGGCTGACCTCCCAGGCCTTCTGGGCCCAAGCAGGTCAGTGGCTGTTGGCTAATTAGTGATTTCGGTGAGAAGCTAGCCTGCCTCCACTTTCCCATACACTTTCATATCCTCAGACCTTTCCCCTCAGCCTTTCAGCCTGTGAACACAAGGACAGGCAACATGTGAGGAGCCATGTGCTGGGCAACGTGCAAGCACACTGTGGGTTACTTCACCTCCTCCTGGAAGGGCTCACTGGGAGGAAGATGCCCCAGGTACTCCCATTTTACAAGTGAGAAAACTGAACTCGGAGAGGTCAGTGAACCAGGACTGATCTGACCTTTAAAGAAAGTTCCTGCTATTTGGGGTTTATTGTTTTGACTTAATTTCCTTTCACTTACCCCTCTTTGTTCCTCATCAGTCTCTGTACTTTTTTCTCTGTTTTATATTTCTGAAGGAGTTTATGATTAATAAATTCAAGTATAAGCAATGACCTCTAAAATGATTTGTAAATTATTAGAAAATTACTGTTTTAAGTAACTGAATTCTTGAGCTTATTTCTTCAGCTTTATCTTCTTTGTGGCATTTATGTAAAAACATTGCTTTTTTTGACATTGAAATCTATAGTACAAAATGTAGAAGCTAAAGAACTTATGACACATGGACATGAACTAAAGGGGGGGAATGTGGGTGGGAGGGAGTGTGCAGGGTGGAGGGGAATGAAGGGGGGTAATGGGACAACTGTAATAGCATAATCAATAAAATATATTAATTTAAAAAAATCTATAGTACAACATGCCAGCAAAGTGACTAAAGGACAGTAAAAAGGAAACTGCTACTACAGGAATAGTTTCTTCTCTCATTTGTTCTTATTTCTTCATTAAGGTTCTCTTTTTTTGTTTTACTTTTCATCTTGTTTTTTAAAAAGGCATTTTAAAAATTAGAGGCAATGGTAAAATAAACATGCCACCTACATTTAACAATGACAAAGATTTTCCACATTTGCTGCTTAATTTTCCTTTTAGCTAGAGAACTTTAAACTACACTCAGGTATCATGACATTTCCTCTAAATACTCTAACATACCTGTCTGGAAAATGAAGGTATTTTCTTATAAAACTGTAACATTATTTATGCTGGTCATCAAAATCAACAATAATTTCTCCTTAATCACATAAAGAGTACCTAATTAAAAATTTTCTAACTGTCCCCAAAAGGCCTTTTTATAGTCCTTTTGCTTCGACTGTGATCTAAACAACGCCCACACATTGCGATTGGTTATGTCTTTGAAGGAACTTCACTTGTTGTCGTTGCTGTTGTTAACACGCTGTTGTTTCAGTTTTAGTTTTGCTCCCACGGCCCCTTTTTCCTTTCTACTTCTTTCACTCTTTGATTCACCTTTATCATAAGGTCAGGCTGCATCTACAACAGTTTGGAAGAGCAGAGCCGTCCCCCAAACCCAGAGCAGGTACCAAGAATGCAGCCATGCAGCCATGCAGCCATCGAACGAGCCACTTATCAGAGTAATTTCACTGAGCACAGAAGGCGGTGTGGTTAGGTGATCTTCTTGACACATTGTCTGGAGAACCTTGATAGCCCTATTAAAAACACACATTTTATACACACACACACAAACACACATACACACACCAGTAGAAGGTCCTCACCTTATAGTATTTGCTGAGATGACCTAATCTACCATTCAAGGATTTCACTCCTGTGTGTCTTGAAGCCCAGAAGAGATAGTGTGCAGTTGGGGATGGAAAGTGGCAGCTTAGGTTTGGACCTAAAATCAGGGCTCCTTATGTGTGAGAGGTGTTTTCCTGCCCCCTCCACCAGCCCTTTGGTTACTTCTGGGGCCAGACACAACCTGAAGGCTACCTACTTCACCTGCAGTCCCAAATCAGGGCCTTTCTCTGCCACCTATCATCAGATCTTGGTTGTTCATGTCCCTTTGCTTCAGAAACCCACTATCTGCTGAGGCAAAAGGGTCACACAGGTACTTGCTAATTTGTTCATCTTCCTGGTAATCCCTGAAATAGGTTAAGATGCACACCCCCTTGAAAGAAGGGATGTAAGAAATGGCAGAAGGCTGGGGCAGAGGGCTGAGCAGTCGGGGGTGTTTGGGATAAATTTGAGGGCACTCAGACCCTTCACCTAAGAGAGCTGTCTTTTCGAAGTAAGATATTGTAGAATCTCTTGGTGCTCTTCATCTCAGGGAATGAACCCACTTGTTTAATAAAGTGCTCTTTTACCATGCAGTTGAGGTTTAAATATTTAAATTTTGTGTCCACCAAACTTAGGTTTTTTTAATTATCAGGTTGTTACAGAATCATTATTGTAGCCATTTATGGGTGACCAAAGTCTGCTTATGTCTGGGCCAGACTTCTGCATGGATATTCTGCAGAGCTGAAAATCATTAATAAATAGGAAGCATTCTGAGTCTCACAAAAGGAGCATGAGGAAATACAAGATGTGATGATTTTTGTTCATGTGGGCAGTGAGCTTTGAGAAGGACCTAAATCAAACAGAAAGCAAGTGTTGGCAGAATGCTTCCTTTTTTATTGATTCCCATCTCTCATATGACATTAGAATTAGACTGGGGTGTTGAAATGCAGTTGGCCTGTGGAGTATGGAAAAACTTGAAGTTGATGTGATTGGCCTCAGCATTTTTCTGTTAGGAGTTTATTTATTTATTTTTTTACAAATATTTTTATTTCCTAGTGTTTTCTTTCCATTTTTCTATTAAGTTATGATTTACGTGTAATGACAGTCATTCTTTCTAGTGTAGAGCTCTGCACATTTTAGCAAAAGCATGTAGTCATGTAACCATCCTCACAGTCAAGATGTAGAGTAATTCCTTTGATGATTACAAATAAAGCCACTATAAATGTCTGCATACAGGTTTTGGGTGTACATACATTTTCATTTCATTTGGGTAAATAGTTAGGCAGGAGATTGCTGGGTTATATGGTAAGAATACATTTAACTTTCTAAGGCTGCCATCTAGTTTTCAAAGTGGTTGTACCATTTTGCAGCCCCACCAGCAGCGTGCAGAAGTTCCATATTTACTGCATGCATCCTTGCTAACATTTGTTATTGCCAATATTTTGTTTTTGTTTTTTTTAATGTTAGCTATTCTAACAGTGGTATCAGGTCATAGTTTTATTTTGCATTTCCCTAATGATTAGGCATCTCTTCATGTGCTTATTTGCTGTCCACATATTTCTTTGGTTAAGTGTCAGTTTCAAATATTTTGCCCATTAAAAAAAACTGGAATGTTTTCTTATTATTGAAGCTTGAGCTTTCCTTATATATTCTGGATATAAGCCCTTTATCAGATATGTAGTTGTGTATCTGTGGCTTGTCTTTTTCATTGTCTTCATTTGCAGACACTTACTGCATACATGGCCTCCTTATTTTATTGCAAACATTTCATGCACCACAGATGTCATGTTGTCACAGAACTACACCTACACTCCAGGAAAGCATGGTGCAGAGTTCAGTATAAAGTTTATTCAAGACACTGGTGAAGGGAGATGGACAAGGAAAGGCTTATTTACAACTTGCTCTTTAAAACCAGTGTCTATGCCAACAGAAAAGGCATGTTATTGTTGTTTTTATTTCTAATTAGTATATACAGGCAACTTTCACTTTTAAGTACTTTATGATGGGAATGTGTTCTCTTGATTCATAAGTGAAACAGTTACGAAGGAATCTTTGGATACCTATGAATGCAACTATGTTCTTTTCAACATAGCACACATGGGAAAGAAAGAGAAAGCCAGAGGACAGTAAGACATAGAAGGCTTGGTGGTATGAAATCAGCCCTCTATGACCACACACTCTGGGGGGAAGGGGGGTGGGAGACAGGGCTCCATTATTCCCCACAGTTCCTATTCTGTGCTTTGTGGGCAATACAAGAGTTTCTCCAAAGTTTTCCTAATCCTCACATTTGATACTACTCCATTGTAACAAGTCAGATTAGAGAGAATGGAAGTGGCTTGTAGAAATGATCTGTTTTAGCTGGTCTAAAATAAAAACTTCACAGTAAGTAGTGGAGATGTGTACATTGTACCTGCCTTGATATTATTTAATGTCAGCTACAGCTCACTTCTTTTGTGTTGGTCTCTCTGTTGGGCTGTTCTGTCTCCTACCTGCCCCTGCCCACCCTGTTTACTATTGCATCATTTCGTCTGGACCCATTCTAAGAGAGAGAGTGGCCAAGAGAACGGACTCTTGGGTTTTGCTTTTTTTGAATCTTAGGACTTCATTTTTCAGCATTATTCACTTTTATCTTATAAAATAGGAGAATTCCTACATTTTTAATACCAGAGGAACTTGAGAGAGAACTTCTATTCCAGTTCTTTTCTTCATTGGTAGGAGGATCCAGGCTCAGAATTTTACAGGAACTCATAATCTTGGAGCCACAGGGAATGGCAAGGGGGGCCCTGAACACAGGCCCCTCACTTCTCAGAAAAGCTGCCTATGGAGGGTGCCTAGAAAGAGGACGTTCAAAAGTGCAACTCAGGTGAGGTGTTGGAAGTACCACTGGGTTTAAGTGTAAGAACAATTAAGAAAAAACCAATGGTATCATCTAAGTTGCCTTAAGGCTATGGAAAAAGATATTAGGCTTTTAATTCTTTTACGGAATTAAGTTGTCACAGCAAGAGCTGAATTTACAGCACCCACATATCTGAGCTGGGCCAGGTGCTGCGAGAAGATGGCCTGTGGTTGGGAGGGTTCCTGTAAGTGAGTTTCCACTGTGATCAGAGTGCAGTGTGCCCCTGTGACCACTCATTGCCATGGTCACTGGAACATGGACTCAGACAAGAAAGGGTTTGTAGTGCAGTCTGCAGTATACAAACTTGTCCTCAGTCCTGTGTGAACTGGGAGCTTGTGTATGAAAAGAATGTGGGAGATATGCTCTCCAGGAGTTGCTTGGAAGCCTTTTTTAAAGAGATTCTGCCCAACTGCTCTTTAATCCCTGATAAGGGAGCGATACCTAGACCCACCACACGACTTGGGACCACCCAGGAGCTGCTGTCAGATAGCAGGAAGCCCTGGATCCAGTCCATTCCAACAACCTTAAAAGGGTGCTCACCCTCAGGGATGAGTCACCATGGCCAACACCCTGGAGTGTCTACTATGCCTCGGGCCCTGTTTCTGCACTTTTTATGTGTATTAAGACATTTAACTCCCCTATTAGGGAGGGGCCATTAGTATCTCCATTTCACAGATGAGAATGTGGAGGTAGAGAGGGCTTAAGTGACTTGCCAAGGTCACACAGACCGATGTGGAGCAGCTGGGATTTGAACGTAGATTTCTCTGACTTCCAGGCCCAAACTCTTATGTAGCATATCACACTGCCTCAGTATTCGCTCTGCAAACACTTAATGCCTGGAACACACTGTCATAGGTCAGCCAGTAGCCTAGCGTGATGCCTGAGTCCTCGAAATATGTCTAGTGCCACATGTTGGAATGACAATGTGTTGGATATAGTGGGTTAAATAGAATAGTATATTATTAAAATTCATTTCACCTGGTTTTTTTTTTACTTTTTTTTTTAATGTGGCTGCTATAGACATTCTTAGCTTTCATGTGTGACTGGCATTTTATTTCTGCTGGAGAATGCTGGCCTAGAGGATTCCAAGCCCTGTCACAAAGAGGCCACTGACAGTGCAGGGTAGCCGTGGGCAGCTGGCACCCCACCAGCCAGAATGGCCTATCTCCCCTTATTGCTAAGAGATGGAATGAGTCAGAACCAACACTTCCCAAAGAGTTTTTTTTTTTTGCAGGATATTAATAGCAAAATCAATCTCCTAGTAAAGGCTTGGTTATGTTCAGGATTTTATACTACTTCAAACAGATATTCTTTAACTATTTTCTCAAGTTGTTTCAAGTGTGCCTCGATTTCCTCATGGACAAAATGAGGAAATTTGCTTACTTACTGATCAAATGTTTTAAGTGAGCTTTGCTTTCACAGTTGCCACACAACTAACTGGAATCATTTAGAACATAACATGTCCCTACCATATCTAGTTGTTGTGAGGAATAAGCAGATTTATGCATACAAAGTGCTTAGAAGAGTGTCTGACATGGAGGGAAGCTCTCAACAACAATTCCAGGGGTGTGAAACTCATTTTCCCCAGGGGCCACTTCAGCCTTGTGGTTCCCGTCAAAGGGCCAAATGTAATTTTAGGACTGTATAAATGTAACTACTCCCTAACAGTTAAGTGAGAGCTCGGCGCTGCCTCCGGGTAGAAACAAGGTGCCAGGTCGTATAAAACAAGGTGGAGGGCCAGATTCAGCCTGCGGGCCTTGTGTTTGCCACCTGTGTTAGCTGGTATTACTGCAGCAGTCTTCATAGTCATGACTGCATTGAGTTTAAGGAGCAGCAGGATGTTGAATGAGGGGATGCAGCAAGGCCTTTGGGGGTCGCGCCCCAGCTTGCAGACCTGAGTCAGCAAACTTAATTCCCCAGGTAGCTGGAGGCACCCACCCCTTAGAGGATAGTGTGATGACCCTTGGACGTGCCTCCCACCCACCAACAGCCCCTTGAACTATAGTATAAGAAGTTTCTCAGTTGGCTTCTTCCCCTCCCTGAGGAGTCCATCAGTACTCTCCTCTCCATCCAGTTCTATTTCCTGGGATTGCTCTGTCCCCATCACCTGCCCCACAAAGATCACCAAGATCCTGTGTTTCCTAGGTGCCTGAGTTGCCTGATTAAACCAGTGTAAACTGGCTTCTTTGGTACAAGACTTCTCAGAGCTCTTAATTTGCTAACGTGCCTGGAAGAGGTCCCAGATGTGAATGCTGTTGAAGTGTTTTTGCAAACCTACGTGATTTGTTTTTGGAAATATCTTCTGGGACTAATGTTATATAAACCACTTGCAGGGAAACATTGTTCATAAAGGTTCTGGTCAGCTAAAAAGAAAGCTTAGCAATATAATCTCTTCCTCCACTTTCCTTTGAACAAATTTCAAAAGTACTGAGCATGGAGCACCACCAGACATGGGCCTGTCTTATACACCCTCCTACCCCTTCTCCTGAGCTCAAAGAGAATGATGGATTTTGGGACTGGATCTATTGAGTATCCAAGGATTTGCTCTTGTTCTTAAAGCTCTTGTTCTTATTGAGGACCCTTTTTTAAAAAATTAAACCTTGGTAGTTTTCATCCATGCTCTTTAAGAATTATAAACACAGACCAGTTTCCCACCCCCACTGAGCACCTTCCCTACCGAGTTTCTGGAAACACACTGTTCTGTTTTATTAGAACATTCATTGGTTTTTGGCTGATTTTGTTTTTCTGTTTTACCTCCCCCCACGGATTTTGCTTGTTTATCCACCTTCCACTGATGTTTGTTTCTCCTGTCCTTCTCTGAAGGCTTCCTTGAGTAACTCTCTGGACAGTTAAAGAGTAGGTCTTAGATCTAACTAGGACAAAAGGACAGGGAACTGCCTTGGCTTCCACTCTTGTTCCTGTGTATTAGCCCTTGGAGCCAGTTGAGAGGTGCAAAGGTTTGCATTTCTTTACATCTGATTACATCTCAGTCTGTGTCTTCTCGCTATCAATCCCTTTGTGTTGTTACCTAGATTGAAAGTTCTGTGGGGACAGGGACTGGCCTTTTCTACCTTTAGTTCCTTCCTTCCCTTCCTTCCACTCTCCTTCCCTCTCTCCCTTTCCCACCCACCCTAACTTCCTTCCTCCCTGCTAACTCTCCTTTCCTTTAAAGGTTCCATCTAAAATAAAATTGTTTTGTTTGAGAAACCCTAATGTCAACATACTAACTCATGTAGAGAGGATATTTTGCATGCTACTAGGAAAGCTGTAACAGCTACTAATTGTTATCCTGTGAAATATTTCATGGCTTTTTCCCGTGTGTCACACACTGCTCTAGGGGTGTTTTATGTGCTATCTCTTTTTATGGTCACAGTTAGCCTTTAGGGTATTTGCTGTTATTATCTTCCTTTCACAGATGAAGAAACTGAGGCTTAGAGGCAGAGGCAGAAAGGGCAGGTAGAGGCAGAAAAGGCAGGACCATGAGCTAGGGCCAGTCAGCTCCAGTACCCAAGGGCAAAACTGCTAATGCTTCCTCTCCACCTTCCCCCTGGCTGTCCACCCTGGGTGGAATAGAAAGGGGGCTTGTTCCTGTCCTCCCTGTGTTCCTGGGCTGGGATTGCCCTGCCCACGTAGACCATGAGTTCCCAGGTGGCTCAGCATCTTAGAAGTTCAGTTAAGTTTTGATAAACCTTAAAAAAATAGAGGCCAATAATTAACTTCTCAGCTGTTAATGTTAGCACTCAATTTTTCTCAGACCATCTGCAGCTGGTGGGAAACACTCAATGAGTGACTGTCGAATAAGCTAGGCCCGCATGTTATTTTCTAAATGATTCCAGTTATTTAGTAATGTAACATTCATTTTGTTCCCTGGTTGTTGTAGCTCAGTGGATTGAGTACGGGGCCTGCAAACCAAAATATTGCATGTTTGATTCCCAGTCAGGACACATGCCTGGGCTGCAGGCCAGGTCCCCAGCGGGCTCTCATGAGAGGCAACCACGCATTGATGTTTCTCTCCCTCTCTTTCTCTTTCCCTTCCCCTCTCTCTAAATAAATAAAATCTTTGAAAAAGATATGTAAAAAGTATTCATTTCATTGCATGGCAATGTGAAAGTGGAACTCATTGAAAACATTACCAGTAGGTAAGCAAATGTTAAAATTTTTGGCTGTGAGATATTTAAATAATGATATCATCTTAAATTTTTATGGTAGTTTTTTAAAGGATTGCCCCAAGTTTTATTCTTGTTTCATTGTTGATTACTTTGTTCAACTTATCTAGTCCAGTGACTTCCACAACATAGGTACTCAAGAAGAAATTTTTTAAGTCAATTTATAATTTAGCAAGGGATTTTCCCATATACTTTCTCATTTAATTCTCAAAATAGTGTTAAGATGGAAGCAGGTATTTTTATACCCAGTTAAAAGGTCAGAAAAGTGGCTTAGGAAAGATCATTTTAGGATATAAACAGCTTCTAGCTTGGAAATTGTTATTATAAGCCAGAAAATTGTTTTTAATGGTTAGTCACACCCCTATAAGTGGTTCCTTTTAGTTCTAACTTTATGACTTTATGACTGCTAAAAATAGGAAAAATTACAATATTTATTGGTTTCTTCCTATGTGGTAGACACTTTAAATGCATGATCTCCAATTGTTTCTCAAGGCAACTCTATGAAATGAATAATGTTCTTACTCATCTAAGTGGGGGAGAAAGGAGAGTGAGCAAGAGTCCCTTACTTGCCCAAGGTCAAATAGAACTTGAAGCCTGCTCCTATTAGAACGGGAGATCTTAGAACACTGGCTGTGGTGGTATAAGTATCACCACTTCCCCTTCATAGTCATCAAGGCCAAACAGTTGTGAAAGCCAGCATTAACTCACGTTCTTGGAATAAAATGTAACAACTGTAGTGCCTGTGACTTGTCGTTAGGAAGCACATGACTGCCAGCTGGAGCTTTTTAATGTGCCTTAATTTTGTTTACATGTGCATGCCAGGGTTCAGATTGCAAAATAATGCAAATCTGCATTTGATTTTTGGAGGTCCCTCATGCTATTTTTTTATTGTTTCATATTTTTAGAGCAGTTTTAGGTTCACAGAAAAATTGAGATGAACGTACAGAAATTTTCCATATTATCTCCTGTCCCCACACATACACAGCCTCCCCCACTATCAATATCCTTCACCAGAGTTGAACAGTTGTTGCAACTGATAAACCTACATTGATGCATGATAACCACCAGTGTGGTTAAAGTCTATACTTTACTTACCATTCCCTCTTAGTTTTGTACATTATGTGGGCTTGGGCAAATGTTTAATGACATGCATCCATCATTGTGGTATTGCACAGAGTATTTTCAGTGCCCTAAAAAACCTCTGGATGCTCTGCTCATATATCCCTCCCTAGCCCCAATCCCTGGCAATCACAAAAGATTTTACCATCTTTATAGTTCTGCCTTTTTCAGAATGTCACCTGATTGGAATCATACAGTAGTATATAGCTTTTTCAGATTGGCTTCTTTTGCTTAGTAATATGCATTTAAGTTTCCTCCAGATCTTTTCATGGCTTGATAGCTCATTTCTTTTTAGTGCTAAATAATATTCCGTTGTCTGGGTATATCACAGTTTATTTATTCATTCACCTACTGAAGGACATTTTGGTTGCTTCCAATTTTTAGCAATTATGAATAAAGGTGCCATAAACATCCACGTATAAGTTGTCAGTGAACATAAATTTTCAGCTTCTTTGAGTAAATACCGAGGAGCGTAACTGCTGGATTATACATTAAGAGTATGTTTAGTTTTATAAGAAACACGTAACCTGTCTTCCAAAGTGGAACTATTTTGCATTCCCACCAGCAATGAATGAAAGTTCCTCTTGCTCCATATCTTCTTCAGCGTTTGTTCTGGATTTTGGATATTCTAATCAGTGTGTAGTGATATCTCACTGTTTTAATTTGTATTTCCTGGGTGACATATGATATAGAGCACATTTTTATATGCTTATTTGCCATCTGTAGATCTTCACTGGTTCAACTTGCTATTTTAAGATATGAACTAGGCCAGGTTGCTCATAAGCTATTTAGTTAAGTAAACAAAATTAATTATTGAGGGATTCTTTAGGAAAAGAACCATGAAAAATGATTTCCTATTTTTGAGTGGCACATTTGAACTTCAAGAAGAGGCATAAGCATGATGCAGCCACTGTGGGAAACAATTTGGCAGCTTCTCAAAACATTAAATATAGAGTTACCGTATGACCCACAAGTTCTACTTCTAGGCAGAACTACTCAACAGAAATGTAAACATGGTGGCACTAAAGCTTGCACATATGTGTTCATAAGGGCATTACTCAATTGAGTTGTTGAACCCAAATGTCCACCCATTGATGAATGTATAAACAAAATGTGATAAAGCTGTACAGTGGAATATTATTTGGAAGTAGAAAGTAATGGAGTGCTGATACATGCTACAACATGGATGAACCTTGAAAATATGCCAAGTGAGAGAAGCCAGACACAGAAAGCCACATATTGTATGACTCCATTTGTATGAAATGCCAGAATTAGAAATTCATAGACACAAAACGAGCTTAGAGATTGCCAGATGCTGGCAGGGGGGCAGGTAGGGAATGGCGGGATGGGGAGTGAATGCTAATGGGTACAAGGCTTCTTTTTGGGACAATGAAAATATTCTAAAATGAAATAATGGTGATTATTTCACAACTCCATGAAAGCACTAAAAAAACAATGAATTGCATACTTTGAAAATGTAGATTTTGTAGTATGTAAATTATATCTCAATAAAAAGTAATAAATGTGTAGAAAAGGAAAATCAAAAAAATATACAGCTTCTCATAAGGATGAAAGTTCATAATGTAGCCCATCCTGGGTCGTATGGTAACTCTTTGTTTAATGTTTTGAGAAACTGCCAACCTGTTTTCTACAGTGTCTGCATCATGTTTATGCCTCTTCTTGAAGTTCAAATGTGCCACTCAGAAATAGGAAATCATTTTTTATGGTTCCTTTCTTTAAGAATTTCATTATGTAGCCCACTGCAAATTTGGAACATTAGTCCCAATTTCATTATGCTAAAAAGGTCATTAAAGAAAAATGTGATGACTTTCTTTTTATCCTAACAGTGTGTGTCACTTACTAGAAATCATACTCTGTTCAGAGGGAAGAGAATTGACTAGGTAGATCACAAGTTATAATGTCAGTTCTCAGCGAAAACTGTTTGTGTTTGTAGTCCTAATGAATATATGAATCTTTAAATCTCATACTATTTTTAATGCTAAATTCAAAATTCCTTGCTAAAATGATTGATGTGGTAGAAAATTAATTGGGCTAATTGGGCCAATAAATCTGATTCTAACTCATTAGGATAAAAGGGCAGATGGGTGAAAGATAAGGAAATGTTATGTGTTAGAAGATGTTTTCTGTTCTGATGAAGTAATTTAATTCCTGAATTTTCATGCCACAGGTCACTTATAAATGAAATGTCTTCCAAGTATGTTAGAATTTACATGGGTCTGAGAATGAAGCCTTTTCTACTTTTGAGCTATAGAAATTGTAGCCTTTTTAGAAGTTAATGCCTTAATTTTTTTTTTTTTTTTTTTGCAATTGAAATAAGTGTCCTTTGTTTGCAGTTAGGGCCTTAAATCATCCTCTGGTTTTCCCATGCCCAAATCCCTCTTGAAGATTCTCAGAGACTACATTTTTTCCCCTTTAATGGTCAAAAAGAGTGAATTCTGCACAGCATTTCTTGAATATTTTCCTCATTGTGGTATATTTTCCTCTAAGTAATTGATAAGTCAAAATATTTACAGGAGACATAAGTGACATACTGTCTTTTTAAAACAGCTTTATTGAAATATAATTCACATACCTTAACTATTCATTCAGTTAAAGTGTCCAATTCAGTGGTTTTTAGTGTTTTCATAGACTTGTGCAACCAACATCAGAGTCAATTTTAGGACACTTTTGATCACTTGAAAAAGGAACCCTGTGCCCTTTAGCTATCAACTGCCCATATCCCTACTCCAACCCCATCCCTAAACAACTGATCTACTTTTTGTCTCTATAGATTTCCCTATTCTGGATGTTTCATATGATTTCAGTCATGTAGTAGGTGGTCTTTTTGACTGACTTCTTTCACTTTACTGATAGGGTAAAGTTTATCAAAGAGTTTTATGCTAAAAAAATGTCAATTCATCAAGAACATTTAACAGGTATAAATGTAGATGCACCTCAGAATAGAGCACAAAAATACACGAAGCAAAAACTGACAGAAAGGGAGAAATTGACAATTTAATAATAATGTTCGGAAACTTCAATACTCCATATTCAATAATGGATAGAACAGCTATGCAGAAGATCAACAAGGGAATAGAAAACTTGAAGAACACTATAATCTAACTACACTAGCGGATATCTGTGGAACATTGTGCCTAGCAGCAGCAGAATACACATTCTTCTGAAGGGCATGTGCATATTCTCTAGAATAGATTCTATGCTAGGCCATAAAAAACCTCAATAAATAAAAGAGGACAAAAGTGATACATGGTATCTTCTCTGACCAAAGTGAAATAAAATTAGAAATCAATAAAAAACCAGGAAACTAAAAATATGTGGAAAGTAAACATCACACTTCTAAATAACCAATAGGTCAAAGAAGTCATAAGATACTTCGAGATGAATGAAAATGAATTTATGGGATGCAGGAAAAGTGGTACTTAGAGGAAAATGTATAGTATAGATGCCTCTCTTAGGAAAGAACAAATATTTCAAATCAATAATCTAAACTTCTACCTGAAGACACTGGGAAAAGAAAATTAAATGTAAAGCAAGCAGAAAGAAGAAAATAATAAATCTTAGAGCAGAAATTAATGAGAGAACAGAAAAATGAAAGATTTTAAACATTTGAAACTTTACTGATTATAATAAATTCTATTAAACTTTTTTTTAGTTCATGTCTTTTATTAACCTCTATATGATTACTTGTCTTATGGTTTGCTGAAGCAATAGGTCAGGCAACATTTGCCACAATAATGTCTGTTGGAGTGGCTGGCCATAAAAACTCCTGCACCATATTCATCTGAAGGGTACTTCCTCGGAAAGCAACTGATGTTGCCATTCTCAGTCACTTTAAAAAAATTTTTATTGTATTTTTCCATTACCATTTAGCCCACTTAAACCTTCTGCCTCCCAACAATCACTGCACTGTTGTCCATGTTCATGAGTCCTATTTCCCTTTTACTCGATCCCTCCACCCCCTAACCTCCCTGCCCCATAGCTGTCATCCTGCTCTCTCTGTCTCTATCTTGCTTCTTAGTTCACTTTATGTTAGCTTCTACATGTGAGTGAAATCATATGGTATTTGTCTTTCTATGACTGGCTTATTTCACTTAGCATAATGTTCTCCAGGTCAATCCATGCTATCACAAAAGGTAATATTTTCTTATTTATGACCGACTAGTATTCCACTGTGTACATGTCCCTTAGTTGTTTTTTCTACGTTACTACTAATGGACATGGGTGTTGCTTCCATGCCTTGGCAATGATAAGTAACATTGCAATGAACATGGGGGTGCCTATATCCTTTCAAATTAGTGTTTTGGCTACCAAGCTCATTTTACAAGGCCAGTATTATCCTAATTCCAAAACCAAGTAAAGAGACTACAAAAGAAGAAAATTGTAGGCCAGTATCCATGATGAACATAGATGCTAAAACCCTCAACCAAATATTAGCAAACAGAATATAGCAGTTCATCAAAAATATCATATACCATGATCAAGTGGGATTTATTTTGGAAATGCAAGGTTGGTACATTTGCAAATCAGTAAGTGTGATTCACCACATAACCAAAATGAAGGATAAAGACCGTATGATCCTATCAATAGATGCCGAAAAACATTTGATAAAATCCAGCATTCGTTAATGATAAAAATTGTCAGTGAAGTGGGAATAGAGGGGACATACCTAAACATAATAGGCTATATATGACAAATCCACTGCCAGCATCATATCAACAGGCAAAAACTACAAGTGTTCCCCTTAAGATTGGGTTACAAGACAGGGATATCCACTTTCACCTCTCCTATTCCACATAGCACTGGAAGTCCTAACCATAGCAATCAGACAAGAAGATGAAATTAAAGGCATCTGAATTGGAAAGGAAGAACTCATCCACTTTGTAAGTACTTCAGGACAGCCAGCTTAACTTTCTTTCTCTTATGCTTATTCTTCTTAGAGGTGGTATAAGACTTCTTCCTTTTCTTAGCACCACCACAAAGTCCCAATACAAGATGAATACTCAACTCCTTTTGAATGTTGTAGTCAGACAAAGTATATCCATCTTCCAGTTGCTTGCCAGCAAATATCAGTCTTTGCTGATCAGGAGGAATTCCTTCCTTATCTGGGATCCTGGCCTTTACATGTTCTATTGAGGGTTCTGACTCGAAAGCAATGGTCTTCCCAAGAGGTTTTTCACAAAAATCTGTATCTTGGTGGTAATTCCACCATACATGGATCAGAAAGGCTAAACATGTCTGATTATAATAAATTGTATTAAAACATTTACAGGAAACATTAAACAGGGATTATTTATTTTTCACAAAATAAGTGACATATTTTCTTATGTATTTTATTAAATTTATTTTTAATCATTATTCAAGTACAGTTTCTATCCTTTACTCCCATTCCAGCCAACCCACCCATCCCTCCCCTGCTCCCTCCCATTTCCAACCCCCCTAGTTTTTGTCCAAGTGTCCTTTATATTTGTTCCTGTAAACCCTTTCCATTCTCCCCTGAAATTCCCTCCCCTCTCCCATCTGATCACTGTCAGCCTGTCCTCTGTTTCAGTGTCTTTGACTATATTTTGCTTGTTTCTTTCTTTTGTTGTTTACGTTCCTCTTAAAGGTGAGATCATATGGTATTTGTCTTTCACTGCGTGGCTTATTTCGCTTAGCATAATGCTTTCCAGCTCCATCCATGCTGTTGCAAAGGGTAGGAGCTCCTTCTTTCTTTCTGCTGCATAGAATTCCATTGTGTAAATCTACCATAGTTTTTTGATCCATTCACTTACTGATGGGCACGTAGGTTATTTCCAGCACTTAGCTATTGTAAATTGTGCTGCTATGAACATTGCGGTGCATAGGTTCTTTTGGATTGGTGTTTCAGGATTCTTAGGATATAGTCCCAGCAGTGGAATTGCTGGATCAAAGGGCAGGTTCATTTTTTAGTTTTCTGAGGAAGTTCCATACTGTTTTCCACAGTGGTCGTACCAGACTGCATTCCCACCAACAGTGCACTAGGGTCTGTTTTTCTCCACAGCCTCTCCAAACTTGTTGTTTGTTGTTTTATTTATGATGGCCATTCTGACTGGTGTGAAGTGGTACCTCATTGTGGTTTTAATTTGCATCTCTCTGATAGCTAGTGATATTGAGCATCTTCTCATGTGTCTCTGGATCCTCTGTGTGTCCTCCTTGGCGAAGTGTCTATTCAAGTCCTTTGCCCATTTTTTGATTGGGTTTCTTGTCTTCTTAGAGTGGAGTCTTGTAAGTTCTTTATATATTTTGGAGATTAAACCCTTGTCTGAGGTATCATTGGGGAATATGTTTTCCCATACAGTTGGTTCTCTTTTGATTTTAATACTGTTTTCTTTAGCCACGCAGAAGCTTTTTATTTTGATGAGATCCCATTTGTTTATTCTTTCCTTTATGTCCCTTGTTCTAGGGGACATGTCAGTAAAAATGTTTC
>CM052544.1:52032435-52050733 GCA_028533065.1 Trachops cirrhosus | reverse complement strand
GGTGTTTTTCTCAACTTTGTCTTCCAATTCACTGATCCGATCTTCTGCTTCATCGATCCTGCTTTTCATTCCTTCTACTGTGTTCTTCAGTTCAGAAATTGTATTCTTCATTTCCTCTTGGCCCTTGTTGATAGTTTCTATTTCCTTTTTCATGTTGATATATTTTGCAGTGAGTTCATTGTAGCTTCCCTGTAATTTCTTGTAGCTCATTGTGAGTTCGTTGAACTTCCTGATAATCATTGCTTTGAACTCAGAATCTGATAGTTGAGTTGCCTCTATTTCATTTGGCATTCTTTCTGAGGCTTCCTCCTTTCCCTTCACTTGGGGATTGTTTCTTTGTCTTCTCATTGTTCGTGAGACTCTTCTTGCTAGCCTCAGCTTCTTGAATTGATCTGGTCTGGCTCCCTGGATTTATTGTGTGAACTTCTGTGGTGGAATACCTGTGAGATTCAGTGGTGCAGTCTCTTTCGGGTATCCAGGTGTTCCAGTTTCCACCTACTCTTTTTTGTGATCAGTTGGAGGGGTAAGGCAAAATGGTTTAAGACAGCAAGAGAGTATTCTATGATATTTACAGTAGCAGCCAGTACAGAGGAGATAGGAGATCCTTTGGCTATGTATAGTGTTAATTGTGATCGTCCACCCCACTAGCCACTTTTTAGAAAGAATGTAAAGAAGATAAGACTCTTGTTGGGAAGGAAAGGATTGTGAGTCAGATCTAGAAAGCAGTGAGGATGTGGGAAGTCAGATTTTGAGGTAGGGTGAGAGTAAATAGTAGTAAATAGGTGTAGTGTGTGAGAGAATAGAGTTAACCACTACAGTAATAGAGTTCAGGAAACTAGAGTTCAGTGAAGTGGGCTAAGATCTGGGATGGGTGTCGTGAAGTATTTTCCATACTACAATTGTATGGAATAGCTATTACAGTAATATTAGAGCAACAATCATGTGACAGAATCTATGAAATCTAGATAACAAGAATAGAGAGTATTGAGCCTTGAGTAGTGTACTAATGGAACACAAATGAAGGACAGTAAATTAGCAATACACTATGAATGAGATAACAGGGAAAACTTATCAAATGATACAATAGAACCCGCCAAGCAAAGAAGACTATACAGAAAGAAGAGGAATACCAAAATACTATTAAAATAAAAGGTGTAAGAATAATGAAATAATGACAATACAATTATGCAGTTACTTGCAGGTTCAAAAAAAGGAGCAAACAAAGTAGAAGATGGAAGGAACAAGAAGAGATAAATTTGGAAAGCTAGGGAGAAGGGTCAAGACTAGGATGACAGAAAGAGAAGCATAAAGAATTGATAGATCTAAAAATAATAAGAATTAAAAGATAAAAGGTTACCTAAAACATAATTAAAAGAAAAAAACAAAAACAAACAAACAAAAAACATCTATTGTTGTTTTCAGACTGGCCGAACCAGTTTTTCTAGCTGGCTTCAGCAGACTGAGGGGCGACTGGAGACAGTTTTTCTCTGTTTCTGTTCAGAACTCAGTCAGCCTCTGGCGTACTGTTCTTTGGGTAGACGTGAGTTCTCCCCAGAGCCTGTCTGGTGCCTCTCTGAAGGGCCCTGTGTGTGGGGTCTAGGTGCTCCTATGCACGTCCTCGGGAGTTCACTGCCGTGTGTTCCGATGTCCTGTGGAGCGCCTGCACCTTTTCTGGGTTCACGGGTGTGCATTCTGTGGATCCTGAGGGACGCCCAGGTTCCCCAAATTCACGGCCTGGGCATCACAGGTCCCGGGAAGCACCCATGCCTTTTCCTTTTTCACCACTGTGGTTTCTGAGACTTCCACCAAACCACACTCTCTCCGGGTTGGGGGCGCGCACATACAGGTGGGCACCTTGATCGCACAGCCAGGCGCGTTTGGTTGCACAGCTGGGTGCCCTTGGCCACACTGGGTGGGGTGCACACTTTCAACAGGGCTATTTGTGGGTGCTCACAGCTCCTGTGTGGGTGCCTCTTCATCCATACTCCCCTCTCTGTGCCCTCCAGTAAACTGGCCTCCCCCAGTGCTGCTCAGTCCTTATTGGGCCAGGGAGGGAGTGGTTGACCCAGCTCTCTCCTGGGAGCCCCAGGCCTGAAGCTGCAACCTCCCTGGTCCCTAGGCTGATCCCTGGGCCCTTATTATCCTGATATAGTTTCCTTAGCGTGGGGTTTTTCAATGTCTGCTATAATTTGTGATCTCCTATTTTCATATATGTTGTGATAATGTCACATCTGTTTGCTCTGTTCCTCCGTAGATCAGCTAGGATTTTCTCCCTTGTGTAGGGAGAAGTAGAATCTGCTCCCTCCTACAACGCCATCTTCCTCCCTCTTCTTATGTATTTAAAAACACCTCTTATACACCTGTTGTCAGAAGCTAGCTTTTTTGAAAATATCTACTAGGTACTCTATTTTTCCTAATTCAAGTTCTATTTGGAAACTGTTAATCAAACCACAAGTCCATTTCAATTCCCAGATTTTCAGAAATCTTGCCTAGTAGGGCACTGGTTAGGGTGTGTAGCAAATCCATGCCTGATTACTTGTGCCACCATTTCCCGCTATGTGACTTTGGATAAGTTTCTTGGTCTCTTTGAGACTTATTTTCCTCCTCTGTAAAATAGCAGTTAATTTTCTCAGTCTGAGAGGAATTGTGAGAGAATATACATAATAGGATCTAGTTCAATGTCTGATACATATCAAGTGCTTGATTAGTATGTATTCTATAATCATTTGATAATTTAAAATGAAATGATAGCCTAATTAGCCATAGGGTATGAATATACATGTATGAATATGCCTGAAAGAAAAGAGCTGGTGAAGGAAGTAGTTAATGTTGAATCCTATGTACCAGGCTTTGGTCTAGTCACATTATCTGTAGCTGGACCACATATAGCTTGTTTGACAGTTTGGACTGTTTTGACTGTTTTAACAACAGCTAACATACTCAATTTGGACAAAATATACATCCTGGCCTAAATTGATTATTTTAGCAATAGGTTTTAAAGGTCAAATATTTGCACCCTTAAAAGACAAAACCACTTATACTTTAACTTTTTGTTGTCATTGTGTATATTTAGTGGTGCAATAAATTTTATCCCTTATGTCTTAGGTAAGCGCACTTCTTTGTTGTACAATTCTATTGACTATTTTAGACTACTAGCTAGTGGCATTTGAAGGGGTTCATTACAGGCACCCCCAGGATGTGCCCTGTTGACACTTGAATCATTTTGAGCTGAAGGCAGTCAACAACATGGAGGCTCATAAGAAACTCTTACTTCCCTCTTAAAGAATGTAAATTAAGGTCCTTGCATATCTTAGAGTTATCACCAGAAATGACTTTTATGATCTATGTATATGGCAGAGCAAACACCTAATTAATACCTGCTCTTCTTACTGTCTTATGAATGACTTTTCTCCCCTCTGAAGTCCCAAGGCTCTTTACCTCATTTTTAGCTCAGAATGTCATGTATATCTCATTTTATCTTTCTGTATCTGAACCCCTCACATATGTGTAGGTCTCTATCTCATGTATGTGTTCCCATATATATGTTTGTAAGTGAATTTGCCTATTTTCTTTTCTTAATATGTTTCATGTTGATTTAATTATTAGATCAGGCATAGAACCTAGAAGGGTAAAAGGAAATTTCTTTCTCCCCCACACATTAAAACTTTAAAGCACATTTATAAACTGATAGTCAGGATTAAATTATATTATTACTCAAAGCATATTTTGGCAGGCACTTTATGCTTACTCTGTTTATTGTGTGACTGATGGCTTTGAAATTGAATATGCTCACTAGTAATACAAGCTTCAAGCCAAGTTTGAGGTTAGTGCTTCTAAAAACATTAACTTGAATATGAATCACCTGGAGATCTTGTTGAACTGTAGATTCTGATTCATCAGGTCTGGAGTGGCGCCAAAAGTCTTCATTTCTAACAAGTCTCCAAGGGTTGCCAATACTCTTGTTCAAGGACCACACTTAGAGCAGCAAGATTGTGCAGAACTCTGGAGGGCTGGGCAAGAGTTGGAAATGAGTAGAGCTAGCCTGTCATTGTATATCATGGTCCCAGCTATCTGAGTTTGATCTACTGCCTTAACTGAGTGCTGAAATAAGTTAACGACAAAATTCAAAGGCATTGAATAGCAGTAATTCTGTTCTTAAGTTTTGCATCTTTTAATGATTAAGTATAGTAATAAAATAATACCATCCCTACCTTGTCATGCATTTTCTGTAGCTCCGTTGTATTGTCCACTAGCCTACCCACCTGTCCAACCTCTTTATACTGTGTCTCACTAAATATTGGAAGTGGTGTATGTGAAGCATCTCCATTTCCATTCTCTAGAGCTCTTAGCTGCTATTGTCCCTGACTATATCTATGGCAAAGAACAATGAAAAGAAACTGCTTAAGTCTAAGCCAGACTTTTGTTATTACATGAAAACAATCATTTGTGATTATTTTCCTTAAACTCAGGACTGATTTTTTTAATACCTTAAGTGAGCATTTATGGAAACTTCCAGGAAAGCTAATTTGAAGTCCTTAAGTCATTTAGATAGGAGTGCAGACAGAAGTTCACCTGTAGAGTCCATAAGTCCTTAAGTCATTTAGATAGGAGTGCAGACTGAAGTACACCTGTAGTGTGTAGAGCTTGATTTTGTATGTAAGTTGACTTCACAGACATCATTTTAAGATGTGTCTAGTTCAGTTCTTAATACAAAATAGATATGGCCTGAAGTGTAATGCATGCCATCTGATTTGTTACAGAACACAAAAATAGTTACAGTGAAGACAAGAGGAAAAAGAGAACCAGGACATGGGGAGGAAGAAGTAGCCTGGCTGATGATGTGGCAATATTCAAAAGCAGCTTAGCCACAAAGGCGCTTTCTGCCCAAGCTAACAGGACAAACAGCACAAGAGAAAGAACACACAGAAGAACAAAACGTTTTTTATCCCAGCCACGGTTTGTAGAAGTGATGGTGGTAGCAGACCGACAAATGGTGTCATACCATGGAGCAAACCTTCAACATTATGTTTTAACTTTAATGTCAATTGTAAGTACATTCAAAAGAAGGTGCTTTATGAGAGCCCTAAATATGCCATTGGGGAATGGGTTTCCACGCAGTGCTTTGGAGGATCATTCAGGGCTGGCATTTCAACAATTCAGGCAAGTGACTGAAAGAACATAAGATTATTCTTTGGTTGCCATTTTATGATGACAATAATGGTTAGCAGTATTGAGTCTTTATTCTGTGTTAGACAATGTGCTTCTTACTTAAAAGGAATCATGTTTAATCCTCCAGGCAACTCTACTAGGTAGGATTGTTACACCAATTTTATAGATAAGAAAACTGAGCCTCAGAGGAGTTGGGTCACTTGCCAATGGTTGTGTGAAAGCTTGGAGACTAATGTGACCTTTAGGTTGTTTAGTCACCAAAACCAGTGCTCTTTGTCTGACATGTGAACTTGCACAGCCAGGTATGCATCTCCATTAAGACTTTTGGATGCTGGTTTTGAGTCAGAGTCACCTGTGGAGCTTTTTAAGCAAAGCTGCCTGCCTCCAGCCTCTTCACTAGGATTCTATTTAGCCTTGGGGTGAGGTCTAGAAATCTCTCACTGTATTTTTTCTAGTCCTATTTTAAATTGAAAAAGCAATATATTTGCATGATTTAAAAAATCAAACATAACAAAAGACCATCGATGAAAAGTAAGTGTCTTTCCCTACCCATGCTCTTAGGCCCCTTCCCAGAGGCAACCACTATTAAGTGTTTTTGCAAATGTTTCTAAAAAGCTCTGCCCAATACAGATTATAATGTAAACAACATATGTAATTTTAAATTTTCTAATAGCCACATGAAATAAAACAAATAGGTAAAATTAATTTTTATAATGCATTTTGTTCATTCTAAGCCTTCAAAATCCAAGATGTTTTATACTCACAGCACATCTCAATTTGGACTAGCCACATTTCAAGTGCTCAGTGGCCATATATGGCAAGTGGACAGCACAGCTCTTGCCATAAAAAGTGGACATTTCTTAAGCATATATGTGTGCATATACAACTTTTTTTCAAGCAGAAATGGAGCATTGTCCTAGACTCTTTTATACATTGCTTTTTTCTCGAAATATTGAAGATTGTTTTCTATAACAGTCCCTATGATCTTGCCCTCATTCATTTTAAGCCTCAGCTTAAGAGTCCTTTTAATGCATTGACCCTAATTTATTTGAACAGGAATCTACTATTAATACATTCCACATATGTATGTGAAAAGCAGCCATGTTCGGGAACATTGCTTTAGAGTTTCCGAAGTCTGTGGTTCTCCTTGTCTTTCCCCTCACTCCCTCACTGCTGTGAACCAATCCCTCATGTTTCCCATTCCACACCCCAACCTGCCTCCCTCCCTTCCACCGTCCAGTTACCCGCCTTCTCCACACTTAGGCCCATGTACCCTAGCCCTCTCCTGTCCTGGACCAGAGAAAGAAAAACCTAATTAGACCTTACACAGACTCAACTCCATTTCCTTTCCTTTTCTTTTTTTAGATTTATTTTTAGATTTTATTAAGATTATTTTAATTTTATTTATTTTTATCTTATTTTATTTATTTATTTTATTTTTTAATTTATTTAATTTTTATTTTATTAAGATTAATCTTAAAAATCTTTTTTAAGATTTATTTTTAGTGAGAAAGAGAGGGAGAAAAAATCAATGTGAGAGAGAAACATTGATTGGTTGCCTCTCATATCCACCCAACCAGGGATCAAACCTGCAAACCAGGCATGTGTCCTGACTAGGAATGGGAGCAGCAACTTTTCACTTTGCAGGATGACACCCAACCAACTGAGCCAGACCCATCAGGGCTCAACTCCATTTTCAACCCATAAATCCAGACCTACCTAAGAATTTCAATTGCAAGCATATTACTTTGGGTCAGACTGATGGAAGTTGAGAGTTCCAGCTCTGCTACTTACCACTGTATATAGTGTTGGATGAGTTACTTAATTTCTCTGAGCCTTAGTTTCCTCATTTCTTGAGCAGAGTTTAGAATAATACCTAGCCCAGAGTTTTGCTATGAGACTAACTGCAAATGTATATTCAGTTTTCAGCAAGATTTAGTCCACAGTAAGTATTCAATGATGTTAGCTCTCATAATTAACAATAATGATGAAAAAAATAGGTTACCAGGTCGTGGAGAACAGAAATGGGTGATAAACATGAAGAACAGCAATATTAGCAAAGATGTGGTCAAAGTGAGATTTCATAATTTGACAATCCACGATATCAACTGGGATGAAGGAGCTTGATAAGCATGTGACCTCCCCTTTGTTAACATTTTTTAAAAAATGCTAGTATTTGGTATTCAGGAATAAAGATTCCTATATTGGGTTGGAGCTTAGATGGAATAACAAAATTGTCATCAAACTCTTTGACTCTTTGCACTATTTAACACCTGCTGTGTACACAATGGCACCACTCTAGATGTTAAACCTTATTGTTTGTATGTGTATTGGGATAATTCTCAGAGAGATGTACCATATACAAAGTGAATCAATCCAATAAAGTTTATATTTTAAAAAAATTAATATCCAGTATTTGGCATAGAGAACTGTTGAGTTGCATAACCATGCAATTTCCAAAGAAAGTGCCTTCAAATTTAAATTTGTTAGAATTTATTATTATTTAAAACTTCCATCTTTGAACAATTTTACAGAGACTTTTAATGTTTATTGAATGAAAATTCAAGACTCAAAAATGCATATGTTTGTTGCATGAATTGTAAAAAGAGGTGGAGCCCCACATTAGAAGTAAATTGCTTATTGCTTACACAGAGTTCACAATTAACTTTGAAAAATTTATCTCGGTTGCAGGTAGCCTCTATCTATAAAGACCCCAGTATTGGAAATTTAATTAATATTGTTGTTGTGAACTTAGTTATGATTCATAATGAACAGGTAATAAAGTTTTTTTTCTTCTTTCTTCTATCTGTATCCAAAATGGCATATCTAATTGGTACAATGAACCAACCATAATTTTTTTTCTGTATTTAGGAAGGACCTTCCATATCTTTTAATGCCCAGGCAACATTAAGAAAGTTTTGCGAGTGGCAGCATTCGAAGAACAATCTAGGTGGAATCCACCATGATACTGCTGTTCTTATAACAAGGTATGAATTTCTTATTCTTCACATCTCTCAGTTTCCAGTCAAGTTGATGGGATGAGGTTGTATATTGCTGGTAGCCAGCTCCCACTACAAGGTTTTTCAGCCTCAGAACTATTGACCTTTGGGAGCAGACAATTCTCTGTTGTGTGGCTGTCTTTGTGCATTACAGGATGTCTAGCAGCATCCAGGGTCTCTGCCCACCACTTAACAGTAACAGTGTGACACAGTTCCCTCCTCTCAGTTGTGACAACCAACAGTGTGGTCAGACCACATAGGTTGCCAAATGCCCTCTGACGGTGGAAGTGTCAGGCAGGCCTGAAGGAAAATGGCCTTACAGACGGGCAGCGGCTCTTCAAACTGAGCCAGTCGTTACCAGGCAGGATACAGTCCCAGTAATGCCAACCTCTGTGATTTTGTAAGAAGTCTGAGATGTGGATTTTTCTTAAAAGTGAACTTTCCCAATTTTAAAGTGGTAGCTCCTACTTCAAAAATATTTAAAAAGCTGTGCGGGGCACCAAAGAGGTCTGCTGGCCTAGTGCGCTGCCCACCACTCACCTCGGACATGGTCACAGGCACACACTTGTAAACATAAAGGAAAACATGTCTGTCAGGAATCTTTGTTAAGAAAACACAATCACTTCCTTCAATGTATGAGGAAAAATCCTGGTCAGAGAGGTTTCTGCTTATTCTGTGGCCACCGCTGAGGCAGAAGACTTTTCAGTGTAGTTTTTAATCCTTAAATTAGTGATTTCCAAACTGTTTTTGAGTTGAGTTGCACAACCCTGACCTTGTTAGTTTGCTTTTTGTTACCCCCTCCCTAATGTGGGTGCCATTGTGAATTCCTAGAAGACTGTAAAGTGTTTACTTGTACTGACGTCTTCTCTTTGGTATCATCAAGGCCCTAAGTCTGCTTTGCTTTCAGACAGGATATCTGCAGAGCTCATGACAAATGTGATACCTTAGGTGAGTCTGCTGTGTGTCTCCTCTCTGGCTACATGTTTTTATTCTAGCCACAACTGCTTTTTCAAGTAAATCCTTGTTCTTTTCCTCCCAATAGGCCTTGCTGAACTGGGATCCCTTTGTGATCCACCTAGAAGCTGTTCTATTAACGAAGATAATGGATTGAGCACTGCTTTTACAATAGCCCATGAACTGGGCCATCTGTATGTTTCCTTTCCACATTTTCATTGAATTCAGAGTGAACTAAAACTTCTCTTCCTTCACAACAGTGAACCTTCTCTTGACTTTAGAGGGTGGGAGACACTTCTTGAGTGTTTTGAGTCAGAATTTGCAGGATTAAAGACCTTGGAACCTAGCTGGGAGAAATAACCTTGATTTCAGAAGGCTGAGTAAATGCAGTGCACGCTTTTTGGCCATAGCTCATGAGGCTCTTTGGTTAAACTGTACTCATTTTCTATGAAAAGTCTAATATTCTCCTTTCCTACTGGCAATTGGAGGAAGTGGGCCTTCCCAAACCGTCCACTGAAGCTGAAGGCATGTCAGCTGGGAGAATTTTATGACTTGGCATCTTTGTCTAGGAGGGTTCCTATTATTGGCCAGCCTCACAAGATTTTCACAAATCCCGATCATTCCTGGTTCTAGTTATATAAGTCTATATAATTTAGACAGTTAGCCTTAGGAACACTGAAATCTGTCATGGAAGAGAATGAACAAAGATGGAGCAAAGAAAACATTTACTAATTGTGGTCACTAAATGGTCATTATGAAACTGGCTTTTTCTTTTTGTTCTTTTAGAGACAGACCATGGCTAGAACATGTGGCAAAAGAGTGTAAATTTGCTAGAAATTATTCTGATATTTGAGCTACATTATTTTCTTTCTAGAATAATTAAATTACTTATATCTCTATGAAATAATTTTCTCAGATGTCACTAATATAGTCATATATCAATTTTCAGGTCATATGTTAACTTTATAACTACACTCACCTACTGAGCACACTTTGTCATTCACCAGTCTTATGAGGGCACCTATGTGCAGTGTGCCGTGCTGGGCATAAAGCAAGGTGCACATACAGAGGAACCACCAATTCAGTTCAACAAATAATGAATATATTTAAAAACTAGTACCTTTCAAGCATATGTTAAGTGTATACCCCTCTTCTTTTCTCTAAAGGAAGTGTTATCAAACACCCAATATTTATGGCACCAAAAAGACTTGGCTTTCCATCAAACAACAGTGGCGAGCCAGGATCCTATTAGTCAGCTTTCTGTCTGTCCTTTTGGTTTCTGAAATGCTATCATGAAATTCAAGGATTTCTTGGAACTGAGTTTGAAAACTACTGATCCCACCATTTTCCCAAAGTACAATAGCTTTAGCACTACTTCTGAAAGAATGGTCTATGAAAACAAGAAAAGGAGTTTTATAGTTGTGATTTTTTAAATTTTTCAACTACAGTTTACATTCAATATTATTCTGTATTAGCTTTAGGTATATAGCAAAGTGGTTAAAAAATCATGCAATTTACGGAGTGGTCCCCCGCTGCTTTCAAGCACCCACCTGGCCCTATCCATATGTATCACAATATTATTGAATATACTCTCTATGCTGTAATCCACATCTCTGTGACTATTCTGTAACTACCAATTTGTACTTCTTAATCCCTTCACCTTTTCTCCCAAGCCCTCCAACTCCCCTCCCCTCTGTTCTGACAGAGAACAGCTGACAGTCTGTTCTCTGTATCTATGAGTCCTTTTCTATTTTATTAGTGTATTTTGTTCATTAGATTCCACACATAAGTGAAATCATATCATATTTGTCCTTCTCTGTCTGACTTACTACTTATTTCACTGAGCATAATACCCTGTAGATCCATCCATGCAATTGTGCAAAAAAAAAGTTTGTAGTCAAGTGATTTTAAAATTTTTTAAAATTTATTGGGGTGACATTAGTTAAAAAATTACATAGGTTTCAAGTGTACAATACTGTAATACATCATCTGTATATTGTATGATGGTACTCTGTGTTCACTACTCAAAGTCAAGTCTCCATCCATCACCATTTATCTCCCTTTTACCCTCTTATACCTGCCCCACTCCCCTTTCCTTCTGGTAATCACCATACTGTTATCTGTGTCTATGCGGTTTTTTTCTTAATTCCTTCCCTTTTTTTCATCCAGCCACCCAATCTTCTTTCCCTCTGACAGTTGCCAGTCTATTCTCTGCATCTGTGAGTCAGTTTCTATTTTGTTTATTTTGTTCATTAGATTCCACATATAAATGAAATCATGTGGTATTTGCCTTTCTCTGACTGGCTTATTTCACTTAGCATGATGCTGTCCAAGTTGCTTCTCAGCCTTTTGGCTAATATCAAGTGTAGGATCCATTTTTATCAGTTTAACAGTAAAGTGATTTTTAAAAATGTATTCGTAGTCTACCCCTGGTTGGAGTCACAAGGCTAAATTGTATAAAGTGAAGGCTTTGACAACTTCTGTATTAAATTGTTGGTTTTGTGTAACTCAGTTTTCCCAAACTTATTTTAACAGAATCTTTTAGGGATTTTTGTTTGTTGTGCATAAAATTTAGTAAATTCCTTTAGAACTTTAAGTAGGAAGATAGATTTGACCATGAAGAATAGGTTGCATTTCAACAGGGCAGCTATTCCTTTCCTAGGAAATAGAATTGGAAAAGTTACAGAGATAGGAATGTATTCAAAGGGCACATAATTTTTATTAACATTTCTTCCTAACATATGGCTAAGAAAAGTATACCATTTAAATAAATATAATTAATTTTCTATTAATTTATTTCTAATAATAGCTTATAAACTTCTTTAGGCAGCCAGCTTATAAAGTTGACATTTTGAAGAAAGTGAGAATATTAAGTAGCAAAAACTAAATATTTTCAACTGTAGAGAAACCTAAATGCATAGTTAACAAACATCTTCCTCACACAAAAACCATGTTGTTGGCATTATTTTAGGAGCTTTCACTTATATTATCTCCCTTAATCTTCATTATCCCCACAGGTAGGTATTATTGTTCTCTGTGTTTGACTTAGCGAGATTAGACTGGGCTCCCAGCTCCAGGACAGACATCAGCAGAGAGCCAGACACCCAAGTTCTGGACTGAATTTTTCCACATTCTGCTTGACTTGAGGAAAATGTATGCTGCTTCCCTACCTGTAAACTAGAATAATACATACATTATCTCAGTTGTGTCAGGAAGTGGAGTATGAAAGAGTTAATGAATGATGTGTGTTGTTATTTAAGCAAAAAGTGTATTCCTAACACATTAAGAATTACCTTTGTTTTAGTGCTTAGTCTCATATAGTTAGTTTTGCTCACATTTAGGGAAGTGAAAATCCACAGATTTTCTAATGAATCTTTTAAAAATTACATGCTAAGTTGTTCCAGTCATGACTTTCTGATAATAAAAAACGCAACAGTTATTGAAAGAAAAAAGCAGTTGATCTTGTATTTGTTGAGCATTATTGGCTACTTCAAAAATAGCTCCTACCTTCTCATACAGCTTCAAAAACAGAGTCTAAGGGGAAGAATTTGGCAGGTCAGTTACCTCTACTAGATGTAGAAACCTTTTCACAGTATTCCTGACAATTCCACAACTGTCTAACAGCTGGGAATATAGTTTATATATATTCCAAAGCAAGAAGTTTTAGAATCAGACTGAAGTGGATTCCAATCCCAGCTCCCCCATCTTAGTGCTGATGACCTCAATCAGTAATTACATCTCAGTTTCCTTATGTGTAAAATGTAGATAGTAATCATATTAGTCATTTGGTCAAACCGCTAATTAAATGAAATAAAGCTTCTGACACATTTAACACACTACCCAGTGTGTTGTGAATGCAATAAAAGTTTTATTGTTGTTTCATAAGTGTTTAGTGCATATTATCTAGCTTCTGCTATAAGCAAATATACCTGACATTTGAATGAAAGGAATTTTTTTTTACGTGATGAAATAAACTGGATTTTGTCAAGTCCTCATGGCGGGGGGAGGGGTAAACATCAGCCTCCTTGCACTACAGAGAAACTGCTAAACTAAGATTTGGATGCTGTGCTTGTTGGGTTTGTTGGTATAGGCAGGGTACTGACTCAGCAGCTGGGAACTAGAAACCTGGGAAGTCATTGTTTTAAGAAAATGGACTCATAAGTAATAAGAACTACTTTTAAGTTCAACTGAGACAGTTTGAGTTTTTCCATCTCACAATTTCCATCAGGCAATTATTTCATCTGTCCATTATTGTGGGGCCCAAATTTTTAAAAGAAAAAGAAAACCAAACAGAAGATAAATCAATGGACTGGACTTCACAGGCTATTATCCCAGCTTTACTTCCATATGAAACAAGTCTACACACTTTTGACTCACTTATTTCCATATTTCAAGATGAACTGGTGAAGGAAATTCCTCCCTACACGTTCAATTAATCCTCTGCATCAAATTTGCAATTGGGGAAAGTCATCCAAAGAGCACAGCCCCTCTGAGCTTCTTAGCCAGTGGATAAATGCTAAAGCTGATAATGGCATGTAAATCATACAGTTGATGTTTCTGGACTGACAAATGCTTCCTATCATTTTTCCCTGCTTCGTCTGGCAAGTATGTGTTAATCCTGTGGCCAAGTTTTTTCCCAAGCCCAAGAGGAGGACATTGGTACTTCATCACAGCCTTCTGGTGTGGTGGGGAGGGACAGGGGCAGAGGAGAGAGAACCTGGGTTAATTTAAAACTCATTTTATGCCCAACTTTTCAGGAAGCCAGTATCAATCAATTGATATTGGCATGAAGCAAGAAACTATTTGCCATCTTTGAGTTAAGCCAATTGAAGAGGCATCTCTCTGGTTTCCATGCTTGCAGCCTTCCTTAATTGTTTTATTGTGCATGAACTTCTTACACCTTTATAATGATGTACCTACAGGGTTATGTCCTTTGTCAACCTGATCTGAAGTGGAGGAGATGCCAAGACCCACAGTGAGCCTCTTATTAGGAAGCTTTGACTGCAAATTTTGACATTTGACTGACTCTTTATATTCACAATGTTATCATAACCTGCCAAATCTTGCCTCTATAAATTGGCCTTTAACCGCTTATTAGGAACTCCAACTACTGTATTCTAGCACCAACTATGGAATATTCAAGGCTTCTGCAATTCCAGAAAGTACACTTAAGCCACATAATGGCTCAATCCACATTTAAAATACATTATAGGCACTGCATATTAAATTGAGTGAGAATTATATTTTATCATCACTGCATCTGTAATTGTCTAGTTTTGTTCTGCTCACCAGGATCCGGGTTTTTATCCACAATGCAGTAGTCAGTTTAAAAAGTTTTTTAGACATGTACATTCTTGAAAGCAATTATAACAGCTCAATCTCTTTGTGTTTATTGACAGTCTCATCCTTGTCTCGTTGGCCTTAGGTTTAATATGCCTCATGACGACAGCAATAAGTGCAAAGAAGAAGGAGTAAAGAGCCCCCAGCAAGTCATGGCTCCAACATTGAACTTCCACACCAAACCCTGGATATGGTCAAAGTGTAGTCGAAAATATGTCACTGAATTTTTAGAGTAAGACTTGAACTTTGTTTTAGCACAGACTTCTGGTGTGTGGCCTCCATGTAGTAACCTAATTGTGGCAAAGAAAATGTAGAGTCAAGCATTCTTTTTGCATTGTTATTTTTGTTGACTGACATTCCTTGAAGGAAGGGAAAAAATACTCTCTGCCATCTGTGCAGTTTATGTCCTTGCCACAGTTGAAGATTACAGACTGAGCTGAAAAGAAGGTTGGGATCTTACAGAGAATGTACAAATGTTGTTTTATTTCTGGTAAAGATAGGAAATCTAGATGTTCAGGTGTTGGGAGAGGGACCATGAATGTGATTACATGATGAAGGAAAGCCACAATATTTATGAGCTTTAATTTAGTAATTTTGGCTTGGAAAGGGGTAGGATAGTGAGACAATCCCAAAGAAGATTATCTGGGTGGATGAAAATTGCAGCAGCCCTCCCTGTTGTTGAATGCAGGACATTCTCTCTCTCTCTCTTTCTCTCCTCCTTCTCTCCCCCTTCTCTTTCTGTCTTCCTCTCTCTCCCTCCCTCCCGCCCTCTCTCTCTTACACACACATGCACACCTTCTCTCCTTCTCTCTTTTCTTGTTTTGTTTTCTAAGCTTCCTGCCAGGCTGCTCAAAGATCCCATTACATTATACAATATTCCTGTGTCACAGATTTATTGCTTTTCTCTCCCAGAAGTACAAAAGGTTAAGTGATTGTCTTAAGGTCACTGGGTGTATATTTTTGCAACCACAGGGAAGAGGAGGTTTTATTAATCAGAACTCACTGGGTGTGAATTTCATCCAGAAGTGTTTGTAGAAATGTCAGAAGAACTGGAGGGTTGTTGTTTTTCCTCTTTAATCAGATGGTAGGTGTCTCTTGCCATAGTTGATTAATTCGCTCATCTATTCAGCAAACATTTACTAAACATCTGTTGTTACAGAAGATGAAAAGACACTATCTTTTCTCCTAAGAAGCTTACAGCCTATCAGAGAAGATGGTAAAAAAGAAACAAATATATAAAAGATAATTGCCTTGAAATGTGTGAAAAGCTGTAAGAGGTACACATTTCCTACTGTGTTGTATACATAGCCAATCAGTATACAAACATATATACCAAAACATAACTTCAGCTCCTAGACTTAACCTTGGAAGCTCCCTTTCATCTGGAGGTGTTCACAAGTCACGTGTCGCCCATTGCTCTCATCATCTGTACTTTTTGCTTTCCATAGCATTGGTTACGGCGAGTGTTTGCTTAACAAACCTGAATCCAGATACTACCATTTGCCTTCCCAACCGCCAGGCCTCCTTTACAACGTGAATAAACAATGTGAATTGATTTTTGGACCAGGTTCTCAGGTGTGCCCATTTATGGTAAGTGTTTGGAGGTTGATTCTGAACCTCTTTTTATTCATAGTTTTCCATTAGATTTTCACTCTAACATTAACCACTCATGGAAAAGTTGGGAATGGTCCATTGACTCTTAAGGATAATACTAACAATGATGGTGATAAGCAGTCACAGTACTCAGTGTTGGATGGTGCTTTGCTAGCACTTTCTCATTTCACTCTCAGGACAGTCCAACAGGGAGATGCCGTTACTGTTTTCTTCACACTTGGGGGAAAGTGAGGCTCAGAGAGGGCACGTTGCAGAGCTGTAATGGCAGAGTTCAGCCCTTTTCTCTCCTTGTCTCCTTTCATGACCATTGGCCTGTCTAGGTGACCTTTATTATAGGGGCTCTTCTAGATGCAGTGAAAGTAATTCATGGGATAAACCTGTTTCCCTGGTTTAGCTCATCAAACCTGTGTCCTGTGACCACCTGGGGCTTCAAGTCATTTCCGGTGGTAGCTCAGCTGGTGGGTGTGTGATACTTTGATGTATGTGTTGTGGGCATTTGGACCAATGATATGATCTAGTGGTTATCAGATTTCAAATGTGCAGAACTGTGCTTCTTTGGGGTGCCTCATTCTACCTCTTTGGGTGTATGTGTTTGTTTGTTTTGCTGAAAGAAATTTCAGAGATTGCATGGTGAATTGAGAAGTACAGTGATTCCATGAAAATAATAAAATATTTTGACTAAAATTTATTCATGATTATACTTATTTCTGTGTTATTCATTACAGTGAACATTAGGAGTAATCCAAGTGCCCTACAATAAAATGGTTCAGCAAATTATGGTGTCTCCATTTAGTAGAATACTATACAATAATTAAAAATTAACTGCACATAGGAACATGTTCCTGATTTTTTTAAATTAGCAGGGTAAATACTTATTTTGTAGAGTATGTTCTCAACTGTAGAAAGCAAAGAAACTAGGAAAACCTGGGTAGTTTGAGGCTTTTCTATTTAAAAAAATAAATTACTAGAACTTTCTGATTTTTTCTATTATGAGCATGATTTAATTTAATAATTAGGAAAAGTGTTTAAAATATATGCTCTGAAATAGGGCTAAATATATCAATTTGGGTAAAACTAAAAAATGCTGTGTGTGTATGTGTGTGAATAGTGAGTGTAAGCAAGTTACAAGGCCTATCAGTATATTCTGAAATGCTGAATAATATTGTTTGCTTAAAGTTGAAATGTATGTTATTGTTTGATACTTACATATTTGTCACAGAGCGATGGGAATGACAGGATGGCCACTCTTTGGGACAATGTCATCTCTGGGAGAAGGGAAAGGGGTTTGGGATAAAGGAGGAATATACTGGGCCTTCACCTGGGCCTGGGGAGTTTCCTTTCTTTAGTTGGGTGGTAGGCTCATGCTTATCCATTATGTTGCTATTTCTGCTTGTTGTATGCCTGAAATATTTCACAATATTTTGTCCCTTTTTTCCTCTGATAACCCCTAAGACCCTAGCAAACAGTTATTTTATGGCCATGATAGTATACGGAATACTAAAAGAAAACACTAGTTTTGCCGTCAAGCCAAACCAAAACTCAAATCACAGCTAATCACAGCATAACTCTGAACCTAATCTCCTGTCACCAGCTCCTCACAAACCTAAACTCTCATCACTCAGCTCCAGTGTGTGAGTGCGCATGCTCCTTCATCTCTGCCCCAGTGTCCTCCTCAGCAGCCGGGGGAGGGGTTACTGAGGAAGATGCCACTCGGTGATGCATAGAAGCCCCTTTTTTACACCATTTCAAGTCCTACCAGGACTTGAAATGAGGCATGCAAGTTTGCCTCATTTACTGCTCTCTCTATCTCTTGGAATACTTTATCACTTATCATATCAGGAAATAAAATCCCTTTCCGATCTATAGCACATCATTGGAAAAACATTAATTGAAAGTAATCCTTGTCTTGTTTGATATCATCTAACCATGTTGTCACTGAATTGTAATCTCACTGAAATGAGCAGATGCAGTGTCGACGACTCTGGTGCAACAACGGGGAAGGAGGGGACGGAGCGAGCAAAGGCTGCCGGACTCAGCACACACCCTGGGCCGATGGGACCGAGTGTGAGTCTGGAAAGGCAAGTAATGACCTAACCTTTCCTTCTCTTTTGGACCAGAAATGGGCAAGATTTTAGCTGCGGGCTCAGTCACCACCGTTTAGAATGTAAATGAATGCAGTGTTTTAGCATGCATAATACTTTTTTTTTTTTTCTTTTTTTTTT
>CM052544.1:51920636-52031935 GCA_028533065.1 Trachops cirrhosus | reverse complement strand
CCTTGGTTGTCCGACTTCCATACACTTCAATTTTCTGTCAGTTCTGGTTGTTATTTTGTTTCTATATCTTTGTTGTCCCTATCTTGGTTGTGCGAGGAGGCACAGTGCGTCTACCTATGCCTCCATCTTGGCCGGAAGTCCTCGCATAATACTTTTTTTGAGGCAAGGGGTTAAGCTTTGCTATTGAAAATTGTGAAAACATTATTGTGTACTATTGATGTGATAGACGTAGCTATCATTATTGCCTCCATTTTAAGACATACTTTTTCTCATTTTCACATTTCCGAAATTCCAGTATGCATTTTGATTTATGGCTACATTTAATGTGAGGTAGCATTTTTCTTCTTTTTGTCTTTTTTGGGGGTGGCAGTGGAGGTCTATTATTAAACGATGAAGCATCTTAAAATCAAAGGAATCCAGAAATACAGTAAACTTACTGTGTTCACTACTAGCTTTTCCCAACCTTTGTCCCTTTAAGAAGTGATGATGTCACCTGGGATATATCTAAGTTCAAATTCTCATTTGGTTATCTTGGTTTCCACTTATTTGTTACTAACCAAACAAAATCCACTACTTGCATAGCCCAGTGATAAATAACAATCTCCCAGGCACCTGGAGTATGATCAGTGTAACATGCTTCATCTCATGTCCATCTTAAAAAAAAAAAACAAGGTACGATGTGGTAGCATCATTATCACTCAAAAATTTGGTGAGAAGATGTTTTAGACATAAACCCTGATTTTTTAAAAATCCATATGAAAAATGACATTCTGTCACTGAACAACAATGCAATCCTTAGACTATATTCTGAGCCTTTTGTCTTCCTTCCATATATTTTTCCTCTCTTCTCTCTTCTTCACATTTTGTACTTTGCTCACTTTTAATATTTTATTCTCATCTTACTTTTTTCCTCCACTTTACCTTGTAGAGTCAGTGGCACCAGAACATTTCCATGCAAGGAGTACTAAAGAGATGGCAGAACTTAATTATTTTTAACTCGATTTTATACATAGGGAACAGAAAAAATAAGTGACTCGCCCAAGATCATACAGTTTACTCAGGGCAGAGCCCCTGACACCTGGGCCCCTGCTCTCCCTAGTTCCCTCTTTTGTTTGTTCTGAAGAGGCTGAAGTGCACTGTCAAGGCTATAACTGGGCTCCTTCAGTTTCCAGTGGTCAAACAGGGAGACTACTGGTTTCTTAACTCATCTCTCATCTCTATAAAGTTACATGAGCTGGAGGTCATGAAAGATATTTGAAAAACACAAAGTTCAATACAAAAATTAAAAATACAATGAAGATGATTTTATACTTGATTTAGTGACTAAGCCACCTCAAGTTATCATTTCTTAATGGCTAGGACCTCAGCAATTAGGTATAAACCTTTCCCCAATAACAACCTCACCAAAACTATATACAGACATAGGTATAACAACCTTTGCACCTTTCATTAGCTTAAAAAGAAATACATCTCCTTGGTCATAGCAAATCTTTAACTGTTGGGTGGACATTTAACTCAACATGTTGATGGATGAAGATCATAGCTTTGAGTGGAAATATGTTTCTTAGATTTCCATGGCAGCTGTTAAGAATTCACTCATTGTTATGAGATGAAGTGCCCTCAGAGTCCTTCTAAACACAGTGACCCAGACAGCTGCTACCAGTTGATGGGAGATGACAGTAAACGTGATACTCATTTGATTATTTGGTTAGTTGGCTTGATATAGAGCCAGCCAACTATATTACTTGTGTTGAAACTGTTTAATGTTGGAAAAAGTCACTGGTATTGTGTTGTGGTTTTTAGTGAATCTGAGGCACCCACATAATATGTCTATTTCTGACCCATGCTATTGCTTTAAAAACCGTAACAAAGAAGGATTCTCAATAATATGATGAAGTGAATTATATTTAGTAAAATTGTCATGAACAGGCTGCCAAATGCCATGTAGTGATATGGTATCCCAATCAGTTGGGGAACACAGAAGAACTTGGGAGGATGTCTGTTGTGTGTTTTCTAATCTTCTGTTTTTGTAACAGAAGCAGAAGACAAGGGATTGCAGGCTAGTCTTACACCTGAGGGATGGGCTATTTGGGATATCGTTCAGAAGACTTTTCCAATGTATGTTTGTGTTCAGCAACAGTCAGGGACTTCGAGGCATTCCAAAGGGCAGGTTCAGAACACTTTCAGAGAAGCAACCCTGCAGAGAAAATGATAGGTACATTTTTAGTTGTGTTTTAGGAAATTGAAAAAAAATGAAAAGTGGCCAAGTCTAGTAGCTTTTATTAAAGATGTGGGTAAATGTGTTTATTCCCCTGAAGAATATTTATGCATTTTACAAATGCCAGAGATGGTAGATATGTTGGCATAGAAATTCTTTGGTTCTTTCATTTTGTTTTGGTAGAATTGGCAGTAAAACCATATGCCTTTCTCTAGCAAATTCTGACTCCCTTTACTGAGGGGTTAATTTTTTTTCTTTTTTTGTTCTTTCTGCCCCGCTCCCTCAGCAGTCATCTGTCTTGGGCTGCTGACACAGTGTTATTTTGATGAATGACTCTAATGTCTCTTTCTTTTCTTCATTCTCTTGTTAAGTCCATTAACATTTTTATTTTAACTCTGTTTGTAAGTCTCAGGTTTGAAACTTTTGTTTTAAACCTCATTCATATGAAATTGATCACCAAGTCCCTTCAACCTTTTTTAAGGGGGTTTGGGGATTACTTAGGTAGAATATCTTTTACATGGCTGTGGACACTTTTAGGAAAGGCTGGCTGTATTTTGGCTGGGACCCCACTACCTGCTTAATGCTTTGGTATGACATAATGGCTATTCCAGCATGTCCTTATTGTTTGTCAAATTTGCCTGGAAAAATAGATGATCTTGGTACATTTTTGCCAAAGAGCCCTAATTTCCAGGCTCTGTCATCTCAGGCACTTCCTCTGTTTTTCTGAGGTTCTTCCTCTGCTTCAGATACCCATCAATGGTCATATCAGTAAGACAGATTTCATCTGAAGATCAGTTTTCAGTTTGAAGTTTTATTTTAAAAAGGGATCATGTGAGGACATTTGAGTGTAGTGCTGAATGATAACATTCTAGTAATGCCAGCACCTATGTCCTCATTTTGCTCTGAAGTTTATTGTTTGTTCTTGTGCAAGTAGAGTCTATAGGATAAAGAGGTCAACAGAATGAAGACTTAAATGTCAAAAGGAGAAAAATGTATTCCTGGGTCATTTCTCATTATGAAACCCCATAATCTTCATAGGATTTTTCCTTACTTTGTAGAATTTATAAAATGTGTATGTGGCACCAAGACTTGAAGGCTGAATCTGGGTGTCAGCTATGACCTCAGTTATATATTAATTAGAAATTTTGTTCAGGTCAGACCCAATTATCGTAGTGTAAGAAAATTGGCCTTCTTCTGACAAAAAAAAAAAAAGCTAGCCCAGAATTAAACAAGTTATGGAGCTGTTGTGGTAGTTCCACAAAATCATCAGAGACCCAGACTTCTAACTTTTTTCTGCTCCACTGTCATATGCAAATGGTCTTTTTCCTCAAAATAATAAAATGGCTGCAGCAGCTCCAGCCATCAAGTCTGAGTCTTAGGCAGAATGAAGCCAAAGACCAAGGAACAAAGGGGCAAAAGAACCTTCCCAGAATCTTACCTAATGAATCCTGCCGACATCTCTTTGACCACTCTTATCTGTACAAGAATCTGGGGAAATACAGATTCTGTACCTAGGATGAAAGGGACAATGGATATCAGGTGCACAACTTAGTCTTAGCCTTACCTAACCATTTTATTTATTTGATTTTGTTTTAAATGTCAGTCTTTATTTAGATGTCAAAAATTGTTCATATTTGCTCACAATTGAGAGACACAGCATCTGTCACAGTTGAGAGGGCACTCTTGAGTCAGATTGTCTAGTGAGTAGGCTCTGTCTGTTACTGAGGTTTGGCCACAACTCCTTTGTACCACCATTTTCTTTTCTGTAGAAATGGGGGTAATAATAGTACCTACTTCATAGTGTGCTGTGAGAGTTAAGAAAGTGTGATGCTTAGAACAGTGCCTACAAATATCAAGTGTAAATGTTTGCCATTATTATTACTAACTTTATAGAAGTGTGGTCCTTTATGTACTCAGCTGTCTATTAAGTGCTGTAGATATACTGTCTCATGGTATTCTCAAGACAACTTTGGCAGGTAAGTCTTCATTTTTCATCTGTGGAAGCAGAGTTCAGTGACTTGCCCAAGGTCAGAGAGTTTGTGGAAGCTAGACTTTTGCCTGCTAAGCTTTGTCCCTGCACTGTCCAGTATGGCAGCCATTAGGCACATGAGGCTGGTGAGCACTTGAAATGTCAGCCTGAACTGAGATGTGCTTAAGTGAAAAAACATACCAGGTGTTGAAGACTTAGTATGAAAAAAGTATTTAAAAATTCATTTCTAATTTTGTATTGACTACATGTAGAAATAATGTTTTAGATGTGTGGAGCTAAATAAGAGATATTAAAATTAATTTCAGGGATTTTTTTACTTGTTTTAATGTGGCTTTTAGAAATGTTTTAATTTGTTTAAATACATGACTCAAGTTACATTCTTATTAGGTAGTGGTGCTCTGGACCAAGCCGCTTCTCCCATTTATCTTTATGTGCATATGTCTCAAGAAATGTTCAAGAATGCTAGAGAGACAAGCATACAGGGATTTCAGGGAATGATGTGATCACTTCTGCCTCTGCCCACATTTCTCAGATATGGAGTTACCCAGAATTCTTTGGACTCAGCAGAACCTTTTAAGCCTCAACCACACAGCCCAGGGAAAGGGATGTGTTCTCAGATACTCTAGGAGGATAATTCCAAGGGAAAAGGTGCAGCAGAATAGGGAACGTTAATTGTACTCCTTGAATAATTTTTCACCAAGCCTTTCCTGGGACCAGCCATGCAGACTGGGACCTTCACTTGCCTCTTATCTGTCCACTTTCCCTGCACATACCCTCCTCCCCAGCCTTCGTGGTTCCACACCTGTGTCTTCCCTGTGGATAAATCACAGCAGAGCCACTAGCTCTGCTTAGAGATTGGAGTGAGCCGCAGGGTGTCACCCTCCTGCCTCCATGGCTGCTGCTCTTCCTTTGTCCCTTGCTCAGTGACCTCGGCTTTGTGTAAAGGCCTTACACCCAACAATGGCAGAGGGCTGAAATGGGCTTCTTGACCCCCTTGTCCTGCTGAGGACTTTTATTTTTTGTTTCATTGTAAATATCATGGCCTTCTTCCTGCTCCAGGCTGGAGAATGTGAAACCATTGGTATCAAAAAAGGAATAAAATTTAGGGCTCTCTATAGGGTCCATTTTGCCTTAGTGTTATCTGTGTGCTTTGGTGGAATGAGTATATAGGAATCCTATAACTAGCTTTTTTTCCTATTTCCGTTCAATTGAAATTGAGTTTTCAAATCCATAGGATGCAGTAAAGCATTATCTTTTTTAACAGATTCACAACATCTCTGAGTCTAGTTAATGGAGATTTGCTGTGCAAATCTACTAACTCATTTTGGCCCTATCTGTAGCCAGTCTATCCATTTCCACTCCTCATTTATTCAAGTAAACTAATTGAGCACTTCGAAGCCAGCCGCTGGAGTTACCCTGACGGCCTCTCATTGGCCAATTTTATTTAAGCAAATTGTAAATGAAGACAGCCCAAAATCAAAAGTATGAGAATAAAATCTCTCCAGCTTCCATTATTCATATGGATGATGAAATGGTGGCATGTCACACCAGTACATGGGAAACATTCAGAATTGGGTGTATTTGAAAGGACAGTGGGTCTCATAATGTTTCAAGCACCAAGCTGTCCCTCGTTGTTCCCCTTATTAAACACAGCACTGCAAGTTTGGATTTTGTGTTCCCAAAGAAATGGAGGGGCCTGTGACTGATGGATCCTGGGGAAGTTGGACTCACTTTGGAACCTGCTCAAGAACATGTGGAGGGGGCATCAAAGTTGCTGTTCGGGAGTGCAACAGACCAGAGTAAGTCCTAGAACTCATCACTATTATTAATGAGATAGCAGGAAAGAAAAATGCCTAAAGGAAAAATTTAGTTGGAGACAGATAAAGAGCTCTTTCCAGATTAAGAGTGTGGGTGGTCTTGAGGGCTGCTAAAACGAATGGTGTCCAAGCTCTATCTCTGGGCAATTCCCTTCTGTATTATTCTTTTTCCCCATGATCCTTTATTTTTTTAATATATATATATTTTTTATTCTTTATTATTAAAAGTGTTGTCTAATGAACAGTAGGTGCTTTTATGTTGATTGGCCTGTTTAACAATTTTGATAGTCAGACATACCTCACTGCCTTCCCACTCCCAGAGCTTGGGATAGATAACATGCTAATAAAGTGAACAGATAAATTTTTCAGGAGGAAACAAAAAGAATGGTCATTTCCATCCAAATTGTAGATAAATACGCCCTTACCAGTTAGCTTCTGAAATGCTAAAAAGGGTGTACAGACCCCTGAGGCAGCATTAGCAGATCCCAAGGGACCTGGGACAGCAAGCCACGAATTACTTTTTGTACCAATCTAGTTGTTTTACAGGTGAGATACCTGAGGTCCCTATTACACAATCTGACAGTTTATACTTTCGGAGTGTCCTGCTCGTCAGGATAATTCTCGTTATGTGACCAGCCTAACCTTGTTAAGACTTGCATGTTCACATAAATCCAGTGGGTTTTTTTCCCCAGCATCTATTATGGTAGACCTGTGTTTTCTGGGGAGGCTATTTACAAGTAGGTTTTAAAAATTGCTATCTTCGTTTTGAGGAATGACATCCAATTTTGTGTGGCTATAAGATGTATAAATTTAAAGGAGTAGAATACAATACATGATGTTATTGCCGCTGAACCTATATAGGCTGGGGACCCCAAGAAGTCTTCACAGATTAGGAGTAGTTTTAGATGTATAAAGCGGCAACAACCATTTTTAAAGAACCAGCTTCTTTGGGATGATGTAAAATGATTTTGACCAGCAATATTCATTTTTAATAGCCTGCAGTAAGGGTAGCAGACTGGATTGTAGAGAGAAACATGCATGTAAAGTAGCAAAGTGGGCTGGTTCAGGATTGTATTATATACAGGATTATATACAGGATTGTACTGCAGAGTGGTGGAGAACAAGTGCTGGCCGCTCCTTGGATCTAGCTGAGAGTTCGCAGGTAGGAAAAGAGCCTGCTATTGAAAAAGCTTCCAAAATATGTATAAGAAATATCTGAGTTGTACAGGCCACTGTTGCAAGCCCTGATCTAAATAAATAGTCTGTAGTACAAATCACAGATGATGATCAATTTATTTTAATATATTTTTGTTTATACCCCAACATTTAGTTTACATCCACATATTATTAGTCTCTATAGAAGACAACTAAAGAACTATAAGATATAGACTCTGGTCTATATCTATGCATATAAGCTAATAAACATTAGATTTGCCTATATTAGTATTAATTTTTTAATAATAGTATAAAATAGTACATTTTTAAAAATTCAAATGTATATGATATAGAAAATTCCTATCATTGTATTTCTAATCCCCAATCATCCCCACAAGAAATACCTGCCAAAAAAACAATTATATGTGTATTCTCTTGTACTTTCCAACAAGATTGTGGATGTAACATGTATTATATGAAATAAGGATCACACTACATATAGTGTTCTACAAATTGCTTTTTAAAATCTAGTATATGTCATTGTTGAAACTTTAAAATAAAATATGTTAAGCCAACAGCAAATATGAGTTTTTTTAAAAGTTAAAACTATTAGGTGGTTACATTGAGCCAAATTGGTATTATCATAAGCTATATTATTGTGAAGGTGTGGATACTGTGAATAGTAGGCACTTTTGAAATTTTGACTCAAGAATGTTGTATTCAAAAGAAGTATTTGGTCTTTTTTCTTTTCATCCTCTTCTTTTCCCTTCTCTTCTCTTCTTTTTTAAGTATTAGAGCAATTGTAGAAGTGCTGTGGAAAGTGGAGAGAGACAAAGCATTCCATAATGGGAATGGGCCAGACAAAGAAAATCACCCCATGTAAAGATTTCAGCAAGAAAGGATCTTGAGCTTCAAAGTAAAGTGAAGATCCTCACATTCAGAAGTTAGGAACCAATCATTAAAGACTTCAGCTAGAGGTCCTTGTGCTGTTTGCTGTGGGAGATTTTAAAATGATAACAATCCACCTAGTCAAGTGTCTGCACAGACATCACTTCATTAAAATACCTCCAAGTTATTTGCACTCTGGGATGTCCCTGTGCATTGAGCAAGGAGTGTGCCTCTGAAACTGAGGGTACAAATTGTGAAGTCAATTTGATGAGAGAAGGGGACATGGAAAGGGAAAATCAGACCCAAATCTCAGCTGAAAAGCTTTTTCAGAGAAACTTGCAGAGTTGATGGCTCACTATGTAGAATACAGAAGTGGTTGCTGTCCTGATTCTCAGTTTGAGGGGAGTGGTTGCCTCACCTGGCAATCTGCCTTTTCTCAGGTTGAGGAGCCCCAAGATTTTAATGTAGAGCTCCACTTTTAGAATCCAAGGTTGTCTCTATTAAGAGCACTGGATTGTTTTTATTTTTTCACAGCATTCATGTGATTCAAGAATGTATTTATTTAGCATTCAGACGTATTATGCTGCATTTTTAGTTTTTTCTCCTTGAAAGTATAGAAGCTAAAAGAGAAAAGTAGTATTGCCATGTGCATGGATTGTGCTATACCCATGAGCCAGCTGTGTAAACCACAGGCTTTCTAATTTTACTCAACAAATTTTTTGCTCTCAGTTTGTGTACAGTGCTATAAGTATGCTGTCATGACAGCGGGCTCTAATATTTTCTTTAAATGCTTTATTTATTTTTCTTAATCCCATTTTGACCCATGTCCTACAGGTAATGAGCATTTTTTCTGGTTTGTAAGAACAGTTTAGTTTACATCTGTCTTCCTGGAAAAGTTTAATAGCTCCCTTTTTAATTCTCAAGGTGTCCTGGATTGGGCAATTAATTATATGTTCACCAAATCTATGAGAAATATGTAATAGGGTAAAAATTTAAATTAGAACCACTAAATCATAAGACAGTATCAGAACAAGGCCAGCATTGGAACTAGAATGCGCATTGTCAGGCCAGTGGGCCTGTGCTTGTTATTTTGTGCTCTGAATTTGGCTCTCAGAGTCCTGGTGACTGGAAAAAATTGGTTTATGGAATTGTTACATAAAAAAATCATCGAAATAAAAAATCAAACCAGTTCTTTATGAAAGTCTAAGTATTTCCCTCTTCTAGTGCTTCTGTCTTACTTTTCAATTAGGAAGTACGTTACATTTAAAAATAATAATAAATTCATAGACTTGAGAAGAGACATGATTGTGAACTGGATATTTCTCATTTAGGTTTTCACCATAGCAACTACTGATGCAATCTTACATAAAGAGAGTAGGCATATGTCTATTTCATCTACGAAATAAAATCTCTCATTTGGCTCTAAAGAATTGAAGCAAAGTTTTTTTGAGGCACTGAGCTGGATGAACTTACTTGAAAATGTCACAAAATGGCTACAGGGGGACCGCCATTAACGAATGAATTTAATATCCACTTCCATACACTGCTGAATCTGGCAGGATCATCAGTGATGACTAGCACAGCTTTCTGGCTCATCCCATCTAATCCTTGAATAGCTTTTCAGCACACTCTGTAGTTGGCCATTTGACTCCTCCTTGAAGTCTTCCAAGTTTAGGAAATACATTACCTTCTGGGGCTGCCTGTTGCATCATTAGAAATTTCTTCCTTGTGCTGACCCTAAACAACCTGCCCTAACCCATTGTAAGTAAACATAGAAGTTGAGATCTCTGTTCAAATCCATTTGCAGACTAAAGGTTAGCTCTCCTTAAGGGTAGAATGTACCTGTGATGATCTTTGCAAAAATTCCTTCATCTTTGGTGAGGAAGCATTGCAGATTTTCTTTGTATGTATGAATGGCATGGTTGTGCTTGAAAGAAAGATTCAGCTTGGCTATGCTAAATATAGTTACTTTCATAGTAATTAATCTAGCAATTTCCTAAGCCCTTTTCATTCCCATTTGACATGCAATATTTTTAAAAGACCTTAGTAGTTGGAAAATGTGGTTAACATTTTTTCCAGTTGCATTTCCTATAGTTTTTAGTATTTCCCTACATGGAAAAAAAATACCCCTAACCAGCTAAATTACTAAAATATAAAATGAATTTTTCCATGCTGAAAGGTAAATTAAAGTGCCTAAAGTCTTCCCCATTACACAATACATGCCATTCAGGCAAAGATCTTATTGGCTAGGACACAGGTGTCAAACACAAGGCCCGAGAGCTGAATCTGGCCCTCCACCTTGTTTTATCTGGTCTGGCACCTTGTTTCTACCCAACAGCAGTGCTGAGCTCTCATTTAACTGTTAAGGAGTAGTGACATTTATACAGTCCTAAAATTATATTCTGCCCTTTGAAGGCAGCCTCGAGGCTAATGTGGCCCCTGGTGAAAATGAGTTTGACACCCCTGGTCTAGGTAGGATATAAGATAAGCCATATATTTCAAAAGGACAAATTTACATTTATTAATCAAATATAATCTGCCTTTTTATAAAAAGGAAATAAGATCAGATAAGGAGTTTTGATATGGGAAGAGTCCTGTTTCAAGACAGGCAGCATAGCAGAGAGGACAGATCATGAGTGAAACGTCTAGGTTGGCCTTAGCCAGTGCATCTCACTGAATTGGCACATGACCCTAGCAGAATACTTAACATTTCTGAGCCCAGTTCCAACAAAGTATCAGAAACAGGAATGCCACTACCTACCTCACAACATGTCCATGCATAGCCATAAGAATAGCTCAGGGGCCAGCAAACTTTTTTCATAAACAAATACCTTTTCTGTAAAAGATTTCTTAAGTATTTTAGACTTTGAGGATCATAGGCTCTCTGTCCCAACTATTCAACCTTGATGATGTAGTAAGAAATGTACATAGATAATATGTAAGAGTGGGTATGGCTGTGTTCTATAAATAAAACTTTATTTATGAACACTGAAATTTGAATTTGATGTAATTATTATGTATTCCAAATTTTAAAACATTTTTTCTTTTTTTTAAATGTAAACAATATTATTTTCTCACCAGTTATGTAAGAAACATGCTGTAGGCCAAATTTTGGCCCACACACTGTAGTTTGTGGACTCTTGTAGTAGCTGAACATTTACTGTGTGGCAGGCCTTGTTCAAGTGCTTTTAGTGTATTAGCCCAGTTAACCCTCACTCAGCCCTGTGAAGTAGACATTATTAGTATCATCTCCCTTTTACAGACAGGGGGACAAGCCTAGAGAGATGAAAACAGTTTGCCTAAGATTGTACTGTTATTAACAGGCAGGGCTGAGATTCAAACCCTCTGTTTTTAGGGTTCATCTTCATAATCCTCAGAAATATGGCCCCTTACATAGAGGGTTTTCCATGTGCTTTTTTTTCTCATTTTTAAAAAATTTTTGTTCAAGTGCAGTTGTCTCCATTTTCACCCCCCACTCTCTCCCCCCACCTATCTCCACCTCCCACCCTTGAACCTACCCCTTTGGCTTTGTCCATGTGTCCTTTACACATGTTCCTGGATGGCCCTTCCCCTATTTTCCCCTATTATCTCTCTCTCTCCCCTCCTCTCTTTAAAAAGTCATTTATAAAAATAAATCACTAAATGCTATTTGCCATTTGATAGTGGTCAAAGCAAGCAAAGATGGAAAGTTTCGTTATCTGCAGGAAAGTCACCTACAAGCAGTAACTATCTGCAACCCAAAGCACTGCTGCATTTGGTCAATTGCAAAAGTCAGCTAGGACTCATTATGTAACAAAACCAAAAGAAAAAAATCGACTTCTAAAAAATTTTGTTTTCAAAGAGAAAGAAATGTGAATTATTTTCAGGCAATAAATGAACAATCAATCCACTATAGTTAGTTGGGCCATTTAAAAAGATTCACAAGGATCATTTCAGTTTGAGAAAAAGTTGAAGGGGTAGGTAGTCCTTGCAGCACATTTAAAGCAAGTTTCACCTGAACAGCTGTGTGGGCCTGATCTATTATTCATGTGTAACCTGATATTTTATGCATGAAACTGGGTAACTCTGTACTGAGAGAAGAGCTTGGTATCCAGGAGACCAAGATTGTATGTATCTCTAAATGGCATCAAAAGAGAAATATAAAGGAATCTGGACTATAGCACCTGGATGATGTAGCAGAAGGAGCATAGAGAAGGAACCTGGGAAACTTGACTTCCAGTCCTGTCTCTGCTTTTTTATTATCAGTGTGACCTTGGGCAAAGTATTTAACTTCTCTTAACCTCATCTTGCTTGGTATAAAATTACTTCTGCCTTTCTCTTGAGCAAAACATGAGTGAATTTTGGCTATTCAAATGCACAATGCAGATATAAAGCTTATGGGCTTAATTGTGTTTAATGGGAAAACAATAGGACAGATACTGCTGGGTTATGTGCCATTTTGCATCACTAGGTACAGTCTTCTTCATAATAAATATTTATCAGACTCAGATACATAACAAGCCTTTCATGGGCACAGTATCATCTCTGTTTTACATGTGCAGGATGGAGCTCAGAGGGGCCAGGGAGTTTACACAGAAGTGCCCAGCTTGTAACTGCAAAGCCTACGCTCTACAAATCTTTGATCGAGGGAACATGTTTATGGCAGTGTCGTGGCCAAGTGGCCCTTCCTGAGACTTGGGCTCTCTGCAGAAGCACTGAGTCCCTCCTCACAATGCAAACTCTGTTACAGCTCAGGTTTGGTGCTCCGAACAAGCGAACTGCTGAATTGGATCATATTAGATTGGGAATACTCATATAATATCATAGTAGTTAACATTTCAGGCATCTACTGTATGCACTTATTTTAGGGAAGGAGAAAACTGAAGTGCAGGGAGACTAAGAACTTTGTCTAAGGTCACACAGTGAGGACAGAGCAAGAGTAGAAGCCAGATCCAACTCTCACCTGTTCTGCTAGGCTGGCTCTTGTTTTGTACAGTATGGGCTTGGATATATTTCCCATTCCCCCAAGGCCTGGTTTAATAAAACAAAACAAAAAGCATTTCTTTGTGGTCCAAATCACTCTGAAAGATTCATTTCCAAGAAGAAAGGTGGATAGGTTTCAGAGGTGTCCTAGGGTAGCAGTGAAATCTGAGCTACTCCAGCCCTGGGTGGGTGAGCCAGCCTTCCTATGATTCTGTGATCTTCCAGTTTCCATGATGAATTTGGCAAGCTGTTGACTGCTAGGAGACATGTTGTATAATTTACTCTCTGGGTCACATCTGGAAAATACATGTACGGGTTGCATGTAGAAATTAAATTTGCACTGTGATGCTTTGTGAGATATGCTCCATTCTCTTGTCACACAAAAGGTAATGAAGCCAATATGCTCTCTCCTGCTTCTCCTATTAACTTAGTCAAAATACAGGCAAACCCATTTCCTTCATGCCATCTTATTTCTAAAACAAACAAAAACCATGGTTATTGGAGGGGAAAGAGGAGGAACAGAATGCATGGAAGTGGGATGCAAAGGTTTGGGGTGGTTTACCGTGAGAATATCAGTAGGAAAGTAGACAGGGGACATTTACTCATCTGTACCTTTCACCTACATTTTTAAAATTGAAGGACTGTGAATATTTGAGAGAAAGAGGAGACAAAATGACACAATAGATTCCAGGCTTTGTATTTCGTACTTTAAGTTACACACTCTCTACTTTATCTTTACAATAGCCTTACCAAACAGCACCTTCCCATTTTACAGATGGGAAGGACTGAGCTTCCAGGTTGAGTGACTTGCCAAAGGTTAGACACTAAATGGTGTTGAAGGCAGAATGCAAACCCAGATTTTAGAGCCCCAGTCCTGTTCTCTGTCTCCCACTACTTCAAATTTATTTCCCTGCGAGACAGGATGCCACAGATGAGAGAGTGATGCTTGATAAATAAATTATAAGAGAGTATGTGTGTTCTTTACCTTTTCTCAGGCCAAAAAATGGTGGAAAGTACTGTATAGGGAATAGAATGAAATTTAAGTCTTGCAACACAGAGCCATGTCTCAAGCAGATACGAGACTTCCGAGAGGAGCAGTGCTCTCAGTTTGATGGGAAGCATTTTAATATCAACGGTCTACCTCCAAATGTGCGCTGGGTGCCTAAATACAGTGGAAGTAAGTGTCTCGGGGTGGTGTGCATGGTTGGCCAGGCTGGTATGGGTCCAGGCATGAAAGTCACACTGCATTATGTTTTTCCTCTCTAGTTTTGTTGAAGGACCGATGCAGGTTGTTCTGCAGGGTGGTAGGGAGCACAGTCTATTATCAGCTCCGAGACAAAGTGATAGATGGGACCCCATGTGGTGAGAACACCAGTGATATCTGTGTCCAAGGCCTTTGCCGGGTAAGTACCAAATGGTGTTTTTGTCACTGTGTTGTTGTACTGCCAAGCTGTGGTTGGTGGCTTTCTTGACAGGGTAGCAGCTGCTAATTCCTGTGCATTATCTCTGGGGCAGTGGTTCTCAAAGTGAGGCCCCCAGAGCAGCATCAACATTCCCCGATTCTGATGCATGCCAAAGTTTGAGAACCACTGCCCTGGATTTTTCTCGACATTATCAGTCTCTCTGGGGGTCTGCACAAAACCTCCCTGTGAAGATTTATTGCAATAATTTACACACACACTTCTTTACTGTAACGTCAGTGCTTAAGGTTAGAGCCAAATGCTTCCTGACAGCAATTTCTAAGTTGAATAGTTCTGCTTCAGAATGATCATATGAGGAAGAGCTGGCCTCACTCAGATTTGTCTTTCTGATTTTAAGCAGGATAGCTTCTGCCTGAGACATGCCTGTTATTTACCCTTCAAAGAGAAATCCAGAAACTTCTGGCCAATGGTAAAACCCCAGAGCAGTGATTTCTCAAGGACTTGATGCCATTTCCCTGTGCTCACAGTCAGAAATCATTCCTAACACAGCAGACCTATGAGATGCTATGTCTGTTTCTTTCACGTGGTCCATGGCAGATTGGAGCTCCTGATCAGGAGGATCTGATTGACAGAGCACCTGAGAACATTCCCACTGCCCAGTTCATGGCTGACAGTGCACACTGCCTCCTTGTCAGTCCACATTATAGCAGCACTTGAGTTTCTCCTTGGAGACTAGTTTTTACAAAGGAATCAAATGGATGAGAATGTGAACTCTGTCTTCCTGATCTTCTGCTTATTGCTGTTGTCCTCAGACCTCTGTCTATACTTGTGCTTTGCATTGAGATGTGAAGAAATTCAAGAGGCCATTTGGAGGCTAAGGCCTCAAAGTGGTGGTCTGCAGCCATCTTTGCCCCCATTTATGGTCAATGTTTAACCATAGGCAACTGCACTTAAAATAAAATTTCCAGCTTGTCTTGAAAAATTGGAAAATGTCAACACTGGGCTCCTGTTTCTACATGGTAGAAGTAGCCTGGAGTGCACAGCAGCTGCTCCCTTAAGATAGGATGTGAGCTCTTTAATTGGGTACAGTCCTCACTGCTCCTTTTTTCCAGTCCCAAGTGATTATTGTCATTTACTCCACTTATCTGTAGACCAGTGCTTCTCGAACTTTAATCTGTAGATGCAGCACCTAAGGAGCTTGCTAACCTGCCAGAAAATCCACTGTGATTCAATAGATCTGAGTGGGACTCAAGAATCTGCCTTTCTGACAGCACCCGGTATGGTCAGGGCTGCTGGTCCAAGGACCATATTTTCCATAGCAAGTTTGAGTTCTCAGCTCTTGCAAGCTTAAAGAGACTTAACTTGATTGTCACTTTGAAGGTACATCATGCAAAGAAACACATAGCTTATTATTTTATAATGTTTATAATACTTATTATAATGTTTAATTATAATTATAATAAACATTATATGGAGGTAGACTATTGAAACAATACTTACTTCAAGTGTTTTCTTTTTAAAAGCAAGCTGGATGTGATCATGTTTTAAACTCAAAAGCCCGGAAAGATAAATGTGGGGTGTGCGGTGGCGATAATTCTTCATGCAAAACAGTGGCAGGAACATTTAATACAGCAAAATATGGTAAGATTCTGTTCCTAACAACCATGAGAAAGAAAGTGTTCCAAGTGTGACAATCATTCACCATATGTAATATGTAAAAAGTAATGTCAAGCAGTAAGATCAGTCTTGTTGAGGTGCATTACCCATCTGTTTATAAGGCACCCAATAGTGAGAGTTATATTATATTCCTTTGTTTCCCACACTTTTTTCCATGCTTAGAGAAAGTGAACCATGCTATGGAATACTGAATTTCTGCTTAATTCTTTTCAGGTTATAATACAGTGGTCCGAATTCCAGCTGGTGCTACCAGTATCGATGTACGGCAACACAGCTTCTCAGGGAGACCAGAGGATGATAACTACTTAGGTGAGATGGATGCCCCTACTATTTGCAGGAATTCTGGTTTTCTGGAGCAGTTGGCAGATACTCACTACTTCCTTTTCCCTATTGCACATGGAGAACTTTCAAGTGTCATGTATTTTCATAAAAGAAATTGATCTTGAAATTCACTATTTTATTTCTCCCTCATATGTACACACTCAGAGCATTGATTTAAGAGTCATGTAGTTATACTAGTCAATATCAAGGACTTTACTCTGGATCTTAAAAAATAGAAAGGCCTTAAATCAAATTTTGAAGTACTTGCCTTATAAGTTAGCATAAAATCATTACTTTTTGAGTCTTTTTCAAATAATCTATCCTGTGGGTAACTGACTTGCAAATGTTTTATTAGAGGTATTACCTGACAATTTTTACATTATCAGCTCTAACCAAGAGCAGAGAACTTATTCAGTATTTCATTATGTCTGATCAATCCAAAAGGTTCTACAGTGGCAATGTTTTTCTCATGTCATTACTAGAATGGCCTACCTTGTTACTTTACAGATTCTTCATCCTTCTCTCACCATGCTCAGGAACATGATTAATTCATATCTATTCCTTATATTTAAACCACAAGATACCAACAACCCTGTGTTCATTTTTCAACAGTTTGCTCAGCCCAGTCTCACTTCAATATATCATTCCATAAACTGCAATTAGTGATTATGAAATTTGCCAGCCATTTTTAATTAAAAAGAGTACATGGGTATGGGGTCATGACAGAAAGGGGTTCAACTGGTCACAAGCAACTTGCACAACAAGAGTCCTCCTAGCCATGAAAAGCAGCATGGCTTGTACTCCAATCTAGATGAAATCAGGGCAGTCTGTTTTTAAAAGAAATGAATGTGCTAATATACATTATCTCTTATAATGTCCAGACAGGAACCTCTATTTACCCACCTGAATACAATCTCTGTTGAGGCTTCTCCAAACATTTGAGCATATTGAGGTAGTAAGTGAGTATTAGTTAAATTAAAACCTCTATCTATATTTTGGAATGTCTGTATGAAATCTTTTATCAGATAGACAATGATCCTTGAGTCAAGCATGCTAATTAAATACAGTATTTAGACATGACTCCATTATAGTGTCTTCTTCATTGTGTCATTATTCATTCAATCAGTCATTTATTTAATGTGTGCTAGGCACAATAACAAAATGGAAAAAAAACTAAAAATAAATAAAAATCTCTGTTTTCTTGGAACTTACGTTTGGTAGGAGTAGAGCAGTGATTTTCAACTTTGTTCATCTCATGGCACACATACACCAATTACTAAAATTCTGCAGCACACCAAAAAATATATTTTATGCTGATCTGACAAAATAGGTATAATTTTTATTCATTCATGCAGGATTGCTATTGTCATATTGGTCATTTTTTTATTTGACCATCTAAGGGAAAAGAGGTCATTGCCCCTGATTAAATAGTTAAGTACTACATGTTTTAAAATTCTTGGGGCACACTGGTTGAAAATCACTGCAGTAAATAGACATTGACATAATAGATGAGCAAATTACATACTGTTAGAAGATGATATGTGCTATTAGAAAATAGAGCAGCATAATGGAAATTGGGATATTGAGGATGCGCTGGGAACAGTGGTGTTGAAATATTTGAAACATAGTAAGAGGTAAAAAGACACCTAAAGGAAGAATATTCCAAGCAGAGGGACGAACCAGTCCAAGATCATTGAAGGAGGAGCATGTCTGAATTGTTCCAAGAGTAGAGGGAGGCTAGTGTGGCTGGAGCAGATTGAGCATAGAGAACCCTAGATGAGGTTAAACAGGTATCAGGGCTAGATCAGAAAGGGCCATGTAACCATTGAAAGGAATATACTGAGAGACATGGGGAACTACCTGGGGTTTTGAATGAGGAATCGCATGATATAATTGTGTTTATTCTTCAAAGAAGGATTCTGGCTGTTATGTTGAGAATAGATGGTCAGGGAGGGTATAGGGCAGAAGCAGGAAAACTTGTTAGGAAGTTACTGCAATAATCCATGGGACACTGGTGTTTTGGTCCCAAGTGACTGCAGCAGAGATATGGTACATGGTAAACTTCTGGATATGTTTTGAAGGCAGAGGCATTATGGTTTGTTGATGGATTGCTTATGGTGTGTAAGAGAAAGAGAGTGTTACTTCAAGGTTTGTACCTGAGCAAGTGAGAAGATGAAGTGGCTATCAACAGACAGGAGACAACTTGTGTTTTATCTATCATATGACCACTAGGTTTTGAGGTCAGAGGCTTTGTCTTTATATCTTTAGCTCTTGATATAAAACCTACACGTGATGCTAAGTTCATGATTGCTGAATTGTTGAACAACCATTTCTCATTATGGAGTACCTACTGTGTGCTTAATGGGGGATGGGATTACCGTGGAAATAGACAAAGTCACCCCTTCTTTTGAAGAACATAAAGTCTTACTTGGAATTAATTACTTAGTGGCTGAATCAGCTTTCCACATCCTAAGTATCTAAATGAGTGGTGACTTTATAAGACAGTTAACAAAGATCTTGGGGATTCTTTTCAAATTATTTTTTTTGACAATCCCACATTTGTCATTCCATTACTGCGAAAATGGGTTAAACATTTTTCTTCATACATTGAGTTATTAATTTGAGCATGTTGCCTTACTACTTTCTAATTAAATCCAGCAGCACTGCATACAACCTCCTTTATAAATTAATTTCCTGAAAGCTGAAAGCCATGTTGACCTCCTTTCTTTTCCCTGAAAGGGAGAAGGATTCTCCCTTATTCTTCCCCTTCTTGAAAAAGTAATCTCTTTTTAAGTAGGAACCTCAATTCAGTTCAACTTCATTAATCAGGTCAGGTGCCTGAAGTGAGGAAGGCCTTCTGATAACCTTTTATTCCTCACTGAAGGTTTCTTAATCTTTTGGTAAAGAATGAAACCAGAATTAAAGATTTGTCCTCTGGGACAGGCAGTCTGAGGCAGTCATGACTCTTTAATGGAATGGAATGGTCAACTCATCTGTTAGCAAAAGAGCATCTCTCTGGATACATATGACAAGTGTGCAAGCAGAGATGGCAGGTTCACCGAGTGTGAAGGTTGAGACTTCAGAGCCTTTGAGCCTTGCAGTGTTTTCTTAACCAGTTAGGAAGAATATGATGTTATCAGATCTGGCGTGTGTAAAAGTTTGCTCTTGGCTTCAAGAAAGGTGCAGTAAATGCTCTAAGAAGGTCTAAAAACCCACCGTTGGATCTTGCTCAAGTCCATTCACAGCTGTTTCATTGCTAAGCAATCTTCATCCTTACCCCCCACAATCTTTTTAAGGTCAGCCCAGCCATATTCTGTCTGCATGTTTTGGGGAGGGAGCCATTTCTAGGAGAGAGAGGGTCTTTGTAGCAACCCAGCTCTGATGGGTGAAATGTCGGGGAAACAAAGCCAGGAAATTAGCTCCTCTAATCGCATTAGCAGGAGGTTGGGCAATAGACTGTTATTTTCAGGAAACTATTTGTTTCACAAGGTACTGAAGCAGAAAATCTCCCTGTCAAAGGTCACTCTTTCACACAGATGCCTCCCTCCCATTGAGTTAAAGCCAGGTTGCACCCAGTATCACCATGTTTGTATTTCTTGAGGAGAAAAAGGAGTCATTTCTGTGATACTTATTTGTCTCCAGCACATGTAGCCCTTGATTAGTTGTGCCAATGGGAAGACAGGAATCAATTCAGTTCAAGGTAAAGCAGAACGTCACTTCACGTGGTGATTCCCATCTCATTCCCTCCTCACCACCTCTGGGATAAGGACATGCAGTGAAGGGTGAAATGGTCAAGTCAGCATGAGTACGAGAAGAAACCTGGAGACTTTGGAGAGGAGCCCCAGAGTTCTCCTAAAATAAATGGCTGCTTTTTGAATATGAACAAAAGTGAATTATAGCTTAATTTACAGACTGGCCTTGTGACATCTCATTTCCCCATTTTAGGGAAACATCAACTGGGTAGTTAGTACGCCACTTCGCTTGAAAGAACTGGGTGATTTTGCTGGCAGCACGTCCTGCCATGACCACGTAAGGAGCCACATTAGGAGGCAGCTGCAGGAGGCCCCAGGTGCCATGGAAACAACTTCATCTCCAATCAGTGACCCACTGAAATTTGTGCATTTGCCTGGCTGGTGGGTCTCATATGGTGGAAGTTGCAGGAGAGACAAGGTTGTCAGACGTTCACACTGGCAAAAAAAAAAAAAAACAAAACAGTTACTTGGCGGGAAGCAGTCTGTTCTCCTTGTCATGAATGTCAGGTTCAGGCAATCACTCCTTGTTTCCACATTATCGATTGAGCACCTACTATGGACTAGGATCTTTCTTGGCCTTGTAAAAGTACATTTTTAAATGGTTGTTTTACTAAAGGGGCTTATGCAGTCTAGCAAAACAAAGTATTTAAGTTTTTAAAAAATTCATAGCTAAACATATTTGGTTTCTATTTGTACATAGGAAAAAGAATGCATGAATTTGTTTACTCATTTAACAAACATTTGTTGAGATCCTTCTTAGAAAACTTCCATAGTTAACAGGCTTTGGAGACAGACTTCCATGATGGAAAGTCATCTGGCCTTGGGAAAATGTTTTACTATTATTTAAGTCATGCTTTTCTCATCCATACATTAGGCATCAATGAAGATATGGTAAGGAGACAGTGCATATAAAGGCATGATGATCTCTCAGGAACAGAAGCCGATGTGTACTATTGTGTTTAATGTTCTTAACAATCCTGTGAGAAATCCATTTTACAGAGGAAGAAACTGAGGCTTAGAGAGGTTAAGTAACTTACTCAAGAGCACACAAAGACAAAGGAAGAATTGGAATCCTTGTCGGTCTTACTTCAGATCCTACACCCTTAACCACTTCAGTTTCTGCCTCCCTGTAGAAAACTGTATGACTAACCAGACTTGGGGATACATGTGACTGGAAATTGAGGTTTATCAGTGGAACTGAATGGTGAGACTGGAAAAATAGATCAAAATAAGATTTGTAATGATATAGAAAAGTTATTTGAAGGACTTTGAACTAAAATTCTATAGGTATTAGGGACTACCAAAGAATTTTGAACTAAGAAAAAGCAGCCACAATTTCAGAGGGTTTTTAAAATCTTTTTTCCTGTGTTACTATTGTTCTTCCCCACCATTTCATGTGAAGCATCTTATTCTTCCCTTAGGGCCCAGATGGGGCTTACTTGGGTGGGAGTTATGATAGTGAAGTGCTGGATTAGGGTCAGAATTCAATGTTTAATTCCTGATCCTGCAAAGAATAGTCTTTGAGTCAGGACAGTGTCCAGTTTAGTGGCTCTGTGAGGTTCCACTGTGCAAGAGAGCAAGCACCTTACTGCTACTGAGCCTCTACAAAGAATATTCAGAGTTTGTCTCAGCCCTCTTTGATCACCAGGTAAGGGTAAAATACCTACTTCCCCCTAAATCCTCTAAACCTCTCCTACTACACATTGCTTCTGCCTGCACAGTAAAAGACATTGCACTATCTGTGTCGATGAAAGACAGATGATGATCTGGCAAACACTTAGGATTAGGACATTTGGGCCACTCCCCATCCCACAACCAAGACAGATTTTCATTAAAATGATGCCAAGACATGAAGCTGCCAATGACTCCTGTCCAGTGTAGTTTCTTGGTCAGCTAGTGTCAACTGGTGGGCATCGATGCTTAGGACAAAACCTACTTGCTATCCATCAGTTAAATTTCCATGTTCCCCTTATCCACCTAAACACATAGCCTGGACATTTCAAGGCTTCCTTTCCTGCTGACATTTACTAATCATGCACAATTTGTAAAGGATAAGGGGGCTTTTCTCTAAATTTTGTTTAGAGCCTGAATGTTTAATAGCTCTGATCTGTTGAGTGCCTACTTCATGTCCAGCCCAATACTTAGGAGGATTCATTATTCAAAGAGCAGGGGTACTGTGGGGAGGGGGCACTAGTATTTAAAACCAAAATTTTAGTAATAAATACTAAGGGGAAAGAAACTGATCAAAACATATGAGAATAAATTTATTTTTTCTTATTCTTAGGTTCAATGAAATTACATTTTAATTTCTGTCATGTCCAGGTTTTGAGACTGGAGAATAAAGCAGTTGATAATTTTTTTTGCTGAGATTTCCAGTCAAGTCATATATCAGAGTAGTATATTCTTCATTTAACATTTGAATTTAACAGTAAACTCTGAAAGGGAATCATTTTTTTAAAGACTTCTGGAGCTTTATTCACCTGCACAATAGTCTCTTTTGACACTTTGATAAATAAATTATTCATCTGAAAGCAGAGGTCACCTCATTCTCCTTGTCTGTTTTCTTTCCTATATTTTTCACTGGTCTGTCAAGTTTTTTGTTGGCCAATATTTTGGTGTTTGTTGCAGGCAGTTCTCCAACATTACTTTTTCAGCTTTACCATTTGTTTCATCTTTTGCAAGGTCTGCAGTAGCTTCATTTATTCTTCCAAAGAAAGTATTTGTTGAGCATCTATTGTACAAAGTTCTCTTTCAGAAGCTGGGATATGCATAGAAGTGAATAGGACAGTCTCTACATCCTTGTCCTCGTGGGGAAGACACTGTTGTTTGGGGAGCAAGTACATCAACAAAGTGCCGTGGAGAGAAATGAAGGCAGGAAAGGGTGTAGCAAGTAGGGATCTGTGCTGGCAGGGGCAGGGGGTTGCAGTTTTAAAGATAATGATCTGGGTAAGTCTGTTGAACAGCTTTTATGGTTAACAAATGCTCTGAAAACACAATGGCTTAGGAGAACAAATATAAGCTGTCTCCTAGTTTTTGTGAGGCAGGAATTTGGGAGCAGCATAGCCGGGTGTTTCTGGCTTGAGATATCTCTTGAGGTGGCAGTCAAGACCAGTCAAGACTGTGATGGGATCTGAAACTTGACAGGTTGGCAGAAGGCTTGAGTTCTTCTCTGCTGTTTCCAACAAGCCCCTCAATGGGGCCACTTTGGTTTCTTTCCTAAGATCAGAGATTGAAGGAAGAGCAAGGTGGAGCCACAATGCCTTTGATTTGGCTTTGGAAGTCACACTGTCATTTCTGCAATGTTCTAGTGATGACACAGCCAGTGCTATTCAGTGTGGGAGGGAATGACACACGAGGGGACTTGCAGGAGGCGAAGGTTATTGGGCCTGTAATGGAGGCTGGTCTCCACCGTGGGCCTCACCGAAAAAGTGACATTATAGCATCATATTGGCCATGGATTTTCAGATTTCCACATCTGTCAAAGAAGACTAACATAGATTTAATAATCCCAACTTAATCTAATGTAAAGTAGAGAGGGATATTTGTGTGGCAGCCAATTTTGTACGTGTTCAGTCCATTGTAAATATCTTCAAATCCTAACACTTCTGCTTCCCTCCGTAATCCTGCAACTGTGAGGCTTGTGTAACAAACCTTAGGCTAATTAGGATGCTTATATTGTCTCTTAATTTTGAGAGTCACCTTGAAGGGTGGTACTTTTATCTGTTTTAGAAATAAAGAAATGGAGACTGTGTAAGAGAAAGTGATTCCCCAAGGACACATAGCCAGCAAGTAGCAAAATTAGGATTTGAGTCCATGCCTATTTGCCTATTTGCACTCTGACTCTATCAAAGTGTTATTTATTTTTATTTTTTATTGTTATTCAGTTACAGTTGTCCTGATTTTTCCCCCATTGCTCTCCCCTGCCTTGCCCACCCCAACCCTTCCCCACTCCCTCAGTCATTCCCCACCCTATTGTCCATTACTATGGGTCCTTTAACAAAGTTTTATTTGACATTTCACACATTGAGTTGGCAGCAAATCAGTGTATTCTGCTTTCTCATCTACAGCTTTATCAAACAGTACAGGTGAATTCTTGCTAAATGGAGATTTCGTCGTCACAATGGCCAAAAAGGAAATCTATGTTGGGAATACTCTGCTAGAGTACAGTGGGTCTTACAATGCAGTGGAGAGAATTAATTGCACAGATCGCATTGAAGAAGACCTTTTGCTTCAGGTAAAATCTTGACCATGAGCCCACAACCCTTATCTTCCACTCGGGATCACCAGACCTGCAGGCTTCGTCTCCCTTTTGTCTGCACATCCCAGGTGTTGTCCGTGGGGAAGCTGCACAACCCCGATGTGCGCTATTCTTTCAACATTCCAATAGAAGACAAGCCCCAGCAGTTCTACTGGAACAGTCACGGGCCCTGGCAAGCCTGCAGCAAACCCTGCCAAGGTATCAGCCTTTAGGTTGAGTTTGGGGGATTTGAGGTATTCCTTTGGTTCATTTGTTCTTCCAGTTTTATTGACACATGACTGATATTATAACACTGTGTAAGTTTAAGGTATACAACGTAATGATTTGATATATTGCAAAATAATTACCACGATAAGTTTGTGATCATCCATTACACACATAGTTACAATTTTTTTCTTGCCATGAGAACTTTTAAGATCTACTCTCTTAGCAACTTTCAAATAGACAACACAGGTTTTGTTAACTACAGTCATCATGCTGCATATTACAGCCCCAGGACTTATTTATCTCGTAACTGAAAGTTTGTAGCTTTGACCACTTTCAAGCCATTTTGTCCACCGCCTACCTTCCACTCACACCTCTGGCAACCACTTGTCTGAACTCTATTTCTATGAGTTTGGTATTCTCTTTTGATTTCACATATAAGTGAGATCATGCAGTTCTTTCTCTATTTGATTTGTTTCACTTTGAGATATTTTGAGTTAAAAAAAGAATTGAGGTGTTTTTAAATTTTTTAAGAAATAGTCAAATATGCATGCTCCTTATATAACTTTCTATCTGCATGCATCCTCTAACTTCTGTATTGAGTCTGTCTCATCACTTTTGGCTGGCATATTAAGCTTTTTTATAGCTTCAGGATCTGTTAGGGTTTCTCATCCTGAGAGGTCCACACACGTGTGAAGCCAAACAAATCAGCTATCACTTTGACTTTTCAGGCACATAGATTTAGTAGTTGTATGATATGTTATTTATTTTGTTTCCTTTTGTCTGAATTAAGGGTTGGCAAACCATAGCCAGTGGGCCAATTCCAGCCCACTGCCTGCTTTTTATAAATAAAAGTTTTATTGAAACACAGACACACCAAGTTTTTACATGCTTCCTGTAAGCAGCTGCTTTTGCCCTATAATGGCAGAATTGAGTAGTTTCAACAAAGGTCATATGACCTACAAAAATATTTACTATCTAACCCTTTACAGGAAATGTTTACCAACCCCTGGTCTAAATAGTAAGCGGAATAGGATACTCTCTCTCATTTTTCCTGCTGCTTAGGGGAGCGGAAACGAAAACCCATTTGCACCAGGGAATCTGATCAGCTTGCAGTTTCTGATCAAAGGTGCTATCGGCTGCCCCAGCCAGGACCCATCACTGAACCCTGTGGCACAGATTGTGATCTGAGGTAAGGCCAGTGTTTCCCCATGGTATTTACAAATGAGTTGTGAGGGTCTTGCAGGAGGTCTCTGCATATGAGGAACAGGAGCAGGAGCAGAAGCAGGAGCAGGTGCAGGGGATGTTGGGCTTTAATCCCCTTCCTTGTGTTTCTGTGAAATGAAGCATTAACCAATTTCCCATCCCTCTGAAACTGATGATCCAACACATACACCTGCAAACATCTTATCCCTTTCTTAAGGATTAAAACTAACTAGTAAAACATGGCACTTGCAAAAAACAGTTTTCATTTGACACTGACAACTCACTGTGTGGGTATTATTACGGCTGAGTCACATCTTATGCAAAAGTTTAGTTTGAAAGTCATCAGATAAGGGGGAAACTTTATTATAGAAAATACCTGTAATGTTCTATACTCACCCAGAATATATAAGCCCCAGTAGAACTCTTATGCACATGAAAGTTACAGTGTACTAAGGTAGAGTCATAGAAGGAATTAGAAGAAAATCTGTCTACAAATATCTAAATATCAACTCACTTTGGTATTTAAGAGAAATCTGAATTCTGAGCCGAGAAATAGTGATGGGTGCAAAATTCTTTAGTTTTCCCATTTGCCTGCAAGGTTGGCTGTGTCATGTTTGAATATCAAGTAGCCTGGGGGTTGCATTGGATAGTCTACATATCAGTTAAATACTGGTAAGATGAGTTGGTGCTTTATCCTCCTTTTACAAAAAAAATGTATATAAATGTAGAATAGTTTAGAAATCTGTGAAGGTCTCACCATTCATGAGAAGCAAGATGGATACTTAAGCATTTGCAGGTTCCACATCATCATGCCAAATCCTCTTAAGTGGTATTGGCAGCCTGCAGTGCTGGAGTGAAAATGGTAAGGCATTCTCAAGGTTGTAAGAGAGAAGAGCAGTGCTGTCATCAGTTAGTCATGTCTGTCATGGGAATAGGATGGAGAGACATGGTATGAGTGTTACATCTTTGCCAGTCCTAATCTGAAGTCTCTGACTTTGAAGCCCTGGCTCTTTCCACCCCACAGCACTTCCTCTCCACTCAGTGTCACTAATGTGCTTGCTCATAGCTTGTCAAAAAGCAGTGATGGAGGTCATTATAGAAAGAAAAACCCAAAGCATTAAAAGGCAGACATTTACACTAGGCAGTATTTATTCTTGTTATAGGTAACATCCATATGAACCCATTGCTTCAGCCAGTTGAGTTAAGTTAGAATTAAAAGTCTTTTCAGAAAAATAATTAGTTAGCTAATGCTGACCTGAATTAATCGCTGAAGTTTAGGGGGGAAGCATTGAATTGTGGGTAGAGTCCTTGAATCACACCCTCAATAAACTGGGAAAGGTGACATTTTACAATTAGCCTTATATCAGTTATCACTGAAAACACCATTATAACACTAATAATAATTATTCAGAGTGATAACTACTCTGCAAGTAATAATAGAGTCAACCATTTACTAAGGACTATTTTTAACAATTATATATTATCTTATTAATGGTCTTACATTAATAAGATAGTTCTTTTCTTATATATAAATCTTACTAATTAATTAATATATTATATTAATGTCCTGTTGGTTATCTTATTAATAACCTACTAAACAACACACTGACATAAGTATTTTTATTATTATTCTAAATTAACAGATAAGGAAAACAGAAGCTGAGAGAAGTTAAGCAAACTGCCCAAGATCACACAAATAGTTAGTGAAAGAGCAGGGCTTAAATGTGTTCTGTTTGGCCCTTGAGCCTGAATTCTTAAAACCTTAGAGAAAGCTGTTTTCATTTTTAATTTGGGCATAATTAGTGATACTCATTGATTTCATTTTGTGTAGCTTTTCTTCCTTTGTGAAAAGAAATAACTCCCAGGAGTTTTCTGTTCCATCCCTGTTCTCTATCTTACTTAGACCCCTTCTCTGTCATTTCTGCACTGAATCAGACCAGAAGAGTCTGATAATGGGGCAGTTTCAAATGGTGAATTCAGATATTGTGGGACTCCTGCCTGTAGCACTAAGCATGCTCTTACAATTGTAGGGACAGCAAGTTTGTGCAAAGCATTTCGAGTACTAGAACATGACCATAAAAAAGAAAAGATTTTTTAAGAACCCTGCTTAAGTTTACCCATGGAGCAACAATTTCACAATGGAGATAATGTTTGAACTGTTACTTCAAGAAACTAAAATTTTTCACTTCAAACAGATTCCACAATGAGCCACAATGTGGTTTGTAATGATGCTGGCTAATCCAATGTTCTCCAAAGTGTCTCTAGCACTGGAAGCTTTCAGATATAAAACAAATATTGAAACAAATTTTAGAAAAGAATACATTGAAAGGTAGCCTTGAATCCATGAGACTTTTCTGTAGAATTGTGTAGAAGATCTCAACTGGATATCTCCTCAAACTGTATGATTGATTTATGTCAGGGGTATCAAACTCATTTTCACTGGGGGCTGTATCAGCCTCGCAGTTGCCTTCAAAGGGCTAAATGTAACTATTTCAGCTCCTTAACAGTTAAGGAGTAATTACATTTCTACAGTCCTAAAATTATTTTGGCCCTTTGAAGGCAACTGCGAGGCTGATGTGGCCCCGGTGAAAATGAGTTTGATACCCATGGTTTATGTGGATTTATATGATACTTGAACTTGGCTGGTGAATAAAACACCAAGTAATAGTAGTAGTAGTAGTAGTAATAGCTGCTTTTTTTAGTGGGTGCCACATACTGGCATGTTAAATGCCATGCATGCCTTGCTTCATAATCTTCATAGTAGCCATGTGAAATGGATCCTATTTTCCCCCATTTCACAGATGAGGACATGGAAGCTTGATGAAGTTAAGTTGCCTACCTAGGGTAAATAGCTAAAAAGTGTTAGAGCTTGCATTCACACCTAGCTCTTTCTGATTCCATAACTCATTCTCTACTTTTATAAAAATCATTTCATAATACCTAGGTAAAACCAGGGCTTAAAATCTTATTTCATCATATAGTAGGTATGTCAAAGTTGCTATTCTAAATTTCCCATTCAAGGAAAGTCAACTTTTTTATACTTAAGTTAAAAAAGAAATACTTAGACTCTACTGAGACCAAAGGAAAATAGCAGCTCAGCAAACAGGCTTTGATGACAGTAGCACCTCTAGCTGATTAAAGAAAAGAAGGTGAAGGAACTGTAGCCATGGTTTTTGGTAGAAATGTCTGGTACAAGTAACAGCTTATGAGTAAAAATTTAAAAATGAAAGGAAGAAAAGGAAAGTTTAGGATTAGCTTATGAAGCCTAATAATAACTAGACAGGTGTATGCTTATATCTAAAATTGAATAGAAGATTGTTTTCATTTGTCATCATTCAAACTCATATCTTTATGCCTTTTATGGATTATTGGAAAAACAAAGTTGTTCACAGAAAAGCATACAAAGATACAAACCGAGCCCAAAGAAGGTGTTTTGTCTTTCTTCTGTCTACCTGACAATTGCTATAATTGTGATTTGTACTAATTATTGCCAAGTGGCTATGTATAAAACTGAAAGCCTGAAGAGAGGATTATTACTGATTGGTCACAGTCTAAAATAGTTTTTCCCAAAGCATGTCTGTGGAAACTTAATCCCACAGGATGATCCGTGGCAGACCAGCATGTCGGAGAAGCCTTACTGACTGTCTCCTCCCCTGTGTGGACTTTCACGGTGCTGATTAACATTGCAAAGGCCCTGAGAAGCTCTGCAGTACAGCTTAAATCAGTAGCTCCCAAAATTATTTAATGTCATAGTGCTGCACACACTCACAGAGACATCATGTTTTTTCTGTCTCCACTTATTAACAAACACTTTGCTTTTCTGAAATATGGTAATAAAATACCATCATTTCATGAAACGAACTGAATGAATTCAGAACACCGAAGTTGAGACAACCTTCCAGGGAGAGACTATGAACCAAATAATAACTTTTGAGAACTTTCCCAAGGCACTCTTATGACCTTTCACACTTCTCAGGTTCTCTGCTGGAATTTCAGGGATTGTGTGAATGTCATGGAGATTCTATTATACTTTTCCAGTCTGAGCTGCTGGGATGTTTGCTTGTGCGGGCAGGACACTTGCCTCCATTATCCAGGATGGAAACTAGCCATTCCACAAGGAAATGGTGAGGAGGGCAAAGAGAAGGTAGTCAAGAATCAAATGGCAGATTGAAGTTCCTGATGCCTCTGCTGAATTGGTCCATATTTTTGCCTTACTTCCTTAGGGAAGCAGGGCTTCACCCAGATTAAAGTTTGACAGGATGAGATAAAGCTTTGTTTTACTGTCCCTCATTTAACATGTTCCAGTTAGAGCAAAATCCCCAATAAACTCTATCACTGGAACAGAAAATCTCAGTAGCCCACTTTACATGCCAAATGAGAAAGTAGGTCAACTCTGGCCTACTTTTGAGCATTTGTGAGGGTTTGCAAAATAAGCATGTGCCCAGTACACCTGTTTTCTTCCTGAGTCCTTGCCTGGAACAGGTGTGCATGGAAGAATTCTTAGGGCATTGGTGTTTGCCAAACACTGAATTTCTGAACAATACAGAATTAACAGTCAAGAGTGAATCCAAAGAAGACTATAAAGAAAATAATCTCCTTTGATTGTTAGATTTAATCAACACAATATTTTTCAAGTTTATTTATGTAGACTATTCTATTCAGTTTAAGCATTTTTTTAATTATAAGCACTAGTCATGTTCCTGGGCATCAAAAAAACAAGTCAATTTATTATCCCATTCTAAGCACCTACTGTGTGCCAAGAAAAGCTCATTATAGGGTACTATAGGTGAAAAGATACTGTGTATGACACAGATTTGTAGACTCAAAACTAATTATAAAGATGTATAATTCAGTGACGAATGAATAGGTGGAACACAGATTTTTAAGGCAGTGAAAACACTCTATATGACAGTGTACTGATGAATACATGTCATTATACATTTGTCCAAACCCATGGAATGTACAACACTGAAAGTGAATCTTAATGCAAACTATGGACTTTGGGTGATAACAATGTATCAGTGTAGGTTCATCCATTATAACAAATGTGCCATTCTAGTGGGGGATGCTGGTAGTAGAGTTGATTGTGTGTACTGAGGGGGCAGGGGGTTTATGGGAAATCTCTTCCTCTCAACTTTACCATGGACCCAAAACTGCTCTAAAAAAATAAACATTCTTTTTTTTTAGAAATGTATAATTGAATTGTGTGCACTATGATCCTTGTCTTCAAGGAACTTAAGGCCTTTGCTCACAGTTCAGCACACTGAAATTCACAATTACAGTCCAAATTATCCATTCTCTTATAAATTCAGAGGATGTTCACTGAGCACTTTCTAGCATAGGCCTACATAAAGGAGATTTCCTGAGGAGAGTTTCCAACAGTAGTTCTCTCTTAAAAGCAGCCTGCTTGATAAATGAAATGCTGTGGAACGTGAACCTTTTAAACATAAAATTGCTTTTTTTTCCTCTGTTGAATTCTAGTGGATTTTTTTCTTGCTTGAATTTTAGATTGACTGTATTACGGGAAAAATCTTTACAAAAACAGCCTCTAGTTACCACTCCATGACTTCCATGTACATTGGTGGCCATGAAAAAATACAGGAATATGTTGGTTTAAAATTGGATTTCAGTAGCTGACTATGGCTTTGAGTTTATGGTATTTGAGTTAAGGAAAAGCAATGAACTCAAGTCTTCCACCAGTTGAGTATAGATAAGACATGTAACAGAACTCTTGGTCTTTTCCCATTGATGCACAGGTGGCACATTGCTAGCAGGAGTGAATGTAGTGCCCAGTGTGGTTTAGGGTACCGCACATTAGACATCTCCTGTGCCAAATATAGCCGGCTAGATGGGAAGATCGAGAAGGTTGATGACAGTTTTTGCAGCAGTCACCCCAAACCAAGCAACCAGGAAAAATGCTCAGGAGAATGTGACACAGGAGGCTGGCGCTATTCTGCTTGGACTGAAGTAAGTTGATTCTCTCTAAAAGAGTTCTTCTTCTTGAATGCTAAGTCTGATTAGTTGATGTCGATGAATCAACTAATTTTTTCATTAGAGCTGTATTGAGAAGCCCTGTTTAGCTATATGGAAAAAGAGTACCAGAATTAATTTGTAATGCTTGACATGGCCATGGCATGTGGAAAAATGGTAATGGTAGACCAAATCATTCAATAACTTTTTCCATACCCCATAGGCCATTTCCAATATTGGTTTTTTTGCCCATTCACTAATACTGACTTCATTATAAATTGGGCAAATAAATTGATAACATGAACAGATTGTCCTAAAATAACAACTAGAATTGACCAAGGATGGTTGGTTGGTTGGTTGGTTGTTTCTAAGGCCTGGTAGAGACAAGCCAGCCTAGCCAGGATCTTGAGCATGCTTGATAAGAAACTCCATTTTATTTAGTTTTTTGTCTTTTCAGTGTTCTGAAAGCTGTGGTGGTGGTATCCAGAGGAGAAGGGCTATTTGTGTCAACACACAAAACGATGTCCTGGACGATAGCAAATGCATACATCAAGACAAAGTCACCATTCAGAGGTGCAATGAGTTACCTTGTCCACAGTGGAAATCAGGAGACTGGTCAGAGGTGAGATGGGAGGGCTATTATTTCTCCTAGGTCATCCTTGATACTCTAAGTCCAAGTCCCCCCTGGGCTGTACAAGTTTAAACCTACTGCACCTTTCTCCCTTCTCCTGTTGAGGAAACAGAAACTCTAGTCCTCTACTCACTCCATGACTATCATACTAGACATGACTGCTCCACTTGCAATTCAGAGGCACAGTGGTTTTAGCTGGATCATCCACCACAGCAGCTTTTGTTGGTGACTTTGAAGTTCCATTCCCTCATCTCTTCTCCTCTTTGAGCCCTAGCTAAGTCAATGTAAAGGGAATCAAGGCTTTAATAATTATAAAGCTGCACTGGCTTAGATCTAAAGTAAATAATGAGGTGTCCTACTTCCTCATCTTTAAAATAAGAGGATTAAGACAATGGGGTGCGGAGAAAATTGAATGTAAGAGCGGGGTGGGTAGGGCAGGGGAGAGTAATGGGGGAAAATGGGGACAACTCTAATTGAACAATAAAATTTTTTTTAAATAATAAAAATAAAATAGGAGAATTAGACACCAGTGAGTGACTTATCTGACTTATCCATCCCGTTGCTAGTGGAAACTTAAAAAAGGGAAAGCACCAGGCTGAGTGTTCCAGAGTTATACCTTTCTTGCCCCTTACCTTATGAAGTGCAAGGTGAACTCTTCATTACTGAGCACAGGTGGCCCCAGGATAGCTAGACAAAGATGCTAGAGCCTCTTTCTTGCTTTTATGCTAGTGTTAGCACTCACTATTAACATAGCCCCATGAGATCTCACTGAGCGGGTGACGCCTTACATGTTCTTTCAGGAGAGCAAGTAGAAGGAAAGTTGAAGCTTCTTTTTTTTTATGGGCAATGTCAGGAATGTGAGGAAGGAAGTGTTTCCTGTTAATGGCTTCTGTGTGCCTGCCCTTATCTCATCCACGAAAATGCAGAGTAACTGTTTACTTTCAGCATCAAATAAAATGTGAGTCTTAAAAGGATACTGTTATAGCCCATTTAATGGCAGGCAAGTAACAGTGTCTGATTCCTCGACAAATTAACAATAAACTTAGTGCTTTCATTCTTTGTTAATAAGCTGCCTTAGCTTAAACTCTCGTATTGTTTTTAAAAAGAAGAAAGAAGGTAGTGGGCTTATTTTTCTTAGATAGCTAATATTAGCTGAAGTATCACTCTAAATTAAGTAACAAACTTTTGCAAGAACACTTGATAAAGTAGAAGCAGGGAAAATCAAACATTTTTCAAGTTTTTTATAATGAGCATAGACAATAATGATGATTATATTTAACACTTATTAAATGAGCATGTGGTAAGCATTTTACTTGCAGTCATTTTCATTTTTTTCACAATTATTTGCAGTAGGCACTACTGTACCCATGGTATAGATGAGAAAACTGAGGTATAGAGAGGTCACATAATCTCTGGATTAAAACCTGGGTTGGTCTGACTCATGAATTCCCTACACTTAACTCTATTCTAGAAAACTATGACTGTTGTTCTTCAATATTTCATGGTGCTGTGTTGAGTTTATTTTGTACTTGAAACTGGCCCAGAGCCAGTTTCTGAAGGAAGGAATGGAGGAATGGAGGAAGGAAGGAATGGAGGAAGGAAGGAAGGAAGGGAAGGAGGGAGGGAGGGAGGGAGGGAGGAAGGAAGCTTTGATATATTTACAAATTGCCATGAGAGAGGAATTGCTGTGAGAAAAGGGCACACCTGCTCTTGTTAATCCACAAATGACACCGAGACCCACATCACATTGTCCAGAGCTGAGCCTGACTGGTTGTACTTTCATTCCAGTGCCTGGTCACCTGTGGGAAAGGGCACAAGCACCGTCAGGTCTGGTGTCAGTTCGGTGAAGATCGATTAAACGATAGAATCTGTGACCCTGAGACCAAGCCAGCTTCCATGCAGACCTGTCAGCAGCCAGAATGTGCGTCCTGGCAGGCAGGTCCCTGGGGACAGGTATTTCAAATGATAAAGTTCTTAACTACATTCTTTCCCTTTTATCTGGAGAGGGCTTACAGCTGGGCATTCCAGCACCAGGGATTTCTCTGCTGTGTCTGTGACTTGCGCTATACCTTCATGGCTCTGTGTCGAAGCAAGAGAAACTCTACAACCATTTCATCACACTTTCCAGGATTGCCATTTGCCCTCCTGCTGCTGATTATCCCCTTTACAGACCCATGTGCACGTCTTTACTCTTAGTTAAAACTAGATTGAGACACAAACATTTGAACAATTCACAACAGATCTCGAGTCTATCTGATACAGTTTTCTAGTTCGCCCCTATGCTTCTGTTATAGGAAATGGGATCCAGCCCCAGCATCTTTGGCAGGAGGGTCTGGACTGGAATTTGGGTGGGATGTTTTGGCTCCCAATGTTTCTAAAGCTCACCTCTCATAAATAAGTCAGACTCTTCAAACAAGTTAATTAGATTAAAGGCTGCAGAATTATCTCACTTACAAGAATCTCTTCCAAGTCCCCTTGTCTGTAGGTTTTAAGTCTTAACTAGATCTATTCTTAAAGGACAGAATGAAAGTCTCTCTTGGGCTTGCATTAGAGAAGCCACTACTCTTAGAATTAAGTCCTTCCCAATATAGAAGCAAAAAGCATTCTGGTACTGTTTAAGTAGCTCTCTGGGTTCACAGGAGAAGCAAAGCAGCTGTGTGCTGTCACTTACACAGTATCTTGAAGAATGACTTTTCCTCCACCGTGTCCAGTCACAGCCTCAGCCACTTCAGTTGTGTAGCTCACATCTTCATTTCCAATATGGCTGTGGTAAAGGAAGCACCTTTATTGCTACTCCCTGACACTTTTAGTCATTGGCATTAACACTTTTCCAAATCCTCCCCATTGCACAGCATCCCTAGTCAAAAGGTCTGATCACTATGCATAAACAGGGAGAGTCTACATACACTTCAAATATTGCCCCCTTTTTGTCCCCATCTACATAACTCTTAGGGAATAGTAAGAGGAAAGATGTACAGCTCAGAGTCACTGTTAAGATCTGAATATAACATCTTTTAGAACTGGTGGACCTATTTTTTTATCCTTGTCCACACCAGGCCAGTCCTAACCAGAGATTTGTTCTTCCTTTCCCTGAACATGCAGTTCAGGGCAACAAACTGTGTTTTAAAATATCATTTAAGAGTCATGCCTGTTCATAAGCAAAATTGTGCAAGATGTTATTTAGCAAAAAGAAAACCAAACATACTTGTAACTCTATACTACAGAAATTACTATTATTAACAGGTTTTATTTCCTTTTTAAAACTGATATTAGTATTATATTTTTTTGTTTGAAGTAAAACTCATGTACAAAATTAACCATTTCAAAGTGAACAAATCAATGTCATTTAGTATATTCATAATGTTATGCAACGACCACCTTTATCTAGTTCCAAAACATTTTCATCCCCACAGAATACTCACTAAACAGTTATTTCCCATTTGCTCTCCCTTTAGCCCCTTCAGTCCACAGTCTGCCTTCTTCCTCCATGGATTTAATTATTCTAAGTATTTCACATAAATGAAATCATACAATATGGGACCTTTTGTGTCTGGCTCTTTCATGTAACATAATGTTTTTAAGGTTGTAGCATCCACATTGTAGCATGCATCTTTTCTTTGTTCCTTTGTATGGCTGTGTAATAATCCATTGTATAGATATAGCACATGTGTTTATCCATTAGTCCACCCTGGGACATTGGATTATTCACACCTCTTGGCTGTTGTGTATAATGCTGCTATGAATATTCATGTATGAGTGTTCTTTTTAGTACCTAATTTCAATTCTTTTGGTATATACCCAAAAGAGCTGTTGATGGGCCATTTGAACCTTCTGTGTTTAACTTTTTAACTACCAAACAGTTTTCCACAGAACATGCACCCTTTTACATTTCTACCAGCAATACACAAAGGGTCCAATTTATATACATCCTTGCCAACACCTATTATTTTCCTACTTTTTAATTATGACCCACCTGTGGTTTTGACTTATATTTCCCTAAGGACTTGTTGACCATCTTTTCATGTGTTATTGGCCATTTGTATATCTCCTTTGGAGAAATGCTTATTCAAGTCCTTTGCCCATTATTTAAAAATTTGTAATTGTGGTGAAATACAGGTAACATTAAAATTTACTGTCCTAACCATTTTATGTATACAGTTCAATGGTATTAAGCATACTTATATTGCTGTACAACTAATATCCAGAACTTTTCATCTTGCAAAACGAAAACTCTGTCCATTAACTAACTGCCCATTTGCCCTCCACCTAGCCCCTGGCAACCACCATTCTACTTTCTGTCTCTATGAATTTGACTATTCTGGATACCTCTAAAAGTAGAATCATACAGTATTTGTCCTATTGTGACAGGATTATTTCAATTAGCATAATATCCTCATGGTTTACCCATGTTACAGCAGATGTCAGAATTTTCTTCTTAAAATTTTTGAGGCTGAATAATAATCCACTGTATGTATTTATCACATTTTGTTTATGCATTCATCTGTCAATGGCCACTTACGTTGCTTTCATCTTTTGGCTATTGTGAATAATGCTGGTATGAACAAGTCAGTATATTAATATCTCTCTGAGACTCTGCTTTAGATTCTTTTGGATATATGCTCAAAAGTGGAATTGTTGGGTTATATGACAATTCTATGTTTAATTTTTTGAGGAACCACCCTACTATTCTTCATGGATCTGGTAGTGTGGAAGATATACAGATGATTGAAATGTACCCTCCTCCTTCTGTGGGTGCACAGTTAAGGAACTGAACTCCTACAAATATACTTCCAGTGGAGGTAGAAATAATTTCAAATATTAGAGTGGCAATTGATCAGTATAATTTGTACAGAGCAGGATCGCCTAATTTTAACTGATTTCTTTAGATGCCTACCTTGTGGCCCACAATGATGGAAATAATTTTTCTCATGTAGAACATCATGTGAAAAGTAAGGGAAATAGAAATTTTGCCGAATATGTGTGCTTTTGTTGTATTTCTTTCCCCCAGTGCAGTGTCACTTGTGGACAGGGATACCAGCTGAGAACAGTGAAATGCGTCCTTAGGACTTACATGTCAGAGGTAGATGACGACGTCTGCAATGCAGCAGCTCGGCCCACTGAGGCCCAGGTAAGTCTTTTCCATTCAACTCGCGTGTTACCTTTGTGCACTGAGATGCTAAAACTTCACAGAACTTCAGTCAAATTGAAGTGTTTTTATAGGTAAGTATGTAGGTAGAGAAAACTGTTGATTAAATTATTCTGGATTTACTATTTGTTATATTTTGAATCTAATATTTTGATGTACAAGTTTTTTGTTATCTGGTCATTGAAATGTATGTAGGTTTGATCCTGATTTTTATTGGATGGCAAATGTTGATTGTTTGGTCTTGCTTTCTTGAACTTAGTTTTTTTTTAAAGATTTTATTTATTTATTTTTAGAGAGGGGAAGGGAGGGAGAACGAGAGAGAGAGAAACATCAATGTGTGGTTGCCTCTCATGTGGTCCCCACTGGGGACCTGGCCTGCAACCCAGGCATGTGCCCCGACTGGGAATTGAAGCTGCGGTGCTTTGGTTCTCAGCCCGCGCTCAATCCACTGAGCTACGCCAGCCAGGGCTTGAACTTAGTTTTTTAAAATAATTTTAATTAGGGTTCAGCAGAGTCATATATGTTCAGGCAGCAGTGTGCTGGTGCTGGCTTGTTCCTACATTTTACAGTTATCTATGCCCTTGAGTTATTTACATGTGTGTGTCTGTATGATGGAAATACTATGTAATGGTGAGCTACTGTACCTCTCTTCCCAATTTGATATCAATTTGGTAGCTTGAAATTGGCCATGGTGAGAGTATTTACAGCACGGAAGTCAGCAAATACTGTATATTTCAGGGTTTTGTTTATTGTTTAGTTGATTATTTAAACACAAGAAGGTGATGGAGAAAATATTAATAATGAAAATTAAACTTAAAAGAGAGTCATGTCTGCAGCTTTTACACTGTGAATAGCACAAAAAATTAAGAAAATATTTTTCCAGTATTTGCAAAGAAATCATTCATGTCATTGATGAATGAGTAAAGTTCTTACATGCATCTTCATTATTTCACTTTCACCCTACTCTTAAAAGTAAATAAAACATCAACTAACATTTATGGCAGAGTGACACTTGTCCAGCACTTATAACCATAGTTTGTCAACAGATTCAAGAGTTCAGCAAAAATCAACAAAACTATTCTGTGAGAATCAATTGGCTGTATGGAATTTTAAGTGAACAGTTACACATTTTATTGTTATTTGAAAGTTGTGTGCTACACATTCTTTATATCAGTACAATTTATAATAAGTACATATGTACATATATAAACAATATGTGTATATTCATATCTATCTACACAAACACATGCACACCTTTTTCTCAAGAGAACTACTTGATAATCACTTACCAGCACATTGCATTATGTGGGCCTTGATTTTGGCATCATTTTTGTAAAGGGAAGACTTGGGTTTGTATATCAGCTTTGCCAATTCCTGAAGACAGGATTTGAACCAGACTTTCTCCATAACTCATGCTCTGAGTCTCCGCCGGGCAACGCACTGCCTCTGTCTTGAGCACCCTTAGTCTGCTGCATGCCAACATGTGTTGTTTATGGATGAAGTATGTCAAAAAAGTAAATGAAGATGGCAGTGTTGCCCATGTTGTCATCGCTGATCAATTAATCAAACACGACTCATGAGTTGTGTCATCTTTATTTTTATTACTTTATTGAAATATTCCAAACCACCATATTATAAATACCTGGGAAATATTAGCTATTACATCGGAGAAGTCATGAAGTAAGGACTCAGCAACTCCCTGAAAGATTTCAAACATGTGTTTCTCTCTAAACTGCTCTATAATATCCATTGGACTAGAGGGCAGGCCCACAGTTGCAGCATGTGAATCATTTCTTCCCTCTATGAAAAGATCCCTGAGGTCTTAGAATTTTTAGTTCTTATATTTGTATATGCCATGACCATGAAAAGTGTGCTTTGACATAAAGGTAACTGGCTTCCTGCCCTTCTCCCATCTAGGACTGTGAATTACCATCCTGTAACCCTCTCCCAGCTGTCCCAGAAGCAAGGAGAAATGTACACAGTGCGCCTAGGACCCAGTGGCGCTTTGGGTCTTGGACTCCAGTAAGAAGTAGAATGGTAGAAGTTGAGGGGGTGGAGGGCTAAAAAATTGTTCTCTGATGTGACCATAAAATGGATTGCTGTCCAGTTAGCAACTGATTCAAATAACATTCTACATTATTTTATTCCAACATCCAGTGCTCGGCCACTTGTGGAAAAGGTACCCAGATGAGATATGTCAGCTGCCGGGATGAAGACGGCTCTGTGGCTGATGAGAGAGCCTGTATAACCCTGCCTAGACCAGTGGCAGAGAAAGAATGTTTTGTGACTCCTTGTGGCCAGTGGAAGGCTTTGGACTGGAGCATTGTAAGCAAGTACATTCTTTGGGACTAGAAGAGGATTGGGGCACAGTAAAGGGGATGACTCTATCAGGTCTCAGATGTCAATGGATAACGTTTTAGAATTGGACTTAAATTTAGATTGGGATTTAAATTGTTGTGCTTCATGTATGTGCATCTGGTATAAATCTTAGCCCAATGGATAAGAAATGCACAGTTTTTAAAAAATGTGTAAGTCAATTTAAACTCTACTTAAGCCCCTATCCTGTTGGGCTCATTGGAAAGCCAGTCTTAATTGAATCACATGAGAATGTAGTAGGTGTGTAAGGTAACAAAGGCAGCAAAGATGAAGGGAGAGGAGGAGTACAAAGATGGCCTTTCACCCTGAGTCTGGGTGTCTCCTGCATTCTATGGTCCCTTGGAGTCCAGTGGGTCTTGGCTTTCCCGCCAAGAGTAAAAAGTGAGAGTCTTCATTCCGTGCTTTTCACCAGGCCTCTATGCACACCAAGCACCATCTATGGGATTTTGTAGAAGTAGAAAAACTTTTGTCTCAGGCAGCTCCTGCTTTGTGCCTTGCCAAAACCACAGGGTCCAGGAAATACAAAGCTTAGAATAGGTGAGGAGACATCACAAGGAAAATGGAGACTAACATGTCAATAGATATCAAAACATATATATAAAATCTGAAAGGTAGATTCAAAGAGAGCTGTGTAAACATTCAGACATTGACATTTACTGGCTGCAGGACCTTAAGCTGTCTGGTTCAATTCTTTGAGCCTTAATTTCTTCTGCTCTTCAAAGAAGATCAAAAAATACCTACCTTCAAGGATGTTGTGTGGATTATTTGCGATTATATATGTTAAATATTTAGCACAAACTGGATGCTCAGTAAATGGTAGAAAATCTCATTCTCATGTCTTGAGCCTCCAAACATACAGACAGACAGACAGATATCAGGTACATCTGTTTACTCACTAAGTTTTGACAAAGCTCACTGTACAAAAAGCAGTGAACAACAAGTAATAAAGTCCTTACCGTCATGGAGATTAGTCCAAAGGAGATTCCAGGCCCTGAGGAAATAAAGAAATAGATATACATTATAGCAATAAGTACTGGCACATATTAGAGAAAACTCCAGCAGAGTACTGGCATAGAGAAAGATGGCTGTGCTTTCAGACAGGGTGGTCAGAAAAGGGCTGGCATTGATTAAGCAGGACTAAATTAAGTGAGGGAGTAAGCCACGGGGATATTCCTGTGGTACAGCAGAAGGTACAGCAGACATGCAGACCTGAGATATGAGTATTCTTGTCATAGTAAAAAAATCCATAAGGCCAGTATGGCTGGAATGCAGTGAGTAGAGGATGACAGGAGGTGAGTAAAAGAGCCAGTGACCATATCATTGGGGTCTACTGGTTCAAGTAAGGACTTCAGACATCCAAGGACATCCAAAGTGAATTTGGGAGTCACATGATCTGACTTTTGTTTGCAAGGGTCACTGTGATAATGTAGATGGCAGACTTGGGTGTGGGATCAAGGTTATGAGCAGGAGCCCAGATGAAAGGCCATTACAATAGTTCTGGCAAAAGAAGATGATGGCTTAGACTGGAGGGGTGGTGGTGGAGGCAGTGAGAAGTGTGTATTCTGAACACTGAGCTGACACTATTTCTCAGTGAAAAGACTAGTGGGTGGGAAGAAAGGGGAGGAATCAAGGATAACACCAAACTTTTTGACCTGATAACCTGGTGAGTGGTGGGCAATTTACAAAAAGAAGTACTGTCATGAATTTATGACTGCTGAATGACTGACCCTTTCTTTTTCTGAACATTCAACGTAGTGTTCTGTGACATGCGGGCAAGGTAGAACAACCCGGCAAGTGGTATGTGTCAACTACAGTGACCATGTGATTGATCAAAGCAAGTGTGACCCAGATTATATCCCAGAAACCAGCCAAGACTGTTTCATGTCACCATGCCCTCAACGAACCCCAGACAGTGTCCTGGCTCAAAACCCTTTCCAAAATGTGGGTTATCACCCCAGGAGCTTCAGCCCTAGCCAAACCCATGTGCTTGGCGGAAACCAGTGGAGGACCGGACCCTGGGGAGCAGTGAGTATTTACTGAGGTCTTTTCCTAACTTGCCTTCTTCTCTTTCACTGGAGGCACTGTTTAAGGAAAAACAGACTAGAAACACCTTTGAAGCATTTTTTTCCACAAGGAATTGACATGCATTTTCACCTGTTTGGGGGTCATCCTCAGTGGGTAAATTGCAGTCCCTGAAAAAGTGTCACATAATGCTGTCTGCATGCACCTATAAGCTACCTTGATTGGGTGGAGAACGAGGTGTCACTGCTGGGTGACATGATCAGGTGGCCTCCTGGGAGGTGCTGTGAAGGCTGGAATGAGTGAGCCTGGAGGCAGCACCGGCCATCTTACCTGCAGGGAAATTAAAAGGGCAGAGGAACTTTGCTGAAAGGGAGCTCTTAATGAATGTCATTTTCCTTCTTGCTATTTTCCAGATGAGTGCAATGTTAAAGTGGCATGGTTGCTGTGTAACTTGTAGCAGTAGATCATGGTCCTGGATGGGGTGGGGAGGCACAGGAGACTAGGTAAAAGCTGTATGTAGAGAAGTACTATAACTTGTGGACTTTGGCAGGTCCCCTCTACTCTTCAAGCCTCAGTTTTGTCATCTGTAAAACAAAGTTAACCATAATTCTGGCTTTCCTGGGTTGCAAGAATTAAACTCAGTGATGCAAATAAAGTGCTTTGCACTCTGCCTGCCACAGAGTGAGACCTGAATAGGTGCCAGCAATAATCTTTATCATTACCATTGTCCTTCAAAATAGGAAGACCTTGAAAAATATTTAATATTCAAAGGAAAAATGTGCTTCTGAATGTTTTTAATTTTTTACTAAATAATTTTCCAATAAAAATAGTTACATTGTGGAATATTGGCCATCTGAAATGGAACTGCAGGCAGGGGGAGCAAGCACCGGCCCTGGTTGGTGTGAGGGTTAAGGGTTTATTCATCACTCCGGGGTCTTCTTTTAAATTATTTACTGTCCATTTCCTTCTAGTACTGCTAATTGTGTTTAATTATTTCTGGACTAATTATTTCTGGATTAGAAAGAGATTGTTTTTCACCTGGTTGTTTCAGTAAATCAGACTGACTTTCCTAGGAATTCTGATTAGCTGCTGCACGTTTGCGAGTGTCCATTGTATATCTGCCAAGTTGTAGGGACTTTCGGCATCTCATTTTCCTGGCTTGCTTTCCTCTTCATGTTCCTTCGCCTGTCTCAGAAGTGACTTTGGTCCTGAGAAATCAAAGGGTGACTAATCACTAGGTGTCCCACAATTTTTCTGATTGAAAAATTCAGAACTTGCATATGTGTTCTAGTGATAACACTAGAAATTTTTAACATTTTAAAGCTGCTCCTATTTAGGACTGCATTTAGGAGTGATACATTCCTTTGAGACTGAATGATTCTGCCCCAGGCAGAATTCCCGATTAGGGGGGATTTGGTAACCTTTTTGCAGCAATGGGCAACACCATTCTTTTCCCCATTGTGCCTGGGTTTTGTTTGGTGATTTTTTCCTAATTTAAGTAAGACTGAGGTTGGACACTGATCCTTCAGGCCTCACTTGTAATGCCTGCCCTCCTCCCAGGAGTGTGCGGGATGTGCATGTGTCCTTGCGTGGTACGGCACACAAACTGTGTGTGTGTGCCTTCTGTGGCAGAAAAGGCAGCAAAGAATCATAAGCACTAGAGAGTGGGAATCTCAAGTTTACACTGGAGTCTGGAGGAAGAACCTTGTTTTACAGTAGACTTCTGCAGAAACTTGAACTCTGTATGAGGCTTTCCGTGTATTATCAGTTAGGGGTCTCTGGTTGCAAGCAGAAGGAAAGAAACTGACTCTTTCAATTGAAAGCAAAACAGACAAAACTGTTGAGCCCCAGTACTGGCAGAGACCAGTGCATCTTCAGGGATCTAGCTCAGGTCTTGCCAATTTTTTTCTGCAAGGGGACAGATAGAAAATATTTTGATCTTTGTGGACCATACAGTCTCTGTCACAACTAACCAGCTCTGCTGCTGTAGCACAAAAGCAGGCATAGACAATAAACAAATGGGCATGGCTGTGTTCCAATAAAACTTTGTTTATAAAAACAGGTTGTGGGCCAAATTTGACTCCCAGACTGTGGTTTGTCAAATCCTGCTCTAGGTGGAGCAGTAACTACAGGAGAACTTCTTTTAAGTGTTTCTGTGTTAATGAATCCCTTTTACCTCTGAACCACCCTTGAGTTACTCTACTCAGGATTCAAATTCCCAGGAAAGTTTGTCCAGCTTGTTCCACTTGCTCACACCTTAACCAGGGCAGGGCAGAGTATTGTAATAGACAGTCCCACCAAGGTGGCATCCACTGGGGGAGGAATCGTTCCTTACAGGAGAATTGGGCTGCCAGATGTAGGGTGAGTATATGAGGCAGGTAAGAAAAGCAGATGGCCATTACCTCTCGCTTCTTTAAAGGGCATTTACCCTTTTTTTTGTCCAGTGGGGATGATAGGTGCAGGGTTTGTTCAAAGAAATATCTACCTAGAAAAATATGTCATCTAAAGAACATAGGAAAATTGTCAACAAAAGAAGTGCAGAGTGAAATTCTACAACACAGGCCTTGAAGTAAGAATCGCTGTTAATCAAAAAAGACAAAAGTGAACCTGGAGAAGATCAGGTACAACACTGCACCTGCGTGTGGGAGGATAAAGACCTATGCTGACCATGGGTTTGGAACTGTGCAGTACAGTTTCAGGTGTGCAGTTCAATTGCTTGGCCCCAGCTGAGCACTATCTCCATCTCTTTGGTCAGATCCTCAGGAGGAAACATCTGATTGGTCATTGGGCAGCGGTTGATTAGTTTGTCTTGGATTAGGTATCCATCCTTGCTCCAATAGGCAGTATTGAAGAGAAGGTAGAATGTGGCTTATGGAGCTGCTTCTGTCAGAAACTTGAATGGGACCAGGCAATAAATCCTGTGACCAGTGCCGTGGGAGTTAACAGGGATATGAGTTGTGACAGAGCCCTCCCTCAAGGAGTTTACTGTTTTGTTGGGCCATGCACTCACAGGAAACATAATAAAAGAACAACACAAGATTTCGTTATGAAGGGAAAAATTCAAGGGCCAAAATATGTGTATTCCAATCTATTTATAACATGGAAGTTCCTTTCAAACATTTCAAATTCTGGTCCCCAGACAAAGCCAATTAAAATAATAGTTCTCTTTGTTTTTTATTATGGACTAAGCTGTTTCAAAAGTAGAAAAGAAAATATTTTCAAGTTTAGGGTAAGTATACCAGAACCATCTGAGAATAGAGGTTGAACCATCTGAGAATATTTTAAAACACTCAAAATTTACCTAAATAAAAAATTACCTAAATATTTTCTCAGACAGCATTCATAAATCTATTTTCTTGCTCTATGCATATTTTTAAATTAAACTCAATATATTTTTAAATCTTCCATAATTTGACAAGCATAAGTAGGGAAATTGAACTGAGGTCCAATATGATAAGCAAAATATATTCACATCATTATATGAAAGAAGCTGACCAGCAAAAAGCAGCATTTACAGGTACTTTGAAATAACACAGGTGTGTGCTGAGGTTTGATAGAAAGCACAAAGCAGCCATTAGAACCTGGAACTCAAAACACTGTTGCAAATGCATTTTGATGTGATAACTTGTGGGAATTACATTGCTTTGAGAACTAGATGGTTATTTTATAGGCAAACTGTTAAGCCTCAGATTGAAGGATACTAGTAAACACTTTGGGTTTCAAAAGATAACAAAGTTATGGAAAAAACACTAAGATGTAGATAAATAAGAGAGCTTTGAGAAGATTGTCTGGGAAATTAGCTGAAATGCAAGCATAATTCTGTGACAGCCATGAGAGGGGTGCTAGACTGAACGTCCGTTCAAAGAGAGATTTATCCATATGAAGTCCAATGAAGTTCATTGGGAAATATACAGAAAGAAAGAAAATAAATTTTGCTACTGCCAGCACTAAGGTAGACCCTATAATTAAGGAAGAGATGGCATCATTACCTGTGAGAAAATGATGTCAAAGTGGTGTTCCATGTAAGTGAATGAGTTAATGTGAAAGCTTAATTTCAACAACTGGCTATTAGTTAAGGCATGTAATTTGATGCCTATGTTGAAAGGGAAGTCAAATATTGGTTCTAAATAAGCACTTGGAGTTTTGAAAAGAAAAGAATGTCTCAATAGACTGTGGTGTCATTCAACACCTGTGTACCTGTCAGAAATGCAGAGAAGATAAAGGAGGGCCATAAATAGGGCTGCTTTGGAAATAACAACACATTATCACTCATTAGACATTTTCTGGACACCAGCATTTACCAAACTCCTACACTAGACATTTACTGAAAACCTATTCAAGGCCTAACATGTGCAGAGGAGAAGCCATGTTTCTGCCTCCAGGTATTTATTATAAGACTTCTACATCAAACGACCCCACAGGAGGGAACATCTCACAACTGCTTTCTGTCCGTTGTGGACGATTTCTGTCACTTTTGTCTCTGACCTTTCAGTCAGCTGTTTTTGTGATCCTAAAGTGGAAATGGAGGTGGGGATTAACCTGTCGACTGACGTCTGATGTGTTCAGTGTTCTAGTACCTGTGCTGGCGGGTGGCAGCGCCGTGTCGTTGTATGTCAGGACGAGAACGGATACACCGCAAGTGACTGTGTGGAGAGAATCAAACCTGATGAGCAAAGAGCCTGCGAGTCTGGGCCGTGTCCTCAGTGGGCCTACGGTAACTGGGGAGAGGTGAGAGTAAAAGTCTGTTTATACGTCCTTTGGAAAAAACATAGAGTAATTTTGTATGACCAAACTGTGTTATTGTTCATAGTTTATTTGAAGTAAGGAGAATTAGCTCCAGCGAAAGCTTCTTGATTTGAGATTAACTAGGAGACCTGTCTTAATGCTAAACTACTTTAAAAGTGCATTCATGACTACTTGTATATAGACAGCTTGATTACATTGGAGAGGAAAATTAAGAAAGAATGCAGATAAATGCTAATTTAAATTGTCAACCTCTGCTAGTTAAAAAAGGTGAAGGCCTATAAAGTGATTAAAAATATGTATTAAATTAATTAATGGAAATTTTGACATCTTCTTCAGAATTTTGGGATGTTTGTGATACACTTATTCTCATAACATAATGTCTCCCATTATTTTAAACCCCCGATGAAACTGGAATGAATAGGTGCTATTTTTCCTATCAAAGTTGACTCCTTTTAAACATGAAGTGAATAAACTAGCTGTATATTCTCAAATAGTGAAATTCTTTAGCTGTTACTTTTTAGACTTTCCTAAAGAGTTGCCTGTTCTTACTTTTTAGACTATTTTAAAGAGTCTGACTGGTGAAGGGCAGTGGAGTATTTGAACCAGAGACAATTGGGTACCATTCCCAACCCTGACTCATATAAGCTCCGAGGCCTTGGCAAAATGTAACTTTGCCAAACATCTGCATCCTCTTCTTTAAATGGGGATGATAAAGGGCATTAAATTCATAGTATTCGTGGCTATTATATGCGATGGTGTGTGTCAAAAGCCTATCACATAGCCTTCAAGCAAAGATAACTACTATGGTAAAAATGATCATTATTATTAGTAATAATTATTATCCTTAGTATTACTATCATTATTAAATCAGCTATTGAGCCACTATTACACATAGGGCTTATATACTTATTGTTTTGTTCTCTTGAATTTACAGGGAGATCACATATTTAAAACTTGTTGAGTTGTTCTGTCTTGACTGTAAAATTTATAAAATAAAACATGAGGATTAACATCTTGGAGATTCCAGTGCCAAGAGGGGGAAGAGACAAATGAGATGAACAGGCACATGAGTGCACCCTCCTGCCTAACTGATATCATATGTTCACATTTCATGGTTTCATACACGTAACCCAGTAGTCATAGGCAGTCATTACAGAGCTTTTTGTTGACTTTCGTTGACAGTGCGTCATTCTAGAGGGCTTGGCTCAAAGGCAGGAAGGGAGAGTCAGGCTTTGCGAGTCATGTAGTATGGCTTTCCCAAAACTCCTCAAAACGTTTTCTCCTGTGGGACCCATGATTAAGCTTCTGTAATTGGACTGAAGCCAGAAGAGTACACTCATTCACTGGGATGCTTGCTTTCAGCACGGACCAGATCATTCCACATTCTGTGGGAGATCTGGCCTTGACACAGCAGGGAAACCAAATGTCAGTGTTCCTGGATGTGAGCACAGCAGTTTCCTATCCAAGAAATACAACTTGTTCCTGCCTCAGAAGTTTGGATCTGGCCAGGAGTCAGAACTTGATCCAACATTCCCATCATGCTGTTTATTCATTCTCAGGGAAAGTCATAGTTAGTCTAAGATTCGAAGATAACGTAAACTATTTTGACATCATAAAGGTCTTTGGAGATTGAAGTCACACAATAGCCAAAGGTTGGTGACAGCTTCTTAAAAGTTTCCAGGAAATAAAACTGGCAAAGTCATTATTTCTTTTATGTGGTACTGGGTGGGTTTTGGATATTTGATTTTTGTTTTATATACTGTAACCCTATCCTAAAAGCTTGTTACTCAATTGACCTTGATCAAGTTAATTAACCTCTTTTAAGCTTAGCTGCCCCATATATAAAATAGGGCAAATAATTATTTTCCCCTCTTGATGAGATCATAAGCATTGAGTGCAGGTAAAGAGGTAGCACTCAGTAAAATATACCTACCATTGAGGTAGAGAGCTGTTGTAGATATTACTTTGGATAATTCAATGTGGTTCTGTCTAAAGACTTACCTTGCCCTGTGCCAAAATAGAGTTCAACTAAGAAATATTTCTTATGGGAAAAGAAAATTTGCCATTGACTCTTCAGACAAAATAACTGTAGCCTTCCTTTTCCTTTTCACAGTGTTCTAAGCCATGCGGTGGAGGCTTACGAACAAGACTGGTGGTGTGTCAGCGTCCCAATGGTGAACAATTTCCAGATCTGAGCTGTGAAATTCTTGATAAGCCTCCAGATCGTGAGCTCTGTAACACACATGCTTGTCCTCAAGATGCTGCATGGAGCACTGGCCCTTGGAGTTCGGTACGGCACTATTAATGTTTGTTAGCCAAACTATCTAATATACCCAGTTCCAAGGTACTCTGGGGCATTCCTCTGCAACAGATGCTCACAAGGGCATTCCTGAAACTGTGTGATAAACAGTATATTATTTTCATTTTCTTCACATTGATATACAACAGAATTGATTGTTTATGATATTGCCAATGTGACTTTACAGAATACATGTACCTCATACAGGAGTGGTGCCAATGGCCAAGCAAAAGCTTCCTTTCATAGAGGGACTAGACTATATTTAGATTTAGATTTTTTTTTAAGAAACAAAATAACTTAATGTAATTGTTAAGCTCCAAAGTGATTTAAGCAGAAAACTCAATAGCAGGCATGCTTTCCTTTTCAAAGCTGTGGTTGTTTTGACTTTGGGAAGATTCCTACTTATTGAGGCCAAAGCAATGTAATTTGCTTTGTGTGATTTGCCACTATGTGACTCGGGTACAACTCTCAACACAATCGGCACAAAGGTTGTATTCATAAAACAGACTTAAATCATTTGAAATACACAGAAGGCCAACAGTGCACTCAGTGACCTGATGCTTTTCACTGTGTCTGAAATGTTTTCCATGAAGACACGAAGCCCAGATGACTATTAATTGCTTTGGTCCTAGGCTTCCTCTGCTGTCTGCTTAGTTGACATTGTGAGACAGGTTTCCACTCCAAATACTATGCAATCGTCCAGGGCAGCTCTGGGCAAACAGAAGGATCAGCAATATCAAAACAATACTTTGGCTAAGTTGTGCCATAACCTGTGGAACCATTAGGGTTGTTTCATACTAAACATTCCTTTAAATACAGTAATTGCACTGAAGCTGAAATTATGTTCTATTAAGTCATATGCAGAAAATTTTTTATATGATTCTAGGAAAAGTCTTAACCATTCCTGGAACCAGCTAAAGAGCAGATTAACTGACGTGGCATGCCTAATACCAGTTGATGCTTCTCATAATCAAGGGTTTCAGTGTCTGAAGGTAGAACACTAGCTATATAACCTCTGTCCTTTGTATTAAGTAGAAATCTAAATGAATTTAGAGAATCATCTCAACTGGTACTATTTAGCTGGGCTGTAGGATTTTATTCAAGAGCGTAAGAGATGCCAGGGTCAGATGAATGTTTACCTGGAGCATTTGTCAGCAGGACTGGCACCATCCCCACCCCAAAGTGAACACTTTGAAAAAGATTGGAAATAACCTTAGATTGTCAGGAACATCCTCTGACATTCTTAACTTCTTTAATTCGCCTATTACATATTATTCTTCATGAAATTCTCCCCTTTGAGCCCCTTATATTCTCACCCTATTTACTCAGCCAAGAACACCACCACAGCAGAATTATGTTTTAAAAAGTCTACTGGCTCTCCTAAAAGTTGTCTTTCTTTAATTCGACCAAAAAATGTCACCTAACCTTCAGGGGGAGGGGGTGTGTGCATATATAACACAGTGCAATATAATAATATAATACATATTGTATACTGTATATGATATACATGTATATATCATATACAATACAATATATATTAGTTGCCACAGTATTCTATTCTTTGAACACTTTCTAAATACAGTTCAAAATTTTTTACACAGGATCACCACCCTACCCCACACATATTTTAAATGCTTAAATTTTAAAATACAGTCTGCTATTTAATTTAACTGAAGACTTTAAGGGTTTTATTTTTACTATAGTTGTTCTTCTTGGAACTGCACAGAGATTTCTGAAACACAGAGAGAAAAAGATAGAGATTTTAATCCTCTGTTATGCACAGAAAGAAATACATGGATTTCTAAAATATTTTTGCTGCCTCTATGATTTTAATGCTTACTTTATAATGTGATCATTATTCAAATATATATTTAAATGCCTCTGCAGCCTAGCAGCAAGGCCACTCCTTCAAGACTTTTGTGATTTTCTTTAAAAATTAAATCAAAACTACTTTATTTAAATAGATATATTTATATTACTTAAAGGTATGTGTGTGAGGGCAATCTTTCAGATTCTTACTGTAGGATTTTCATTTTACTTTTATGTCGATTTTTGTGGATGCATTGGTACAATTTCATAGTAATTCTAAACTTAAGCATACCTCAGTGAATTGTGTCAACATCCATAAGCCCTGTCTGTGGTGCTTCATCAACTGACAGTGAAATTAACAACAAAAAGTATATTTGAGGTACTAACATGTTGCTTGCAACAGAAAGCAGACTAAATTTATCAGAGACCAAGGCTAACGATTGGTCCTTCAGCAGCTTGCTTTTTGTCCCCAAGGACTCCCATGCTGGAGATAACATGGAGAAACAACTGCCACTGTGAGTAGGCTTTTTCCAAAGTCCAAATGGAGACAGCGTAGTTCAACAATTGTTACTAAGGAGCAATAGTTAGGAAAGAAATTCCAAAACGGTGTTAATTCTAGTCTCTAAACTGAAGCTCCTGTGAACATAGGGTTCAAGTACCTGTTTTTAGGCCCTTAGTTCTACCTCAAGTCACTGTAAATTGATTGTGAGAAACATCCTCCAAAAATTCAGCCTTTTCTGTCTTCTTTATAATGTGTCCTTGCACTATTAGTTGATACTGTTTTATTTTTGAAATCAGGTTCTTCCACTGATAAGCTCTTGCAGTCAGCCTCAGAAGCTGACTGTGCAGCGAACGCACACATACCCTGTCTAGAGGGATACATTGGAAAGAGAACTCTGTACTATCAAATGCAGCCCAAACATGGATTAGAAATCCGCACTTCTAGAGTAAACTGACTCGTCAAGACAATTAAAGTAAAAAAGTGGCTAAGTGAGGGATGTTACCCATCCAAGCTGGTTCCATGGCATGCCTTTTTGGCCTTGCTCCATGTATCTGCTAGCTAGTCATCTTTCAGACTAGTCCTTCATAGGAGAAGTTGCTCATTTTGTTTTCCATGACAAACCTAAAAGTGTTCTTTGAGCCTTGCTTTAGGTGCTTTGGAATAATGCTTGTTGACCCAAACAATTAGAATTTATGATTTCACAAAGGAATGGTGCTTTTGTTTCTGCCTGGCCGATTTATGAATTTTCTCTACCTCATTTTCATATTAAAGTTTGCAGCTCTTGTAGGTAGAAAGAGGAAATGTTTGACATCAGCGATTTTATCACCTCACTGCATTTCTCTCTAGTAAAAAATAAAGAATATAAATATCACTATCATATTTTCTGAATACAGCTTTAAACAGCCAAGCCTAGTATTATCTGAATATTTTGAGCAGTACAGATTTCTATGTGTTTATATAATAAAGTATAATTTATTTTTCTATGTTATTTAATTTTATATGCAATGTTTAAAAATCAGTGTTTATCAGCAGACTGTAAAGTCAAATAGGCTATGTGAATTAGAAATTCATTTGTATGTTTCTTTTGGTTTTTAAAAGGTACACTTTAATTTTATTTGCCTCCAACCTGTACCATCCCTCCCCAAATCTGAGTAGCCAAATGTCAAGCTTTATGTAACTGGATAGTTTAAAATGTATAATCTAAAGGGGAATACTTCTAAAAATATTTTGAATTGGAAATGATGCTTAGTGATATAAACAAAAATATATGAGGCTTAACATTTGTTGGGTTTTTTCTTTTCTAATACTGTTGTCCTGATTTATTGAGCCTGAGCTATGAAACATTAATGCTCCATTTATTAAATTTGTAGATAATAATAAAACATAGCCAGAAGATAAAATGAGTGATTAGAAGAAATGATTCTACACATGTAAGAGGACTAGGTATAGGAAAGAGCTCACCTAAAGTGCACAAATTTCATCACACCTTATTCTTTGTGTTCAGGTAGCAGTAAATACTTCAACATTTGTCAGTTCTGTTATTTGTTTGCCCGCAGTACATTTCAGAAAAAATTTCTTATTAAAGAAAATATTGGAACAATAAGGTTGTAACTTTCAAGAGAGCCACACTTTTCAAAAAATTATAAATCATAAAGGTGAGCCCAGTCTCCTATTGATTGCACATCCCCCTACGAAGCCTCCAGTTTTCATTATCACTTATTATGGTAATTGAGGGTGAAAGGACTAAAGTAAGGGAGTTTTTATATGAGTTTGACATTTTATAAGGTGCCAAATAAGGTGAAAATAATAACTTTATAAGGTGAAACTAATAACTCTTGAAAGCAGATGATCATACCTAATATTTACTGAGTATTAACTATGTACCAAGCCAAGTTAAGCAGATACACATCACATTCAATCCCCATGTTACCCTGTGACGGAGGTGTTTTTATGAATATAGTTGACTATATGATAATCTACTTTAGTGACAAGACTTCAATGTCAGTATACTAGCTGTATTAATCCTGCTTATCTTGATAGAAACAAACAACCTATGTTCATAATGAAATACTTAAACCCCTGTTCATATTCAGTAAAGGACATGCCTAACAGTCACACTCCATCTAACCTCAACACTTCTGAGCTAATGTTGCCCATTTCACTCCAATGACAGAAAATACAAATTTAGCACTGTTATTGGTAAATTTCCATAACCAGCAGTTAGGAACACTTCAGATAGCTAGTTATGTTGAGGGAATGGCAAAACACATCTCTCTTTCATTTTAAAGATATCATGTTAGCCAGATTAGGAGCATGATGTAAAGATTTGACCACAAGGAATATCACATTAAATGCATATACATTTTTTATAAATATGAGATGTTTTACTAACAAAGACACATTTTAAACATACTGTTTTAGTGCCTTTTAAAAAAGAAATAAGAAACACATTATTTGGCTTATCAAATTGGAGTATAAAAAATTAGGTAACTTTTTAAATCAAAACATCACAACATATAACATTATTAAATTTACCTGAATTCAGTGCAGAGTAAGACTTTATAAACCACTCTACTGAAAATGTGTTCAAAACAAGAACAGCACTGGCCTGCATCTATTTCGCTGGACATAAAACTTAGCTGTCCTTTTCCCTCCTAGTATTTATAGTGATTGTATGCCTTCTGACAGCTGATATTTTGTGATAGCTTGACAGATTTCCACTCTTACAGTTTTAAAAAGTCCAAAGGTAAGGACAGGGGCGGGTCAGGAGATGGAGGGTGATGAGCCTCTGAGGAAGAGGGAAGGTCCTGGTGCTGACGCACATCAGAGAGCTGCCCTTCTGGAATGGAAAGCACCGGGACTGGAATGCAGGGTGGGAGGTAGAGGGTGAGTCCGAGTCCAACTGGCTGGCAGGCAAGCCTGATTAGTAAATGCAGTTGAGGAAGATTTATTTTATGAGGGGGGAGTAAAAAACTCTGGGTCATTCCTTAAAAAATAAAAGTCATTCATTTTCAGCATATACTTTTAATGTGCCTGCTGTGAGCCAGGCAGTTCTAGGTGCTAAGGATATAGCAATAAACAAGTCAGCAATTCATTCTAGTGGAGAAAGAGAAAATTCAGCATTAAAGGAATAAAATTACACATGTAATTAAAGAATAAACCCTTTTTTTCCTAGCAGCCCCACTACAACCATAAAAATAAAAATATATATTGCTATTAGGATATATAGAGAGAGGTGGGCAAAATTATGTTAATAATAAATAATACAATAATTAATAAATTAATAGTACAAGGATAAATTGTTTCACGTACTCATAACTGTAAACCTACTTTTGCCCATATATAAATAATACATATTATTTATATATAATATATAAATAATATACATATATAATATGTATATTATACATATTATATATAATCTTTATGGCTGCTCATGAACTTTTTTTAATAAATACAAATTGTTGATCCCATCTTCTTTTTAAATGTGCAATTGCCCAACCATTTTCAGGGATGAATGCTCCCTGGCTGATGGCATGGAACCTTAAAAACCTCCTAGCAGGGAATATCCTTCTACTCACTTTTACACTAGAACCTGGAAGTGAGTTCAGTGGTCTGAGAGCCAGGATAAATGGAGGGCCTGGCTGGCTGCCTCTCCCTGCCACAGTTCTCAGCCTCCACACACATGTGGGAAGTTGTGGCCGAGCAAGCTCCCCCTGTTGTTATGCAGTAGGTACAGTAAGATCTGGAATGCGTGTGTTGCCACCCACCACCTTTGCTTCTTGTTGTTTCCTCTAAAGCAGGATCATTTTCATGAATGGTTTTAATGACCACAACTTCCCTTTCCAGAAATTTATACAATAGAGCATGGGCAGCCCAGAAAAGAGTGTGCAGGAAGTTGCATGGAAGATAGTCAACATCGGTTGACTCTACAAAGCCATCACTCTTAGCCAGATCTGCATCCCCTTTTCTCCTCTTAGAAAGAGGTTATGCTGTGGCCAATACAGCTCAGTAACTCTCTATCATGATGGAAATGTTTTCTGCCTTTGTTCTCTGATATGGAGGCCACTAGCCACATGGGCTAATACTGAGCGCTTGAAATGTAGCTAAGTTCCACAGGGAAGTGTATTTTGAATTGTATTTAATTTTAATTACTCTAAATTCAAACAGCCACCTGTGACTGGTGGCTACCATACTTGGCCAGGGCAACCTCAGGCAACAGTGCAACTTTAGCAATTAATAATAAACTAGCAAAGAAGTCAATAAACTTATAAAAATAAGTTGAGGAGAAAACCCTGTATCAGCATATAAGAGGCCCTACGTAGGATGCCCTTCCCTGCAATGAGTAGCATTCTCTTGCCATTCTTCTGTGTTGTGCCTTTGTTCTAAAACACTTCAGTGGGTGTTCCCTGACAGCTGGGCTTTAGAAAAAAACAGGACAATAAAAAAGAGAGGCTATCAGAACCAGCTGTCTTGAGAGTAGTAACTCTAGGGCTGCAATGTAAAAACAGCTGTTAAAACAAATGCTCCTCTTGTGCATCTCAGAGTTCAAGTTCATCGTGGCAGTAAGTTCAGTTAAGGAGAAAGAATGTTTATGTGTTCAGTGGGCTGAAAGGGCAAGGCTTGATTGATGCTTTTTAGGAGAAGGCAAAAATGGAAACTGCCAGGTAGCCACCTTGCAGAAGCTTTTAGGAAGGCATCTTTTCACATTTACTGAGCCCAGTAGGTGAAGGTTGAGCAGGTTAGCTTTGCAGGGCTCTGTTTCAAAGACACTTCAGGTGAAGCAAAGTTGAGGTAATGTCTCTTCTGTCACTGTAATTGTCATCATTTAACTTCCCAAAACTTAGCTGCTGCAACATTAAGAAAACCCTTATGGATTCATTCACATTCATATTCCATATGGATGCCCCCCAAAATTAAAGTTTATGCAACAACATTGGCTGCAAATTGACTTATGATGTCATCGATTCCCTTTTCCAGTGGCCAAATAAAATTTGTTTTTTCCTTTAGGACAATGACCTGAATTAAACTAAACCATGCAGATGGGTTTTTTTTTTCTTTTAAAAAGCTCTTACAAATTTATTATGCTTACTCTCAGGTTGTCTGTGCACTAAAATGGGAAACAATTCAAAAAATTCTTCCTGGGCCACTGTCCTCTGAAATATCTCAAAAAGTGGATGAATAGATAGCTTCAGTTATCCATAAAGAGCAGTTTTTCCCTCCTTTAGTTTTGCATAATGTACTTCTGTTGGTGGGGAAAATGGCACCAGGTGTTAGACAGTTGGAGTCAGACTGGACCTTGGTTCAGCAACCTCGATACTTGAGTTCTGGCTAAGAAAGAATTCAGAGTGAAGACTCAAACCATAAGAAAAAGTTTAAAAGTCATAGAGGTAGAAGAAGGTATGGGGTCAGAAAATAAGTTACAGCGGCAAAAGAAGGGCCCTTGGAACTTAGGAGAAAGAAAAGTAAAGGCAGCACACCAGTGAGGGGTAAGAGGGGGGATGGAAAAAATGCGGGTGTGCTCTCAAGGGGGAGAGTGTGCTGGGTCCTCCATCCTAAGGGCTTTTAAGGGCAGAGATTTTAGGGGAGGTCCCAGGGGAGGCTCTCCATAGAATATTCATCAGCTTTCCAGGTGTGTCTTCTAAGGGTCATGGGTTCCACTGATTGATTGGTCAGCACTAAGGCAGGCAGTCATGAGTCAATGCAACTGACCCTGATGTCAGCCATGGCACCTTTGTCTGGTTTTGCTGCTTGTCTGGGCCTGGAGCTGAAACACAACTGAGGCCTAGATGTTATCCCTAGGGCTTAATGCTTGAGGGAGTAGTCTTGCAAGGGCCCGCATGGGAGTCATATGAGGCCACTCCTTAGCACCTTGTTCCCCCTCCAAGGGGTCTACCTCATGCTAGTGACATACCAGGGCAGGAAAGGTCAGGGGAGGGTTTGAACTGCATGACCAGTGATATGAAAGGTCAGGAGAGGGTCCGAACCACAAGACCAGCAATATGAAAAGTCAGGAAGTCAAAACCAGATGACCAGCAGTATGCTAGGGGAGGAAAGGTTACCCCAGGGATGAGATCTTGTTTTCCCTATTTTGCCCATTGCTAGACACCCATGGCTTTTCTGCCATGGTTACCTGTACCTGGCTCAGCTTCCTCTGCTCATGTCTGTCTTAAGTATCTACCACATTTCCCTCCATAATTTTAGGGAGGACTTTGTTTTTTTTTATTATAACAACCACATTTTGAAACATTTACTTTTTGTTAGGAAATATGCCAAAACAGTTTAATCACATAATCTAATTTAACCTTCTCTGTTTGATGAAGTTAGCACCATCAGAAAAGTTAACCAGTTGTTTTTTGGTCACACTGCTAGGAAGTAGCTAAAGCAGAATTTGAATCAGGGATCTCTAACTTTCAAACCCCTGGTATTAACCAATGTATAATCTCTTCAGAATAATGTTTACTTGGTGAAGTGGTGGAATGCGTCCTCTGGAAAGAGAATGTCTATAATCTAAGATTTTCTGTTCTCCTGGGTTATAACTACTTGAAACATTCTGGAATTAATGAGCCATTTACAAATTTTGCTCAGAGCTCTAAGGGGATACATATGAGAAAACTGTTTCTTTTAAAATTAAACCAAGCAGTAAAGTGCAAAATTTGGGCTTTGTAGATGATTCTGAGGGGAGGGAAGCATGTAGTACTGAGTAAGCATACATTAGGTGATATTTCTGACTTTTTAATATACAAAAAGAAATACAATAACTTTAGGTAATAAATCTAAGTGTTTTCTTTATTCGGTAGATATAGAGATAATCAGGATGATAAGTCAGGCTTTGTTAAAGCCCGTTAGGGAATTTGCAGATGTGTGTGATAAGGCTTGTTGTAGAGCATGCATGCTACTGTGCTACAATAACTCTGAAAATGATAAAATTAAAATTTATTAAAAAGTTATCTCACACTAATAACTCTCTAGTTGAGGTAAAACAAATGAAATGCTTTGAGATATCTCCCAAACTATTTCTGGAGCTGAAGCTAAGCTACAAGAGTGGAACTCTACTTTTGGCAAGCTTTACTCATTCCCATTAATAGGTAGGACAGCCAGCCATTCTGAATTCTGGCTTTGCATTCTCTTCCTGACTTCACCCTCCTTCCCCACTGCCGCTGTCTCTCCTGCTCCATGTGGCAGGTGAATGATAAGACTTGGTTATGGTAGGAAGCTGTGTAAGATGAAGGGAGGGGAAATATAACAGGGAAAAAAAGTGGGTTTGGTTACTTTTTCTTAAACAGAGGAAGAAATGTAGAAACAGACAGTAGAAGTGAAAAACATGTTTCCCAAAGCATTTATTTAATTCACCCAAACCTTAATTTCCTTTGGGCTGAAGAGGCCCACTGTTCAAACCTGCTGCTTTTCTCAATGTGGGTATACCCGTAAACAACATAGAAATGAATGAATGAGCCTAGCTACTCAGGAGCTGAACTCTTGATTACGTTAGCCCAGAGATGTGGAAATAAGGGTTACTTTGCAGGAAGGAATCATTTTAAAAAATACATAGGATTTGACAATGGTGTTGTGTCAGTGATTTCCTGACTTGTGCAGCTGTATTTATGTAGGAGATACTCTTGATCTGGGGAAACTGGTGTTTTCGAGTGATGGGACATTATGTCTAAAAATTCCTCTCAAATTGCCCAGGAAAAGACAAAATAATACTGGCATATGTATGTGTATGTATAGGTAAGAAGGAGTGTGTGGTGAAATGTTGGAAGTTGGGGGATCTGGGTAAGGGGATTAAGAGTTCTTGGTATGCTCTTGCCATTTCTCTTTAAATTTGAAAACTTTTAAAACTGGTCACTTTAAAATTTTTCTTAGAGAAACATAAATATGTTAAGAGTGTATTGTACTTCACAAGAAAGTGAAGAGTAGGTCTAGACTTATTTCAGGACTTTAAAATTTTTGACACATTTTACAAAACAGTTTTCAATCTCAGATTTGTGCTGTAACATCATAATAAAAATGGGTACTCTAGCCAGAGCTCAGCATAAACAGAACCTTTCCTCGTTTTTTATTGGCTTTTTTCCTGTGGCTTTCTCTTCTAGTCCCTTCTCCCTCCCTCCCTTCACCTCCTCCCACCCAGGCAGCTGAAATGAAAAACCTCTGGGAATGCTGTTTTTCTTTTTTTTCCTCCCCTTTTCCCAGGGAAATAATGCGCTTTCATAGCAAGTCTTGTCAGTATACTTGGACATATACAGACTCATATTTTCTATCCACTGCTCCCAGTCAAAACCCAGATTCCTTTGAAAACAAAAATGTGTACTGTTTGTTTTCCTTGCACTTAATAAAAGCTCTCCAACCAACTCACCTATTCCTGCATTGCAGTTTGCCCTTTCTTAATGAAATCACTACTTTCTCCTCATTGGTTGTCTCTTAATCGGACATGAATCATCAGGGTCCCCTTAGCAACAACAGGTCATGGAATATGTCAGGGAGGAAGTGCTGTGCAGAAGATCATGGTTGTTCATGGTAGTTAGCATCTCCGTGCCTATACATGGGAATTGATTTCACATTGTACAGGTCATTTTCTCTATAGATCAGGGCTTCCCGACCTTTCTAGCATAAGATCTTGACCTTGTTGGATTGATGTTCAGCACGCCATTCACAAAGAGGCTCTGTGTGCCTTGCCCCATCAATTAAAATCAATTCAGTTTTGAGAGCTTGTTAAAGGACTTTCTCAAAGCCTCGGGATAATTCAGTGATTCTCAACTGGAAGTGATTTTTACCCTCACTCCCACACCAAGTGGACACTGGGCAATGTCTGGAGATACTATTAGTTGTCACAAGTGAGTTCTGGATGCTGCTGGTCTCTAGTGATTAGAAACCAGGGATGTGGAGCATTCTGTGTGCCGCTTCTGGGTTCTTGCTTTGTCTTTTCACGCTTGCTTCCACCGCTGCCCTGAGGAAGATTGCGCACCTGCAGGCCAGCCAGTGCAGCAGTGAGATCAGTGCTAAGTTCTGGGAGGTGATAAGGGATGAGTTTGGCATCCACCCTACTAGCACTTACCACAGGGACAGCAACCTGCAGCTGAAGCAGATCAATGTGTACTGCAATGAGGCCACTGGTTACAAGTTTGTGACCACACCTCCATGCTCATGAACTTGGAACTGGGCACCCTGGACTCTGTGCACCTGGGGCCCTTTAATCTTGAGGCTGGACAGCTTTGTCTTTGGTCAGAGCAGTGCCAGGAGCAACTTGGCCAAGGGGCACTACAGGGAAGATGTGGAGCTTGTCTATTTGGTGCTGGAGTCCTGAGGAAGGAAGCAGAGAGCTGTGACTGCCTGCAGGGCTTCCACCAAACCCACTCCTTGGGTGGGGGGCAGGGCTGGGTCTAGGATGGTCACCCTCCTCATCAGCAAGGTCAGGGAGGAGCACCCAGACAGGATCATGAACACCTTAAGCGTGGTGCTCTTGCCCAAGGTGTCAGACACCATGATGTAGCCCTACAGTGCCACCTTCTCAGTCCACCAGCTGGTGGAGAGCACAGACAAGACCTACTGCATTGACAACAAGGCCCTGTATGACATCTGCTTCAGAACCCTAAAGCTGATCACACCCACCTATGATGACCTGATCCACCTTGTGTCAGTCACCATAAGTGGGGTCACCATCTGCCTGCACTTTCCTGGCCAGCTCAATGCTGGATGTCAACATGATGCCTTTCCCCCACCTGCATTTCTTCGTGTCCAGCTTTACCACCTGCTCACCAGCCAGGGCAGCCAGCAGTACTGGGCCCTGACGGTCCCTGAGATCACAGATGTTCAATGCTAAGAACATGATGGTCGCCTGCAACCTGCACCCTGCTGTGCTACCTGGCCATGGCAGCTATTTTGGGGGCCACATGCCCACAAAGGAGGTGGACAAGCAAATGCTTAATATCCAGAATAAAAGTAGCAGCTATCTTGTTGTACTAGGACGCCATGGCTGAGGAGGAGGGTGAGTTTGAGGAGGAAGGAGAGGAGGAGGTGGTCTAGAACTGTCTGGTACCCAGGAAAGTATGGAAGCCATAAAAACTCTTCATTCACTCACAACCTGTCCTCTGAGTGCCCTGTCTCACTGTGTGTGCCTCCTCTTTTCCTGTCTTGACAGCACATGCTGTACAGGCACCACCATTAAAGCATTTTGATAGTGCAAAAAAAAAAAAGAAAAGAAACCAGGAATGTTGCTGATCATTTTACATACAGAACATAGCCCCCAACAACAATGAATTATCTCACCCAAAATGCTGAAATAGTGCCAAGACTGAGAAACTTTGTGGAGACATCTGGTGAACAGAGAGAGGACTCACAGTCAAAAGTCAAAGTTGAAGGCACAGTCACAAGCCCTGTGGAATGACACTGGTTAAGTTGTTAGAAAGCACTTCTCTCTGGAGAGTTAAATTTTTCATAAAATATTATGTGTGGGATCCGAGGAAGCCATCAAAGTCAGTCAGAGATTCTCAAGGATAAGTTAAAATGTCAGAGTCTCCAAATCATCTCACCAGACTGAATTTGCAAACCAACAAGCAGTGTCACTCATTCTTTTTTTGGAGGAAGGAGGGGAGTTGTAAAGACATGCAAATGTACCCAAGGTGACCCATAGGCACTCTGCATGGCAACATTGACAGGAGTGACCAACTTTGGAAAGAAAGACATAACATGAGAATGGACATCTCTGAGAAAACCAGGGTTACTCTAACATGTTATACATTTGGATCATTCTGATAACACATTCACACATACACATTTTTTTCGATTTTATATTTCAAACAGTACCTCCCTCATCCACAATTGAATCAGCACATATTCAGTGGCCCAACTATATCTAGGAACTGGTATCAAGATTTGAATATTTAGATGGGGGGTGGTTACTTTTTTAAGAGTAGGATTAATCCTAGTTCACCTTTTATCTAAGAAACAGCAGACTGGGTTTCTGATTGAGGACTAAGATGGTGGGTGGTACAGAAAGTATTCCATGGCTTGTAAACAGATATGAAGCAGGGTTTCTTAACCTCAGTACTATTGACATTTGGGACTATATAATTCTTGGTTGTGGGGCTGGTTTGTGCACTGTAGCATGGATGCCAATAGCATATCCTCTTGGTTGTGATAACCAAAAATGTCTTCAGGCATTGCCAAATGTCCCCTTGGCAATAATATCACCCCAGCTCCCATAATTTTATGGACTTCTTAGAGAACTTTCCTTCTTACATTCTCATGTATAATCTGCAGCATTTCCCAAATACGTTTGATAACAATCCCTATTTTTAAAGTCAGAGGGTCTTTGAGATTATAAACTTGTTTCCTCCCTCCTCTCAGGGAAGATAAATCATTACATCAGCTTTTGTCCTTAGTTATTTCCCCACCTGTTTGTTGTTTTGTTTTGTTTTGAACCCGTCAGAGGAATCCATACGTAGATGGTCTGCATTTCCCAATGTGTGGCATTAATTTGGCTTTTCAGTACATGAACTTCCAGGGAAGAAAGTTTCTGAAGTTCTGCCTCTCCACATCTCCCTTTTCCACTTTCCAAATCATCTCATGCCATACAGACACACATATATAGACTCAATGACAGGCACAATTCTAAGATTGGTGGGTCAGAGAACATTTAGGTGATACATCTCCTGGGCCTAGAAGGAAAATCAATCTCAGCTCTTCTCCTTCAAAAACATCACTGACGATGGCCGTAAACCCTAGTACTGACTCCAAAGTATTGAGACTGGAGAAGAAATCTATCAGTAGAGGAAAAGGAAGCAAAATGAACAAGACACTGTCATCAACCTCAGAAATTTTATGATAGAACCGAAGCGCTAATGAAATATTGGACCTTTCTGACAATGTTTAAACTTTATTTGATGGAAGACCACAGAAATTTTTATTAAAAGAAGAGATGCACACTGGTGCCCAGTGCATAAGGGGTCTTGGTTCTTCATTGGGCAAGTAAGTGCCACCTTCCAGAATTAACTGGAACCTTAAATTACTAATGGACTATGTAAAAAACCCTGTAAATTAGAAACTGATCCCTGTCCTGGTTGTTCAGGTGGTCCTGTACACCAAAAATGTTGCAGGTTTGATTCCCTGTCAGGGCACATACCTAGGTTGTGGGTTTAATCCCTGCCTGGGGCACATACAGGAGGCAACCTATTGATGTTTCTCTCTTTCTCTCTCCAAAATCAATAAAAACCTATCCCCCAGTGAGGAAATAAATATTAAATAAATAAATAAAATTAGAAATTGAGTTTTGCCTTTTACCTAATTATAAAGTTACCAGTGATTTCTAGGTTATAATTTGGACACATGCAAATCTTTAATAAATAAATAAATGAGAAGACACAGTTACCACTGAAAAGCTCACTTCTCAAAATAATGAGCTTCTCCATATCACAGTCACCAAATGATAACCAGCCTTACATTTCTTGATGTGGCACACAAACGTGCCCATCTGAAGTTGACCAGATAGATTTGACTGGAAGTGGAGAAATAATGACAAAGGCCCCCATTTACTGAGCATCTGCTATGAGCCAAGCCCTGGGTTGGTACTTTATATGCATTACTGTTAATCCTCGTGTAATCCTTGCAAAACGGATCTTATTATGCAGGTAGGAAAACTGATCTACAGGGAGGCTAAGCAAGTTTCTCAACATCTTATAATCAGTAATACTTGTATTCCGGACGTGACTGACCCCCAATCCCCATGTTTTCCCACTTTCTTTCTGTTAAGGCTTTCAAAACTTTTAGAAATACTGATTTTTGATGTGTGACACATAAAAGAAATACTCTCTTGTCCAAGCGGAAACCAGTGTAGTGCTCCTCTGCATTTTAAAAGCCATAGATGCTTGGTCCTTAGGATCTGAATGTTTCCCACGGATTTTTAGCCAGGCCTCGGTGTTGTTTATTTTAGTTATCAAAAGTGGGAGGTAGCTAAATAGTTACAATTTTGAATAAAACAATTTTAACACTGCACTTTGTTTTGAGTGATTTTTAAAGTAACTCAGAAATTGGACTTGCTTACCTAGAGTTCCCAGACTAGAGCTCTGAAAAGGGTTGCTTCTCCCTGGACATTTTGGACATTTACAGCTCCCTAGAATAGCATGACATGCCATTCCATACATTTGCACAGAGAGGTCTGCGGGACTAAGAAAACTAGATCTTGCCCTGGCCAGGTAGCTCTGGTGGTTAGAGCATCATCCCAATATGCCAAGTTTGCGGGATTGATCCACAGTCAGGGCACACACAAGAATCAACCAATGAATGCCTAAATAAGTGGATGTTTCCCTTCCCCCTCCCCCCACTTCTTTCTCTCTCTCTGAAAATCTTTAAAAAAAATTTTTTACAAAGAGAAAACTAGGTCTTTCTAGACATGGCCTGATCCTAGTATTTCGGTAGCAATTATCCCCTTAAAAGAGAGGCTTGTAGTGGCTAGTTTGTAGAGAGTGTACAGGCAGTGGCAATGATTCATTTCTATCAAAATCTCAGGACTCATGCTAGTTTTGTAGTCCTGGATATCATATAATTTTAAGGCCTTTTTCTAAATGAAAAAGAAAACTTTAAAAAATCAGGTTGAACATTTTGACACAGTGTTTTGGAACAAAAGTGTGAGTTTTCAGTTTTCTGCTTACAGATGTTCCTCCCCCTGGAGTGGAAAGAGATAATACCTGGCCTAGATAGAATCCATTCTTGTCTATTACATTTCTTTGTAGTCTGTTTTAAATCTGTATATCTACATTTTCCCACCCGTCAAAGGTATCATTCTAGGGTGACATCTTTGGGGAAGAGGAATGTTATGTGACACTCAGGGTATGTGGTGGTGTCCCTGGCTCAGAGCCAAAGTTTCCATGCCAGTCTTGGCTTTGCAGGGCAGTGTGGCATTCTGAGCTCCTGCCTGCTGCTGCTTGCCATCTGTTATCTTATATCACATTCTCAGATAAACTTTCTTTCAGATGTCCCCAGTGCAGTATTTAGTTCAGTAACCATAAATTAAGTATTAAACCACAAGAGTGCTTAGCTGGTTTTGGACTGAGTAGACACAGGCAATAGGAAAGAGCAATGGTTATTTATTTGGTCTGTATAGTGAGCTGAGCATTGTGCAGAATGTTTACTCAATCCTTAGAAATTCTTGTGATATAAGTGCTTCTAGATTCTATTAGACATATTCACTCACTGATTCATGCATTCATTTGTGTGTCCCATAAGTATTTGAGTGTTTTCTATAAGCCAGGCACTGCTCTAGCTGCTGAGGATATAGCAGCAAACAAAACACAAAAATCCTTGAACTCACTGAACTTACATTCTCTTGGGGTTGGGGAGATAACCTATAAATAACAAACAAGAAAGAAAGGGTAAACTATATATTGTGAAAGTGATTAGTGACATAGATAAAACTAAATTAGAGAAGAGGAATAGAAATAGCAAGGAAGAGGAGGGAGAAACTGTAATTTGAAGGACATCAGGCAAGACTCCACTTGGAAGCTGACATTTGAGCAAAGATTTGGGAAAATCTTTGAGAAAAGAGTATTCCAGGGTCAGACTTGGAGACAGGAGTACACCATGCATATCTTGGTGATAGCAAGGAGGTCAGTATGACTATGACAGAAGGAATGGGGTGGAATATGAAATAGAGATACAGTTGTGGAAGAGGAATGTGGAGGTATTTCACAGGAGGTTAGAACATTGGAGGGGGTTTTGCTTATGCTTAGTGAAGTAGGAAGCTATTGAGGGAAGAGGGGGATTGAGTAGGAACATGAATTTGTTTTAAAAGAATGATTCTGGCTTCTGAATTTAGAAGAAGCTAGAGGAGGAACAAATATAGAAACAGACCATTAGGAAGCCACTGCAGTAACTCAGAGAATGTTCACAATGGAAGTGGTGAAAGTGATGAGAGTCTGATGTATTTTTAAGGTACTGCTGAAGGATCAACTGAGCACTCAGGTATGGGTGCTCAGTTGATCAAGAGAAAGGAAGGATTTGGAGTGACTCCAAGTGCTGTGCACTGGACAAGTGGGAGGGTGCAGTTTCCATTGATGGAAATGGGGAAGGCTGTAGGAAGAACAGAGTTGCAGAAGAAAACCAGGACTTCTGTTTTGAACATGTTTAGTTTGAGATGCTTATTAATCATCATTTCATATCTCTAACTGAACAAAATTGGAAAGAAATACTTGCTGGGTTAAACATCTTGCACAAAGTAAAAGAGAGTACTGGTCAACCAGGTCTGATTGATTCCAAAACCAAGTTTATAACTATTATCTTCTTCTGCCTAAACCCTTGTATTTCCATTTGAATAAATCACAGAGTCGTATAGGACAATTTAAACTCACATAAAACCATCAAACATAATTTTAGCCACTTCTAATGCTAAGTCTTTCATATTGTGAGCCACTTACACTTTATCTAGTTTGTATTGTTTCTACTCATTCTTTCATAGTGGTACTTTTGAGCCATTTCTTTACTAAGAGATAAGCAGGAGGAGGAGACAAGAAAAACCACAAAGAACTTGAATAGTGCATATTGACAGTGACTTGGTCTTATCTGAACTCTCAGTACAGCAATGCAAAGTTGGAGGATGAGCGTCTAACTTAATAATGCTTAAAAGGACCTTTCCCCTCCTGCTAAGATATATTTCTCTGGATACAAACTCAGATATAATGCATATCTGAGTTCTAAGGTGGGATTAATATCTACCCAAAAGCAAATTGATTACATGGACTACTTTCCAAAAAAAGTTGTAAATTTTTCAGTGTTAAGATGCTTCATGTGTTGGTATGTAAAAATGTCCTTTTCATACCAGATTGGTGGAGGAAGGGCTAAGCAGACAGAAAAAGCAAAACTGGAAAATGCAATTAAATGAACTCTGTCCTGGTATCTTTTAAATTACTAAATGAAATATAGACTAGCTCTTTGGTAGGAGGAAGTGATTCAAGGGCTGGACATTGGTTAGGTACGTGAAAGTCCAGAGACCACCTGCATGGATTGCTTTTCTATAGAGGCATTCCCAAAGGTGACTTAAGCTTCCTGGGTGCCTGTGACAGTAGCACAAGTCACAGGTGGGTGTTCCTGAGTGTAGTCATCTTCTAGCAGAATGACATCTCCAAGGAGGCTTGAACCCTCCTACCTAGGCCTTCAATTACAGTCCACCTTCAAAGTGCCAAGAAACTTTGGTCACCATTCTCATTGGCCATAGCTTTTCCATCTATTACTTACTCAGACACTTCTTCGGTTACCTTTGCAACAGCGGAGAATGAGGATCCTGGAACAAATATCTCACCCACTACCCTCCCTGTCTTCCAAACTACCTTCATAGATAATCCTGTGGCAAGCAAAGAGCATGGGTCTTTGTACCATCTTCACTTCTTTCCTGAAAAATGCCAATATCATTATTTTGCTGAAGTTAGTTACAAATAATCATCATGTATGACACTGAAAGGGAAAAGAAGTTGTATAAAAAGAGTCAATGTGCTTGGGAACGGGGAATTGGAGGGCATGGCAGGGGTAAAACAGGGCCTGGTGATATAGGATGCCTCAAGTTCCTGGGGTCACCACTGGATATAGCCACAATCAAATTCACAAGATGCTGCTTGTGCAGATTTGCTTGGTTTTTGTTTTCTATCTTTGTAAGTAGAAAAACTATAATATTTATATTCTTGCAGAACAAAAATAACCCCAATTTGAGTTTCACAACCTGCATAGATAATCTCATATACTGCTATATTTAATGTTACAATTTATCCCCCTCCCTGTACAAATTTACTTTATTTTGAGGTTGGGAGGGGGCAGCTGTGCCTCATAATTCTTGGGGTTAATGACAGGTGTTGGGCACAAGCACATACCTCTCCCTGTCTCCCCCTATTTGCCTGGCACTGTCCTTGCCCTAAGGAGGCACATGCAGGGACACCTAGTTGGCTATAGTATTGATGGCAGCCTCCAAGTATATGCCAAATGCTGACATGTGGATCTTAGTGCCTTTTCTCTTGCAGTCTTAGACCTCTGTAGCACTGCAAAGGCTAGGGGTGTCAGGGCAATGGGGATGGGATGGTGGCTTAATACCCCCTCCAGCTAGGAGACTATGACTCTGCATCTGCTTTCTACCATGGTGTTCCCTGCCAGTCTTATGCTTTCTCAGCTCCTTTTCATGGTAGTAAGTGCCATGGTGGTCCTGGACATCAACAGCCATCAGGCAGGCCTGTCAGCACTGGCTTTACGCCCTGAAGTAATAGCCTTGTTCCCTGGCAAAGCTTTCTCTTCTTCAGCCTAAGTCATTTTGGTTCCCTGATGGCCCCATTTAGAGCCATTCTTGTGTTGTAAGAGACACTATAAAAAATCCCTAAATATGTCATACCTGCCAATGAGATGTTCTTTGACAAAGAACTGTGACCAGAGCAGGGAAGTGAGTGGATATGTATTCAGTAATGATGATCACTGATGTTGAGTCTGTGTTTCAAGACATTTAAGCAAAACATAATCAAAACACATGAGAAACAGAAGTAGCTTTTGAGATAATAAGTGTGAACAGGAAATCATGGAGCAGAAAAGAGATGTGGCATTCAGAAGTGGTCTTTCTTTCCCTCACTTGTTCCTGTCTTCTGTGGTTAGAAGAGACTATGTGAGTGAGGGACGGTCTGTAAGAGTGGAAGGGAACAGCAACAGAGAAGGCATTTCAACATTTACGCCTGCTCTGTGTGCTTCTCTGTGACCTTGGGAAAGGGAAGCTATCACCCACGCCCATAGGTGAGATTTTGCCAGATTAAGTCCCTCCTTCACCCAGCAAATTCCTGAGTTAGAATCTTAGGTTCTATTAGTTAACACATACTTTTTAAAAAATGCTCACCTTTTTAACATGTTAGGAGATAGTGTAAAAGACTCCACTGAATAGATTTAGTCTGGTAATAGTGAATATGTTTTGATTTTTATAGTGTTCAGCCGAAACACGCAGAGGTTTATCTGCATGCATTGACTCACTAATTGTGCATAACTTTACTGAATATAGATAATACTGTTGTCTCCATTTTACAGAGAACAGACCTAAACTGAGAAAGGTTAAGTTACCTGTCCCAAATGGCACCAGCATAAAATAGAAGATGGCACTCCAGCTCAGTTCTGACTCTAAAACGTATGCCTTGAGATGCTGCATCTCAGAGCAAGATGAAGACAGTGAGCTGTCATTTCCTATGCTCATGCATGCACACACACCCCTTGGAATTTGTTCTTAACTGGTACCTCAGAACAAGAGGTTGTTGTACTAACTCTTGTTCGTGCTGGTGTTTACTATATGTAAACACCATTTACTATATGTAAAGCCAGAGGTGCAGAAACCGCCTGCCTCTGTAGTCCCTGTCCATCCTGCTAGCTCTCTGTGAGCATCACCGACTTGGAATAGGAAGAATCAGTTGTCTGGTTAGCTGTGGTTCCTGAGCAACATATGCAGGACTCTGGAACTAACCACAAATCCCTAGTGTGATGGGCAGTGAATAGTGTTGTGTGCTAGGGACAGGAGCTCGTAGTCCTGAGCCTCCATGTACTTCTCCCTCACTGTGAGCATGCCGTGTCACCTTTTCTCTCGTGCTGAATTTGTAAAATAAATAGAGGCACTGAATAATGTTTGAGATGCTGTACAGCTCAGACATTTGAGAGAATAGTCCTTGGTGATTCAGTAGGCCAGAATTTACAACCTGCAACCTTCCATTCCTGACCACACAAAGAGCCCTTCACCAGAGCCCTTCAAACAGTCATTTTCCATGTGGTATCGGGCACGCCCGAGAGGGTGGACAAACCCTAAAAAACAACCAAGAGAAAATCTGGGTGTGGCTTTGGCCAAAGGGAAATGTGGCCCTTTACTGACATGATTATACATTTGCTCTTCATAGTGCCTTTCTTCCCAAGATGCTATGATGTGGTGGAGAAATATTAAAGTCAAAATACTAATATTGTGTAGCTACTATTTTCTTGGGAGACCAAGGAATCAGAGGTCTCTAAAATAGGCTTCAGAAGCACTGCTCTGAGATCCTTGCTTTCTGTTGGTACCTTGGGTAAGCAGAGGTGAGCAGCCTGTTTTCTTAACTAGACCCTTTCTTCAGTAGAACAAGAGGAAGTAAATGGTGGCTTGGGAGGCAGAAGTGCTGGATTTGAAGCCTAACCCTATCTGTGAACCTAGGCAAGTGACGTCACCCCTTTAATCCTCAGTTTCCTTATCTGTGAAAAGGAGCCCTAGCAGTGCCTGAGCCACAAAGTTGACCTTCAACCCCGTTTCCCACTCATGGTGAGTGTTCAATAGAAGGTGTCTAGTATGATTTCTAATAGTTGTGCTCCAACGGAAGGAATGCTCTTGGGGGCACCTTTCTGCAACTAAATAGCTTATGCTAGAGCAGTTCAGCATTAGCTCTGTGGGTCAGATTCTAGGTGGTTTTATCTTTGTGACCTTTAGGGAAACATGGCATTTCACTTATAGTACACTTCTGTGATGGCTACAGATGTCATGGGCTCATTCATTTCCATGCATGTTTGCGGTCGGCCTGCAGTGTGGAAGGCAGTAAGTAAACCTGTGTGAGTTGCTGCCAGCTTTTTGCTATGTGACAAAGCCGCGTGATTTACCAGACCTTGCACGGATTAGTATTTGAAACTTTGATCCCTAAATCTATATCCTTGTGCTCACTTTCTTTTTTCAGTGTAGCAGTAGGTCCAGGCTGGTATCACTTTTCCTTTCCTGACAGTGTGATACTCACACAGCACTCACTTCATTCAGCCTGTAATTAGCAAAGGCGGCCTGAACTGTGATGCAAGAGTTGCATCATTTCTGATAGCATACTTTCCAGATGAGGTTGACTTATGTTTTGTTAAACAAAGTTAAAATGAGAGTAGAATCAAGAGGAGCTGGTTGTTGTTATGAAAAGATACAACTGAACATTTTAAATGAAGTGATTTAGAGGTTATTATCATATTTTAGAGCATCACAGAGAAAGGCCTTGAATAATAATTAGCAAGGTCTCTTGTCTCAAAACTGAACTTTGCCCACCAGTCTTGTAGTGATGGTTAGTTGTCCAATTGTCAAAAATCCTTAGATTAGGAGAGTCTTGACTTAATGGCTCTGATATATAACCTTTCTTTTGGCCTCTCAGTGCTTCCTGATTTCTACCTTGCTGTCAGCCAGTCCTGTGCTTGGAAATATGGACTAGCTGATCATCATCCTCTGAGACACATTTCATGTATACAGAATCTCATGTATCTAGATCACTTGGAGATGATAATAACCTAGATATACAAAACTGTGCCCAGACACAACAAGGGCCATCCTCCTGGACAATGACTGTGTATTAACCCACATTTAGGAGTCATCTGCTGTAACCCAGCCATCCTGGTTTACACTCCACCCACCGTATTTCAGCCCTTCCAAGAAGCTTCCTTCTAGCCAGATTCTGTATGCATCCCTGACCTCCACCCTCCCCTTGTTATTCCTCCTATGTAGTCCTTACCAGTTCTGTGGTAATCCTCTATCTTCATTTGGATGTTCAGGTTCTCAGCAGCCTCAGCAACTTCAGGGGTCTCATTGTCTTTAGGTCTTCAGCCTATCTCTTCCAGGCAGACACACTGGGGTTGTTTTTTGGCTTCTTGAGGACTGAGAGATTATGCCCCTCAATATAAGTGAAAGGCCAGGGACAGCACACCAGATCCACACCAGAGCTACACCACTCAGAAGGTGCATGCCTTCTGTAGCAGTTACAAGCAGACTGCCCATGCCTTGAGTTTTGTTTTCCCCAGAGGAACTAAAATGCAAGGATTTCAAACTTGTAGACCTTAGATTGTAACAAGTGGTAAAGCAACACCTGAACAAAGCTCCACATTAAGCATCCCCTTCCAAAGACCTCACAGAAACACAAGCTTGAGAGATCAAGCATCTGAGATGCAGACCTTCATATTTCTAAGTAACAAGCAGAGATTACATTGTTTGGGGGGAGTCTTGCTCCAAGTTGAGGGTGGGGAAATCACTCTCCTAAACAACTTTGGTGGTTTTCCCAGAGGAAAAATAGAAGTCACATTTCTATTGGCAAACCAGCAGGCTATTTTAGCTGCAAAGTCAAGGAATTAAATATTTTCCAGAGCAAGAATGCTCAGATATGTAGCCAATAAATAACATGTACGAGGTGACGCACTAAATGTAACTATTCTCTCAGTGACGCATGGCAATGCAAAAGTCAGTGCCCGGGAAAGGACTAGAAATGATCAGATGGAAATTTCCCTCGGAATATAGAGCCGAAACTTGTGTTTATTTGATTATCAAAGTCATAGCTTTTTTATGAAGTCATAATTGGGTCATAACCCAATGAACTGTTGGATATGAAAATTTCCACGAGCAGCTGCTTTTCTTCACTGGTAAGTCAGAAAGCACAAAATGAAAAGAGTTTTCTATCAGATTGGATACCTGGAGAATTTTCTAATTGCTTTTTGATCCTAACAATTGTAGGCAAATAATATGTGTAGTGAGTCCTGACAAAATATTGAGTTCTTTTTCCAAGTCAGTTACATTGAAGCCCCAAATAAGAAAAATGTAAATAGGAATGGGTGAGACCCAGCTAATTCAGTTCATACAACATGTTTTTAAGTGAACATGTTTAGAAATTTCTTCACTCATCTTCATTTCATGGGCAATAAGACGTTGGTTGCACCTCAGATGAATTGTCAGTGATGTTGGTAATTTAACTCTGTTCATTGTGCTGTTACTATTCCTGACAGTTATCTCTATGGCTATTGGGGTGATTAAATGAGATAATGCATTTCAAGTCACTTCTCTAAGAAGTGCCTGGCATATAAGTAATGTGAGCAAGCGGTGACTTCTAATTCTGCCTCTGAAGTTTGCTGACTACTTTTAGGCTGTCTCTTCCAATGACCACTGATTTAGATTACTAAATCAGTATTTCTATTAACTCCCTGCTTCCTCTCGATATTAAGGGACAGTTTGTACTGTTTCTATGTTGAAATGACTATCCCTAAGCATAGACTTGCTTTAAATTCATCCATGTTCGTATGATTACTCTAAGACAGCTATGTCTGTGTCTTCACCCTAATAAACCGAACATTCCCATCCATGAATCTGTCTCCTTTAAGCCCATCTTATTTTCTACAAATAAATATATCCTTGATTCCCAATGTTGTTTCCCCTATCTCCATAATTGTCATTTATCTACCCGGTTGCCTGTACCAGAAATTTGGAAATCGTCCTTGACTCTGCCTTCTTTCCTCCACCCCACAGCTGATCCATCAGGTACTATCATTTCTACTTCAAAAAAAAATGTCTTAAATCCACTAACCCCCCCACTCTAGCGCTGCACCCTAATCTAAGCTACTATCACCTCTTGTCTGGATAAATGCAATAGCTTCCTAAGCAGTTTTCTTGTTTTCAGTTACACTTATATTCCCACCCATCATTCACTCAGTAGTCAGGGTAGAATTTTTGAACAAAAATGAGACCGTGTCTTACCCTGACTTAAAAACTCTTTAGTGATTTCTCACTGTGTGCAGAATAAAATCCAAATACATTGTTACGATCTGTGAGTTCTGCATGATCTGGCCGCAGGGAATGTCTCAGGGAGCCCTCTTCTAACCACTCCAGACTGTTTCTTTTATAACACTCAGCTCAGTTAATAAGCATTTATTTTTGTCATCACTTGATTAATGCTATTCCCCCTCACTGGTCTATAAGTTTCTGTGAAGACAGGAATTATATTATCAGTTTTGTTCATCACTATATCCCCAATGCATTGCATAATTCCTGGAATTTAGTATGTGCTTATAAATGTTGAATAAACAAATGAACTGATCCCAAATTCTAATTGTGCCCTTATGTTATTTTATTATCAATGTAACGTTTTTAAATATTAAAGTTAGTTACTAATGACGAAGAATACCTGTGTACAAGTCATTAGATCACTAGTATATAGGAAGATTTCTACGAACTTCATCCTAAAAGCCTTCTAGAAATGTATCCCAAATTCTTAAGACACTTTAGAACACTGTAGGTTGAATTATGGATATTTTGGTTTTGGTATAGATATGCAAAGTGGGCTCTTTCCTTCCATACCATCTACTCTATTAAGTTTCCAGAATGCACCAAATTATAATACTCAGAAGATGAGAGCCCAAATGAAAACAGTAATGCAACTACCTCTTAAAATAAAAAGTTATAGCCACACCTGTTAAGATACATATTTTAAATCTATCAGCTACTACAGAAATTTTTATAATGGTTTGTGTTTACTAGAAAAACATGTCTGGCAAGTTTATGAATGGTATAACTTTGAGCATGCTTGGTTGGTAATGGTGGTTGAATTGATATCAGGCTGCATTTTTACATAGCGCTATTTATCTATGAGGCATAAAAGGGCACTTTAGTGATTTAAGTTAACAAAGTCACAAAGTTAGTGGAGGGAATAAGAAATATTGAATAGAAGGAAATGGCACTTGAAATATGTTTTCATTGCATTTTCACATTTTCCTTCATTGTTAAACTCATTTCCCTCTGGAAAGCAAGAACGTTATATTGGGAAATAATGTGTCTTGAAAACCTGAGCCAGCAAGCTTATAAGCCAAGTAGTAATGACTCCTATAATTGCTAATGAGACAATGAAAGTTGAATATCTCGGTCACTCACTGGGGCAGCCTGTTGCCTGTTCTACAAGAAGCCGTCATGTCAAATTTTTGTCTTGACTCCCTGGGCACTTTGATTCTTAAACCTTTTAGAGAAACCTAATCTGAAATCAAAGTCAGATTGCTTAGATGTGGTCAGACAAGGTCACATTTAAAACAGTTCAGTGAACCTGCAGACCAAAGTTGAAAGGTAATGCCTCCCTCCCAAAATTGAGAGTTTATCCTCTGAAAAATGGTGAAGAGCTCCCTTATATCATTTAATTAGTAAACTGGACACAGTTGTATTTTGGAAATGCAACTTTATCCAAATCAGTGACTCATGAGGCATTTTGTTGAAGAAATATCTTGGTCAGAGACTGCATGAAATGAGATATGAAAAGAAGTTCTTATTCATTCACAGTAAGATGAATTTTTAAAGCATAATTGCATGGCAATTTCAGGTCTGTGGGCTTCATTCCTGGCCTAAATTATCCAGATTTGCCCACTCTGACCCAAAACACCACACAGGATTGCTACTACAATGCTGTGGACATTTTTCCCCCGATGCTACTTTCCTTCCAGGTTGTGCCTTGAGATGTTATCCAAAATGGCACTGGAAATGGGGGGATGGTAACTCTTGTTAGGCATGATCTTAACATCTCACGACACACGTTTTTATCAAACTCCATGTGATTAAAAAAAACAACAACAACCTTGCCATTGCTTTATATTTCAGTGTTCTGTCTCTTGTGGTCGAGGGCATAAACAACGAAATGTTTACTGCATGGCAAAAGATGGAAGCCATTTAGAAAGTGATTACTGTAAACACCTTGCTAAGCCAAATGGGCACAGAAAGTGCCGAGGAGGAAGATGCCCCAAATGGAAGGCTGGCGCCTGGAGTCAGGTGAGCAATGCTTCTCCTCTATGACTGCTTCATTACCTTCGGGCATGTGGCTGAGACCAGCGTGTTGGTTTGTGTTCCTGTGCCTGGTTTTGGTTTTTCAGAGGGGAGCTCGGGGACTGGGAGGGAAGAATCTTTATGTGAGGATACTTACTAGCTGCGCAATCTTGGGCAAGTGCTCTCAGTCCTCGGCACAGTGAAGAACGATGCAGATACTCTTTAGAATCAATTAAAAAAAAACTAGGTTCAAGGTTGGCAGCCTCTAGATTGATTTTTCTAGAGCCTACATCTTGACACCTAAGGCCCAAAGAAGCATTGGGCCTCTGTACTAACATGAGAAGGAACTGAGAATCCTTCATTTCTACATGACTCATAGAAGATTCCTCTAGAAATGGGAATTTTTCTTAAGTTCTCTGAGCTAGCATCATTGTCCCTGATACGTCCCAGCTATATTTCAATTCTCAGCATCATTCTCCAATAGAGGACTCTGATCCTCTCAAGGCTTTTATGATATTGATCATGTTTGTTTTTGCTTTGTTTTAATTTAATCCTCAAAGCATCTGTGCCCAGCCAGAGGTAGATCCTCCTTTGGTTTCCTTGGAGATGCAATTTCAAGGCAGTTTCATACTAGTCGTCCTTAATAGTTGTCCAAGTGACTACTGTCATCTCCAACTTCTAGGTCTTTGATTTTGGGAACTATTCAATTCATGTAAACTCCCACAGTTAGCCTTAGTCAACAAACCACACTAATTAGCTTGTCCTCTTGCAGATTTTCATGCTCTTACTTTTTTCTTTATGTTCCTTAGCTTCAGTTTATCTGTTTGCTTCTTGTCCTGAATATTAAGTTTACAGCATGTAAAATGATGCTCATTTTAAAGTCCAATTCTTTCAATAAAAAGATAGTCAAAAGGATCTTTCTCTCTTTATTGGTAAACACAGAGTGAGTTTTATTGCAGTATCCTGTGATCTCGATGGGAAGTCTAAAATTCCTCACAAAGCTGTGATGATTAGGTTTGAACCCTGAGTGGGTTGGGTTTTTTTGTGACAATCAACTGATTTTTTAATATATTTTATTGATTATGCTATTACAGTTGTTTCATTTCCCCCCCTTTATTCCCCTCTGCCCTGCACGCCCCCTCCCACCCACATTCCCCCCCTTAAGTTCATGTCCATGGGTTATACATATAAATTCTTTGACTTCTACATTTTCTCAAATATTCTTAACCTCCCCTTGTCTATTTTCTACCTACTATTTATGTTACTTATTCTCTGTACCTTTCCCTCCTCTCTCCGCCTCTCACTCCCCCACTGATAACCCTCCATGTGATCTCCGTTTCTGTGATTCTGTTCCTGTTCTAGTTTGTTTTTATCTTTTGGGTTTTTTTAGGTTTGGTTATTAATAGCTGTGAGTTTGTTGTCATTTTACTAATCATAGTTTTGATCTCCTTTTTCTTGATAAGTCCCTTTCATATTTCATATAATAAGGGCTGGGTGATGATGAACTCCTTTAAGTTGATCTTATCTGAGAAGCACTTTATCTGCCCTTCCACTCTAAATGATAGCTTTGGTGGATAGAGTAATTTTGGACATAGGGCCTTGCCTTTCATGACTTGGAATACTTCTTTCCAGCCCCTTCTTGCCTGCAAGGTTTCTTTTGACAAATCAGCTGATAGCCTTATGGGAACTCCTTTGTAGGTAACACTGTTCTTTTCTCTTGCTACTTTTAAGATTCTCTCCTTCTCTTTAATTTTGGCTAATGTAATTATGATGTGCCTTAGTGTGTTCCTCCTTGAGTTTAACTTCTTTGGGACTCTCTGAGCTTCCTGGACTTCCTAAAAGTCTATTTCTTTTGCCAAATTGGAGAAGTTCTCCTTCATTATTTTTTCAAATAAGTTTTCAATTTCTTGCTCTTCCTCTTCTCCTTCTGTCACCCCTATGATTCAAGTGTTGGAACATTTAAAGATGTCCTAGAGGTTCCTAAGCCTCTCCTCATTTTTTTGAATTCTTGTTTCTTCATTCTGTTCTGGTTGAATGTTTCTTTCTTCCTTCTACTCCAAACCATTGATTTGAGTCCTGGTTTTCTTCCCATCACTGTTGTTTCCCTGTAGATTTTTCTTTATTTCACACAATGCAACCTTCATTGCTGCCTGGGTTTTTTGGTGCTGTTGAAGTGCCCAGTGAGTTCCTGGAACATCTTGATAACCAGTGTTTTGAACTGTGTATCTCATAGGTTGGCTATCTCTTCGTTATTTAGTTGTCCTGAGTGAGGGGTTTTTTTTCTTTTTTTCAAACATAAGGCAACAAGATTTTTAGAATGCCTCCCCGTAAAAGACCATACCTGTTCAAAGTAATTGCTTAGAAAAGTCTAGTTACTTTTGTAGAAGATACAAGTAAGCATAGTTATGTAGTGGTCTGTGGCTAGCTTTTAAAATGCCCTGATTTGATTTGCAGAAATGAATTATATATAAAAGCAGGCAAGACAAGGTGCTACATAGGTAAAATCCAATTTCTGCAATTTAGAAGTATACCTAAAAATACTCAGACCCAGTGGTTGATGGGGAAAGATGGTCTGCATGATTAAAGATTATTGGCTTACTAATGATCTGGTAGTAAATAGGAATGTCCCTAAGGCAGTGATATTAAAGCAAGAGTAATGATTATCCATTTGCACCAAATTTAGAAGATTTTACATCTGGTCCCTTTATTTTCTGCTGGTAGCTATTTTCTGGTCATCTCTTCTTCAAGGTAGGAAGAATAATTAGTGCAATTTCTCATCATGTCAAAATGTCTGATGATAATAAGACATATAGAATATTGGGATAGGAGACTAGGGTAGCTATACTAAGTTTCATAGTCTCTCCCTGAAAATTGGCATTTTGAGATTTAAAGTGAAATGTTTTATTTAACCTCCATCTTTTGAAAGTCTTGAAATTGTAAAGGAAATGTCTCCAAAGAAAGGAATGCTTTTCTTGAAAAAATCCTCACTATAGTTTTAAAGCATTTTTTTTCAAAAGTTCACATTCAATTTGTTTACATGATTTTGATCAAGAACTAAGGTTAGATGCCTATGAAATTTTAAGACTAACATCAGCATCAGATTCTTGGCTCAGCTCTGTCTTGTCACAATAAAAAAGCATTCCAGAATGATATTTTTTTACCTTATTCTATTCTTAACAGAAGGTCTTCTTAAAAAATGAAAATCAGAAACAAAAATAATAAATGATTAAATTAGAATTTATCGGCTGTGAATTTATTCAGTGAATCATTCATAAACCCTGAGTTACCCGTCTGTTTTACTCTTTACCATCTCCGTGGTCAGGATGGGCCTACAACTCAATTGGAATGCCATGATTTAATTAATAGCCTCTGTTTTTCTGTCTTACTGATACAAAACAATGCTGTGCTTGCAATCAGCGGTGTCTTCGATTCAGGGAAATAATTCATTTTTTTCAGGCTCTTCAATTCAGCTTCAAAACAGAAGCTGGTGATTGCGTTATGAATCAATCGGCCATTTGGGGTTAGGACTTTTATCTTTTTTTTCAGATTTTTATTTATTTATTTTTGAAGAGAGGAGAAAGGGAGAGAAACATGTGTGACAGAAACATCAATCAGTTGCCTCTCACACACCCCCAACTGGGGACCTGGCCCATAACCCAGGCATGTGCCCTGACTAGGAATCGAACTGACAAACTTTCAGTCCACAGGCTGGCACTCAATCCACTGAGCTACACCAGCCAGGGCAAAACTTTTGTTTTAACTACAATGAGAACAGAACCTGTGGTGTCAGATTCTGAAGTATTCTGCAAGTATTTAAGGGAGAAACATGGCAAATAAGCATGGTAAATATGCATCTTCTGAGAAATCAAGGAAATCATATGCATATGATCAGGGAGGAGAAATGGAGTTGCTTTAAAGATAGATGTGTGCTCTCATGACTGTGTTTGTGTTTGAACTATGAGCATTGGTGTTGAATTGCTTGCATACAGGCTTCTCACCTGCACTCTAGCCAACACTGTGCAGAAGGCTGAATCCTGTTAGCAGCATATTTTAAAACTGGTATCCACAGTACCTATAGTCAGTACATTGCCTGGGACAGAATTTACTTGAGTTTTCTAGTTTTGATTGAGTTAGAGTGATTATCTCTGTTCTTTGTTTAATTTATTTGTGGAGTACCTGCCTAAAAGTTTACTAAAAAATACGAAAGGTATTTTATGTAAAATGCTTAGCATAGGGATAAGTTCTCAGCCAGGGTGAACTTGTAGCCCTTCAGACATTTGGCTATGTCTGGAGACAGCTTTGGTTGCCACAGCTTGGCAGAGCAAAGGAAATGCAACTGACACCTAGTGGGCAGAGCCCAGTGGTGCTGCTGGACTTCCTGTAATGCACAGCACAGTCTCTAACAAAAAGGCATTATTAGGTTGAGAAACCCTCTTTTAGAGAATGGTACATAGTAAATGCTAAGTAAGAGTTTGCTGTTTCTGTTGTTACCAATTATATTATTATAGTTAGTTCATATAGTTATTTTTCAAGTTAGCCTTTCCTTTAAATAATGTGACCACAGTAATACTGGAAGAAAGTATCTAAAATTCTTTCCAGGGTTTCAAGTGTATATTATGATTCCCCAAGCATCAGAACTTCCGCAGAGATTCTTTTTATCTATGGAAGTAAATAAGCATCAAGTCAGTGAGTTCTGCATAGTAGCTCTGCACAGCAGGGACTGTAGAGAGATGAAACAGCTCCTGGCTCAGTAGTTCGGAACTAAAAACATCTACTTTCAAACCTGCACAAATAGACTGCCATGCAGAATGATGGCTATGGGGAACACATTAATAGAGACTGCTCAATTTTTTTTCTCTACAAACTAACCAAAAGATGTAGTAAGTAAAACCAGAAGAATTAAACACGTGCAAGTGCAATACCACCACCATCACCACCTCCAGGGTTATGCAGAGGTCTTTTTGATGCTGTTTTATTCATGGGGTTTCTGCACAAATCTCTCAGCATTCACCAAGCAGGCCTGGCTGGCTGTGTATGCAAAATGTTGCATCCCCTGAGACAGCAGAGGAGGGAAACTGGAGCCCAGACAAGGAGCTGAGGCAGTACACTTCATTTTGAACAGAGATTACGGTGGATGCAGGACGCAGAAAGGCAGAGCTTGTGCCTGTTGTGCATTTAAGTCAGGTTGAAACTTTTTGGCATTATTTCAAAGCTGGCTTTGACATAATAAAAATCAGAAGCCACAAAGATATATTATGTAATTGAACTTTCCTGTGTCTTTATTTGCCTTTTTGAAAAATTATCAAACATTGTAGGAAGTGATTTTTTAAATGTTGCATACTTAGGGTTCTTAATACCTTCCCTTTGTCCAACCATACGTAATTTACTCAATAATGATAGCACTAAAAAGTGGTTTCATTGACTTACAGCCTGAATAGTATGCAGTCTAAAAGTCTTTAATATTGTTTCCTTTTTCCTTAGGCTATTAAAGCATTGTGAGCTCTTGAATATGTATCAACCTTGTGCCCAACTCAGATTTGTTTATGTAACTGTTCTTTTTCTTCCTGTGTATTGCAATTTGTATACATTGTTCTGGACATGTACAGTTTTACATTTTAGACCCCAAATTCAAATAACCAAAGGACTTTGGGGTTGTTTTTGTTGATGATGACAGTGTTTGAATGTTTCTGTCATTGGTGTGGTAACTCTCCCATGGTACCGTTCATTCATTTCCAGGGTAATTAATGGGAAATATTATACATGTGGCTCCCATAACATTATATGGCCATTCTCTGTAGATAAGACAGTTACTTGTGTCCTGGCACTCCTGGTTCCACCAGCATATGATGACTTTAAAAGACTGGTTTTTTGTGGATCACAAACTCCTTAAATCCAATTAATACAATTAAATCCAAACAATAATAGCTATGTTACACCAGAATATTTCCTCTCTTTAGCTGGCTTTCATGTGAACATTTGAGCTCCTGCCTAGCTTAGACTCATCTGAAACAATGTGATTTCCCAGGTTGCCTGTGTTATTGAAATCTGAAATGGCAATAAAATTAATATTCAGCAGAATTCAGTGGGTGTACTTGATACCACATTTCCATTAGCTCAGAGTGAGAGGAGTCCCACCGCAGGTTAATTGGACAAGATTTTTTTTCTAATTTAAAAGAGCATGATTCTATTCTTTATTAAGACTTCCTCTTATGCATATGGTTTTAATGTATGTTAAACTTGTTTTCTCAATGCCAGGCAAATTAATGGAGGTTGAGCTATCAGAAAAACTTGGTAAAATTTTTAACTACCTAAGTGTAATAATATGCTGGGTTTTTTTTTTTTTTTTCCAATCAAATGGTGCCTTTCATTTCTGTCAAAGCCTTAATAAAGAGTATAAGTTTTGGCCTGACCATAAGTGAGATTATAAAATACAGCAATGAAAAAACATTTAAAAATTAATTTAGAGGAAAGTTAATTGCAGATTTAATGTGGTGTTTTGCAACTTGGTCAACCAAATGCTTCAGCCTGATTAACAGTATTTTTTGAGAGTTGAAACATCATACCTAAGGAAATGTTTTTTCCTTGTCAGCTTTTATTCTTATATAGTCAACTAAGGTTGTAAATAGACAAAAATACTGGTGAATTCCATAGTTTAGAAAAAATTCCTCTCTCTCCAGGAATAAGAGCAAGAAAAGGAAGAGACTGGAGAAAATATTTCTACATACAAGTTCTTAAAAGCTTCAGTGATTTACTCTCCTTGGGCTATACTCTTAACCTGCCAAGAAATTATTCTGGTAGAGTACTATACTTCCAATTTCCAAGACCCTCAGATCCTCCAGGATAGAAATTATTTGGGATTTTTATTTCACATGGCAGCTCTATTTCTAGGTTATACTAAATGTTTCCTAATGATCTCTCCCAATCTCTTCAACTGTCCTAAACTTTTGGTAACTTTAGAGATTCCTGAAACTTGAATACCTTCCTCAGTCACCAATACTGATAGGCAGTGAGTTTGAAGATTTAAGACCTTACTTTAGGTCTGTTCATTGGAAATTAAAAATCCTTGTGATAGCTGTGAAAGGCATTGGATTAGGGGTGCATTCCCCAGATCTGTGGCTCCCCCCAACACACACACACACACGTGCGCACGCACAGACACACACAAACCCAATGACCCAAAGCTCCCACTTACACACTCTTGTCTTCTTAGTGCTCTGTGTCCTGTGGCCAAGGCGTGCAGCGGAGAAATGTGGGCTGTCAGATGGGAACACGCAAGTTAGGCAGCGAGACCGAGTGCAACCCCTACATCAGACCAGAGTCGGAGCGCACCTGCCGAGCCCCGCTGTGTCCTCTCTATGCTTGGAGGGCAGAGGAATGGCAAGAAGTAAGTAGAGCCATGAAGTGGGCACTGGCCAGGCATTTTGCTCAACCCCCTTGCTATCATCATATCTATCCTCTGTGAAGCCTTCAAGCACAGTGACAAGGCTGGCTCTCTCCCAAAGGTTTGTGGTCAGAGGCAGGCAGCTCACTCCCACCAGGCTGGGATGGCTCCTCCTTTTTTCAAAATTCCTCTGTCCACGTCCTTGAATGTTCCTAGTCCGGCTGCCTCCAGAGAAACTTTAACAGGAGTTAGGCCAGATGCTTGCAGATAACTATCACAGGAGGAGGGGAAATGAATGAAATATTTTAAACGTGTGTATCTAGACTTGGTTGTTCTGTGGCAGACAGCCGAGACAGACTCCAGTAGGACTGTGTTCCTACTCCTCCCAGACCTTGTCTGTCAGGTAGGAGAGAGGCCCTCACCGGAAACCATGATTAATTAGCAAAGTATTTCTCAACATTAAGAAAATGATGCAATCTGAAGAATTGCTCTGTTGATGCAGAAATAGACAGACTTGTTTTTCTCCCATTTAATGTTTGGTTAAGAAAATGTTAATGTTTAATATTAATGTTTTGTCAAAGAATATACTAACTGTCCCCAAGGAAAAGTCTGGCCAAAAAGGTAAGCCATTAATAGGAGCTAACCTCTGTATCCAGAACAGAAAATTCAATTGTAGAATAGGGGCAAAAGAGCTTTAGGAAGCAAAACCATTTCCATTGATATTGGAATGAAATAGAAAATGCATACTGTTATTCACAGTAGTTAAGACATGGAAACAACCCAGTGTCCTTTGACAGATGACTAGATAAAGAAGGTGTAGTAAATATAGAGTGGTGGGCCAAAGTACGTTTACAGTTGAAATACAAATAAATAACACAATAATTAATGAGTAATAATATAAGAATAAGCTTTCACATGAAATATAAATAAATAATACAATAATTAATAAATAGTAACACAAGAATAAACTCTGTGTTTTACATACTCACAACTGTAAACCTCCTTTTGTCCCACCCTGTGTCTACAATGGAACACTACTCAGCCATTAAAGAAATGAAATATTGCCATTTGTGACAACATGATTGGATCTTGAGGGTATCGTGCTAAGTAAGTCAGGTGGAAAAGTGCAAGAGCCATTTGATTTCACTCATATATGGAATATAGAACTGAAAGCAACAAACTATTCAAACAAGCAAGAAGTAAACTCATAGACACAGGCAACAGTATGGTGGTTAATAAAGGGAAAGGAGGTGAGGAGGTTGAAGAGGATAAAGGGGGTCAAATATGGTGATGGAAGGAGACAAGACTTCAGGTGGTAAGCATATAATACAGCATCCAGATGCAGATTATAAAGTTGTACACCTGAAATTTATATAGTGTCATTGACCAATGTTATCCCAATAAGTTTAAATTTAACAAAGAAAGTGCATTCTGTAAAAGGTTTGGAGATACGAATAGTAAGACAGAAATTTACTACCAGGAAGAGTTTTTATAACAGGGGTAAATTGTGGCCTGCACAGTGCTAAATGTTTTATGTTCACACCACCTCACTTAATCTTTAAAACCACTAGACAAAGTGGGCATTATTATTATGACCCCATTCTTCAGTCAAGGAAACTGAGGTTCAGAGAGACAATGTCATTTGTCCAAATGCCACATACCTAGCAATTGGAAAAATCAAGACTCAATACTACATTTATTCTCTTAGAACATTATGAAATACTACACTGTATTCTTTTTATTATTATTTTATACAAGTACTGTGGCTATTCCACTGTTTTCTAGTTTTATTAAATATAATTGACATAGTGTTGCATTCATTTTTGGTGAAAATATGATGATTTTATATATGTATATATTACAAAATACTACAGTAAGTTATAGTTAATATCCACTAACTATAGTCAAATACTCTAGCTATATAGTTAAATCCTAACACTCTTAACTAAAGTTAACCATATAAGTGAAATCATATGGTTCTTGCACTTTTCCATCTGACTTACTTCACTGGGTTACCTCACATACTTACAAATTGTTTTTCTTGTGATAAGAAGTTTTAAGATCTACTCTCTTGGCAAATTTTAAATATACAGTATGGTATTGTCAACTATAGTTACCATGCTAGACATTACATCCCCAGTACTTCCTTATCCTATAACTGGAAGTTTCTACATTTTGACCAGCTTCTCCATATTTGTAAGTTTGTTGTTTTAAATATTCTACATATAAGTAATATCATACAGTATTTGTCATTCTCTGTCCGATTTATATCGCCATAATGCCCTCACGCTTTATCCATGTTATGTAGATGGTAGGATTTCCTTTTTTTAATGACTGAATTATATTCACATATATATGTGAATATATATGTGATATATATGAATATATATGTGTGTGAATATAATACATGTATAATAGAGCGAGAGAGAGACGACCCTATTTTCTGTGTCTGTTTATCCATCAATGGACATTTAGGTTGCTTCCCTATCTTGGCTGTTGTAAATATTGCTGTAATGAACATGGGGTGCATACATCTTTTTGAGTTAGCGACTTTGATTTCTTTGGATAAATAACCAGAAGTATAATTGTTGTATCATATGGTTGCTTTGGTTCTAATTTTCTGAGGAACCCCAGTACTGTTTTCCATAATGGCTGCACCAATTCATACTCCTACCAACAGTGCACAAGGGTTCCCTTTTCTCCATATCATCACCAGCACTTGTTATTTCTTGTCTTCTTGATGATAGCCATTCTGTCAGGTGTGAGGCGATATCTATACTGGTTTTGATTTACATTTCCTTGATGATTTGTGATGTTGAGCACCTTATTATATATCTGTTGGCCATTTTGCATGTCTTCTTTTGAGAAATGTCTGTTCAGATCCTTTGCACATTTTCAGTCTGATGTGGCCCCACTTGTTTATTTTGCTTTTGTTGCCTTTGGTTTGGGTGTCAGTCCAAAAAATCATTGCCAAGATTGATGTCAAGAAACTGACCCCTATATTTTCTCCGAGGAGTTTTATGGGTTTCAGGTACTATGTTCAAGTTTTTTGTCCATTTAGAATTGATTTTTGTGTATGGTGGAAGATATGGGTCCCATTTGATTCTTTTTCAGGTAGCTATTATCCTAACACTGTTATTGAAGAGACTGTCCTTTCCCCTTTGTATATTCTTGGCTCCTTTGTCATAAATTACCTCAGCATATATGTGTGGGTTTATTTCTATGTACTCCATTCTATTCCCTTGATATGTGTGTTATTTTTATGCCAGTAACATACTGTTTTGATTACTATAGCTTTGTATTGTAGATTGAAATCAGGGAGCATGATGCCTCCAGCTTTGTCCTTCTTTGTCAAGATTGCTTTGGTAATTTGGGGGTCTTTTGTGGATCAATTTCCATACAAATTTTAGGATTTTTAAAAATTTCTGTGAAAAATGCCTTTTGTAATTTTGATAGGATTGCAAGGAATCTGTAGTGTTGACATTTTAACAATATTAATTCTTCCAGTTAATGAGAATAGAATATCTTTTCATTTATTTGTGTTTTCTTCAGTTTCTTTTATCAGTGTCTTACAGTTTTCAGTGTACTGATCTTTCACCTTCTTGAATAAATTTATTCTTAGTTTTATTTTTTGATGCAATTTTAATTGGGATTTTTTTTAAGAACTACAGGCTTCACATGTGTGGGGATCTAGCCTTCCAGTCCTGTCCTTCCCTTTCTCTCCCCCCGCTAATGGTTCCATTGTTTGCAGTCATCTCTTTCCTTTGGACTTTCACATTGTTTCGTCTTCCCACCTCCTCTCACCCACTCACTCTGCTACATTTAACCTGATACCTAGTTGGGGCAGGCGTGTGTCTTGACTTTCCTCCCTTCATCTAGCGACACTTTGACTTGATGTAAGTGAGCACAACAAGGCACAGCCTCAGAGCCCACTGAATGGGAGGTTTCCCCAGCCCACTTCTTTATATGAAGTCATCTTCCTCTTAGTAGTCCTTGGCAACCATCAGAGCTCTTGTTTGCTTTTTGAGTGTACACTTTCTTCTTTTGCTTCCCCCTGTCGACTATTGAAACTCACCTGTTTGTTGACAAGATGCATTTTATGCAAGGCACAAAGCAAATGGCACCCTCCTCTTTTTGAGAAATAATCCACACATCCACCTTAAGAAGTACAGATTCTGCATATGTACAATAGCATCAACATATTTTATACAGCCACCCATGCTGTGTACTGCACAACTCCGGAGGTGCTGTTTCCATAGGCTACAATGGTAGAAGTACCCACTAGAGTTGTATAGCACAATGGCCCTAGTACTGATGATGATTTTAAAAAATCATACATTGTATCATTTATTAAGCTATAGACGGAGCACTACGTGGAGAACCTCATTTAGCCTTTTCCATAAGTCTCTAATATAGTAATTAAATTTCTGTCCTCACTTGAAGATGAGGAAACTTGAGACTTAGATACGTTAATTCATCCAAGTTCATGCATTTACCAGGTAATAAGGCTGGGATTCAAAGCCCAGCAGGCCTGACTTCTGGAACACATGCTCTGAATCTTTATATTCCCCTGCCTTTTGGTTACCTAAGTTGAATAATTTTATTCCCCTCTTAATGGCTTTTCCAACCTCTTACTGCAGAGTTGGCATCAAAGTAGAATTCCCTTGACTGGGTGACCACCCCCACCTGCTTCTAAAAATAAAATTTTTGGTTCAGTTGGTTGATGATCAGACCTTAAGCCATGTGGTTGGACTGGGTAGCGAGGGATCTCGATGATGTTGGAGCACTTCAGTGGACCACTTTTGTTTATTGTGAGGCCTTTTGGTTATGTGGGCGGAAGGGACATTAGGGCGCCTTCATGGCAGCACAGTATAGCACCTGGACTTCATGATGTAGGGCAAAATAATTGGAGAAGAGAAAAATGCTCTATCTAGACATTAATGTCTCATTTTGTTTATGCCCTGGAAGTATCATATTGTTAACAAAAGATCATTCCATGTGTTGCTCTGAGAAATTGACTTTTTTTTAAAAGATTTTATTTATTTATTTATTTATTTATTTATTTATTTTTTAGAGAGAGGGGAAGGGAGGGAGAAAGAGAGGAAAAGAAACTTCAATGTGTGGTTGCCTCACATGTGCCCCCTACTGAGGACCTGGCCTGCAACCCAGGCATGTACCCTGACTGGGAATCGAACCAGCAACCCTTTGGTTTGCAGGCTGGCACTCAATCCACTGAGCCACGCCAGCCAGGTCCAGAAATCAACTTCTTATCTCTGGGTTCCAGTTAGCTCATCTGCTAAGTGGGGATTATACGGCAGACTTTGTTGAAGGGATTGAAGGGTCATGCTGAAGATTAAGTGAGAATAAGTGAGGGGGTTCTGCACATTTTAGATCTCCCACCAATGCTGCTTCTCTTCACTATAGTAGCCTTGGTGGAGAGTTCATATGATGACCAGCACTTCAGTTTAGCCTCCATTATCACAATGCTGGACTTTTAATATTACCTGCCAACTTTAGGCTAGGTATTTGGCCTCTCAGTGATCAGTTTTACTCACTTTAGGCTTACAATGTTTGTGAGGTTGTTGGAATTTTAAAAAAGAAAAACAAATGCTTTTAAAATTTCTTTATGATTATAAAATCATAAAGGATTTACTTATTAATAGCATTATAATTTGACTTAAAGTTTTTCTTATAGCTGCAGAGGGCTTTCTATCAAATTTGAACTGTGAGTATGTAGCTTATGCATCTCTTAGCACTAATAAATAAATTCCCTAGGACTTGCAAGTTTTCTTTTTTCTTTTTTAATCTTTACCTGGAATACTCTCTCTCTCCTCCCCAGGAACTCTGTGTCATAAGGCTGCCCTGCTCTTTCCCTTACTTCAGTCACGCATGTGCATCCTTCAAGACTCAGCCAAGACATCACTTTTTCTCAGGAGCCCATGGTGATCACTCCACCACACTAGTGACTGTCTCAGACGGCCCTCTACTAGCTCTCACTGACCCCTGAAAATACCCTGCTTTAGCCATTCCAGTCTCAATTATTGTTGCCTGCTTTCCTTATCTGTGTTATCTGCTGTTAGGGGTCAGAGAGCCTATTCACTAGTTTTCCCCAGCATTCAGCACAGCACCTAGAGCATTGAAGGCACTTGTTGAATGAATAAAATGAATGGAGGGACAAAAAGAGAGTTGGGAGGAAGGAAGGAAGGAAGGAAGGAAGGAAGGAAGGAAGGAAGGAAGGAAGGAAGGAAGACATTAAAGAACAATGTCTGCTAATTGATAGCCTTTCTTCTTTAAATCTTTAGAATATCTTTTAGAACAGTCAAACAAACTCTGTTTTCTTAAAAGTACAGCTGTTTTATTTCCTTGTCTCAGTGCCATGGACAAGCTGTGCTCAGATATGTCTGGCCTTTGCAGAGCTGCCCATCCCACAGCTGTTTGGCCTAGGGCAGGGACTTGGGTCACTCATACATATTTGGATTCTAAGAACTTTTATTGAGATCAGCTGTGGAGTGATTTCCCAGTTTGTCTTCTTAACACAGAAAAGTTAGAAATGAGCAGCAAGTCCTCCGTCAGATGATATAAAGATTTTATCAAGTTTTCAATAGGGAGTGATCAGGTTTTGATGTATGTACAAGGGCCAGATATTAACTCTTTTATTCATTCAACAAATCTTTATCAAGCACCCACAACACCTACTACATTGCCAGGTAATAGGTGTGCATCAGGGATGCAGAAGAGATCATGGAATTGCCATAGTGGAGTTGACAGAGAAAACAAGCAAACAAACATGTTACATGAAATTGCCGATTGTGAAAAGTGCTGTGACGGGAAAGAAACTAGATTCTGAGAGAGAGACAGAGAATGACAGGCCAGGCCTACCTCTCTAGGGTGGTCAGGGGGCAAAGGGTAAGAGAAGGTGATTCCACATTGAAGGAAGAGGGAGGACAGAGCCCAGTGCCGTTGCATAGAAAAGCAGAGCATGGCCTGAGCAGAGGGAGTGGGGACAAGGTGCTGATATGAGATTGGACTGCATGAGAAGCTGGTTATGATGTGCCCTGTAGCCCAGGGCAAGGGTTTGGATTTTCTTCAGAACAGTGTGGGAGGTTTACAAGCCTCTTCAAGACCTGACCTCTGCCCACCTTCTGGAATTCCTTTCTCAGACGGAAGACCCCAACAGCCCCAAACTGCCGTCATCATCCTGGCCCCACTTCCCCTTGACCTTCACCTCTAGCCTCTATACATGCAGAGCTGCTCCTGAGCCGGTGGCCATCTCCTCCTTGCCTGATTCACTCACCAACACCTGCACTCCTCCTCCTTGTCCCCTGCTATGCAGCATCCCTTTCAGCACTGTGGGAACTCCCACCCGTTGTCCTCTTCTGCTGTCACAGTTGCAGAAGACCTTGATGGCTCCTTCCTCCATCACAATCACTGTTGTGAACCCACGTCTGCTCACACAGCCACATAAGGCACCCTAAACATTAAAGCCAAGGGCGACCAGTTCACCTGTTATCCTGACACATAGACCCCAAACTGGGAGAAATAGCCACCCTGGGTGTCCTAATAGAGAGAGGAGGGGAGTAAGAGGATGTCAGGGCTGTCCCCAAGCACCCAGCACCTAACTAGGCCAGTTGAAAGTACTGGCTGAAAGTGTGAATGACTTTAAAGTTATGAAATGTCTCCACAGTATTGTGTTTGCCTTTTTCCTATGCAAAATAAGCTATTTTGGGGTAAAAGTGTGCAAAAGGTGTTCAGAATTTCACATTTCTGAATCTAACATGAGCTTTAAGAATAGACACTGTTGGTAACTTAAAGACCACTTTTCCTTTCATTTAAAGCCACGTCAGATAAATTGACTGTCAACACTGTTCCTTAGCACAGAAACCTTTGCCCAGCACACAGAACATAGTGCTGTTAGGCTCTGCATTTGTCCTGCGATGTGTCTGTGCTCACGCCCCCTGGCAATGGTAGCTGGCCCTGGAAACGACACAATAGATTCTTTCACCGGTGGAGAAAAGCAACAACCTTAAAAGGCAGAAAACATGAATATGAAGTGATTTTCACCCCCTACCCCCACAATGGTTAGGGAATCTCACCAAAAGAGTGTAAAGCAGCTTGATTGCAATCTTTAACTAAAGGAAAGACAGTTTCTCAAATAATCCTTTTTAGACCTTTACCCTGTGGCCAACCTACCTAGCTAAATAAAATAGTACATTAAACGTTTATTTTAGGTCTTACCCTCAAATTTGGAAAGTTATCCCCCTACCCTGCTCCTGCTAATTGCAGCACATTTAAAGGCTCACGTAGCCTATGAAACTATGGGCCAGCTACCCAGTTCAGCCCAGTGCCGTGGTTATTTGCTTTCTCAATCACAGTGTGGCTGGAGGTCCAGAAGGCTGGTGGTATGACTTAGACACTTGGTATACTTTTTCCTAAAAGCTGTAATGAAATTTGAGAAAACCTGTTAGAATTAAAATGAAGCTAGTTGATCTTTCCAGCTATTTTTCAGGACATTTCTAGATCATTTTCTAGGAGAAAGGAAAGAGTTCATAAGTCACAGAGGGGAAGTGATATTACCAAAGACTAATAAAATCCAAAGCCTGGGACTGGGCTTATTTTTCTGGTCACGCAGACTCATGCTCTAGTTCTGATGTAGGACTCCAGGAGAAAAGACTTGCTGTGTGATTTTAGAGTTTCTGTTGACTAATTCCAAAGCACTGAGCATTGTCAGTTACTTATTTCTATTTTTCCAAAAGTTATACTCAATTGTGGACTAAAAAGTCCACATACTAAACCTGACAAGCTCAAGGGAAGCCAGCCGGGTGGGTCCTACAAACTCAGAGACCTAAAGAAACCACATACAATGGTCTGAACATAAAAATTTCTAAGTAAAAGCAGATCATGCGGGTAGTCACGTCCTAGGCCTGTAGCTTCACTGACAAAGGTCAGTGTTTACTTAAGTGAGCCTGCCTGTTGTCCTTTTGCATCTAAGATAACGTACCTTTGAAATGTCAGGGTAATCTCCTTTTCCAGACCCCTCAGGCCACAACCTCTGCACCAGAGCAGAGACTGAAGAACCCCTCATTGTTACCTTGTTCCCTGAATACCATCTCAATGAGCTGTAAATGTTAATTATTATCTATCCTGTACTATCTATGTAAAAGAAGTATGTGTCTCTCCGTGTTACTTTTTATCCAATCGCAGAGATTTCCCCACTCTGCTTTCTCCCGCCACCCTAATCGATCAACAATGGATTTCGTGTAACCCCCTTACATTTCAGATTCTAATGTATAGAATAAGATGCAAAATTGCCATTCTTCAGAGCATTTTCTCAATCCATTGAGATTTTACTTCCTGGCAAGTGACGTCAGTTTGGCTCAAATAAACTCATAAAATTTTTCTACAGGTTTGGATGTTTTTTACACCAGGTAAGGTTTCCCGACTCCCTTTTGTACCATTGGCAAAAGAGTACTTATCGTAGTTAAACATTCTTCAAACCCTAGAGAGAGACACTTAACAAGCAGAAAGCATTTAGTAATCCTTGCATTTCTGCTCTAACCAGTTACTCACTGACACAGATGAAAGCACTTTGTGTCAGTGAAAATGACAGGACACTGGAAGGGTTAGTCCAGGTTGTCTGCTCAGTCATGATCTTCCGAGTCACCTAGGTCCAAGGAATTCCTTTTTCTAAGGGGAGTTATGCATTTCTTCTGCATATATCTACACAGCACAGATTAACCATGTTTTGTTTGTTTTGTAACATTCAGTGGCTCCCTAATGTACTTGGCATTTTTAAAATGAAGAAATAAAAATGTTATTACTTCACAGTCATTCCCAGCACCCTCCAGGGGCACAGAAAACCCCAAAACCACTGAGCTTGGGTTGAGCTCGGAACCGGGCCCAGCCAGCCTCCTGCACTGGTTGGAAGGGGTTTGCTCCCTTGTGCTCATTTTATAGTGCCTTTGATTCATGTTTGTGCCCCAGAAAAAAATTGCATATGACTTCACATTTTAGATATTGAAGTTTTCTTCCAAGCAGGAAAAATAAATTTTGAGTCAAGTTTGTAAATGATAAGGGACTACCAGGACATACCATATATCCCTTCTACTTCCTGAAAAACAAAGTGGCTCACAAAAGACAAGAATACAATGTGACCCAGCATTTCCACTCCTAGGGATGCACCCAAAAGAATTGAAGTCAGGCCTTAAACCTTGCACATGCATGTCCACAGCAGCACTATTCACAGTAGTCAAAAGAAGGAAACAGCTCACATGTCCATCGACGTTTGAACAAAATGTGGGATATCCATACAATGGACTATTATTTAGCCGTAGACAAGATACATGCTTAACACGGAAGAACCTTGAAAACATTATGCTAAATGAAACAAGCCAGGCACGAGAGGACGCACACTGGATAATTCCACTCGTATGAAATACCCAGAATAGGCAAATTCATAGAGACAGAAAGCAGAGAGGTGGTTGCCATGGGCTGGGAGGATGGGGGTGGAGAGTGACTGCTTAACAGGTCAGGAAAAACAAGAAGCATCTTAGGAAAGAATTTCTTTTTTAATTTTATTTTTCAATTACAGTTTATACTGATATTATTTTGTATTAGTTTCAGGTGTACACATAGGGGTTAGACAATTACATACTTTACAGAGTGTTCCTTCTGATATTTCCAGTTCCCATCTGGCATCACACACAGTTATTACAACATTATTGACTGTATTCTTTATGCTGTACTTTACATTCCTCGTGACTATTTTGTACCAATTAGTACTTATTAATCCCTTCATATCTTCCACCCAGTCCCCCCACCACCCTCCCATCTGGCAACCATCTGTCTGTTCTCTGTATCTATGAGTCTGTTTCAGTTTTTTTTTGTTTATTTTGTTCTCAAGATTCCACATATAAGTGGAATCATATGGTATCTTTCTCTAACTGACTTATTTCACTAAGCATAATAACCTCTAGGTCCATCCATGCTGTCACAATTGGTAAGATTTCATTCTTTTTATGGCTGAGTAATATTTTTTGTATATATGTACCACCACTTTTTTTATCCACTCATCTCTTGATGGGAACTTGAGTTTCTTCCATATCTTGACTATTGTAAATAACACTGCAGTGAACATAGGGGTGCTTATATCCTTTCAAATTAGTGTTTTGAGTTTCTTTGAATATATACCCAGAAATGGAATCAGTCACAAACAGTGCCATTTTTCATTTTTGAGGATCCTCCACACTGCTTTTCACAGTGGCTGCACCAGTTTGCATTCCCACCAACAGTGCCGAAGGATTCCACTTTTTCCACATCCTCACCGACACTTGTAGTGTGTGGACTTATTAATAACGCCATTCTGACAGGTGTGAGGTGATATCTCATTGTGGTTTTCATTTGCATCTCTCTGATGATTAGTGACATTGAACATCGTTTCATAAGACTATTGGCCATTGTTAGAGAAGTGTCTATTCAGGTCCTCTGCTCATTTTTTAATTGGATTGCTTGGTATTTTGTTGTTGAGTTGTATGAGTTCTTTATAAATTTTGGATATTAACCCCTTATCAGATGTTTCATTGACAAACATATTCTCCCATTCCATAGGTTGTGTTTTTATTTTGCTGATGGTTTCCTTTGCTGTATAAAAACATTTTAGTTTGATGTAATCCCAGTTGTTTATTTTTTTCTTTCATTTCTCTTGCCCAAAGAGATATATCAGAAAAAAAATATTGCTAAGAGAAATGTCAGAGATTTTACTGCCTATATTTTCTCCTGGGAGCTTTATGGTTTGGGGTCTTACATTTAAGTCTTTAATCCCCTTTGAGTTTATTGTTGTACATGGTGTAATAAGGTGGTCTAATTTCATTTTTTGTGTGCATGCATGCATCTGTTCAGTTTTCTCAAAAAAAGAATTTTGAGCTAAATTGACTCTGAAACTCAAGTGGACAGCATAGAGATAGGCCATCCTAGGACAAAACTTACCAGCTTCTCTCTTTTCCTCACTTGGCTCATGGGAATGAAAATATCAGTCCCTTCTACCCCGTGAAGAGATGTATGATCTGGGACAAGTTTCTCAAACTCACTACAGCCCCACTTTCTTCATCTGAAAAATGGAAATCAGACCAACTAATGACCCTCACTCCCTGGCTCTCTCAGTCTTTAATGTTTGTCTTTGCTACTGAAATACACAACCCTCTCCAAAAGCAGGGCCTGTGCCATTGTGTGTATTATTGTTCACCCAGGACCCACCCCAGGGCCTGACACTTATTAGGGACTTAGTGAAAATTGGCTGAATGACTGAGGATGAGAGCGGTTCACCTAGAGAAGAAAGGGCTGTGGGGGTCACAGGAAAAGCTCTCCTTAAGTCCCTAAAGAGGAATCATTGGTGAGAAATGAAACTTGTCCTTCATGCTGCTCTGGATTCAACCACTAAGACAAGACACTGGAATCCGCAGAGATATATTTATTTCTGTTGTAAGATGAAATGGGCCACTTGGACAAGTAATGACTTTCCTGACTCAAGAGATATTTAGCCACCTGTTGAATTAGAGAAAGGAGAAAATACGAGTTTGACAACCATTTGGTCATAGTTTTTAAAAGATTCCATGTTTGAGTGGGTATTTGAAGTAAACACACCTTTAGGTCCTTTCCAGACCTGACATTCATTCCTTCCGGCATTCAGCCAGCCACTCACTGAATGCTCCTCCCTGCACCAGGAGCAGTGTTGCAGGGAACTGGGTAAAAGTTCGAGTGTTCTGATAACCCCTGGCCTCAGAGATCTCAGGGTCTTAAGGGCTATAGACAGTAAAACAAATAATTATAACAACAGAATATTATTTTCCTACATAAAATAGGTAACGTATATATAACAACAGGATATTATTCTATAGTTCTTCCACATCAACACTCATTTTGTTTGTCTTTAATAGTGCACCAAGACTTGTGGCGAAGGCTCCAGGTACCGCAGGGTGATGTGCGTGGATGAGGAAAAAGCCAGCGAGGTTCATGGTGTGCACTGTGACAGCAGCAAGCGGCCTGCCGACCAGGAGAGCTGTAGTTTGCAACCCTGCGAATATGTCTGGATCACAGGAGAATGGTCAGAGGTACATCCTGGGGATTCTGTAACTGTAGTTTTCAGGTCAACAACGACCTGAGGGAAGCAAAGTGATGAAGGCAGGAATGTGGGAGACTTGACCCACCTGCCATTTCTGCCTGTGAGTACTGAGTTCTCCAACAAGTCCCTCCTCCTTCCTGGGCCAGAACCCCACACGTGCATATTGGGGGAGGTACACCAGGTGGTCTGAGCTCCCCTCAACTCTTCATTCTGTGATTCACCTTGGTGTCTTGTTGGTGTGATTAGGAAGAAATTATTACAGGGGCTGCAAATTCATAAGATGCCTCTCAGTGCCTGAAGAGAAATAAGTGTAAGAAAATGTCTCAGTGTCAGGAAGACAAGTCAGCACATGGTGTGTAGCGGGATAGGTCTGTCCCACTCCAGCTGAGGCCATGCAGAAGTGCGGGTCCAGTCTTACCAAACTTGACTTTTCAAGAGAGGACAAGAATCTGGAATTATATGTGAGATATCCTAATGTTAAATTGTGGACTCAGATTAGTCATTTGAAACATTGTAGGGGACAAACCAAACACATTCATGGGTCAGATGTGGGTTACCCATTTAACAACCTCTGATTCCAAAGAACAAAATAATTCTCCATGTTATCCAAGGAATTTCAAGTATCTTTTTTAAAAGATTTTTTAAAATTTATTTTTAGACAGAGGGGAAGGGAGGGAGAAAGACAGGGAGAGAAATATCAATGTGTGGTTGCCTCTCACGTGTCCCATACTGGGGACCTGGCCCACAACCCAGGCATGTGCCCTCACTGGGATTGAACCCGTGACCCTTTGGTTCACAGGCCTGCTCTCAATTCACTGAGCTACACCAGCCAGGGCCTCAAGTATCTGTTTTTCCCTATCTCCTCCAGATACAGTGCCTATCTGGACACTTTTATTATTAATCCACCAGGAGTAATAATAGCATGATTGTATTATTTTCAAACTTCATGATATTTTCAAATACTGAAAGATCTAAAACATCAAAAACATCAAAACATCAAATTGCCATTTGCCCCCAAAAATTTAGAGATGGGAAAGGGAAGCATCTGGGCTCATAGCAAAGGTGCTTGCTGTCACTGGGTCTCTTCAAGTTTGAGTGTGTTGAGTGTTGTATTGTTTCTGCACTAAAGGTATACTAAAGTCTTTTCTAACTCTGCCTCTCTGTCCTTCCCTCTACTCCAGTGGTTTTATCTCCTCTCCCCCACCCCTGGGGACATTTGGCAATGTCTGGAGACATTTTGGGTTGTCACAACTTGGGGAGGTGGGATGCTCCTGACATCTGGTAGGCCAGGGGTGCTGCCAAACCCCCTGTCATGCCCGGGACACTCCCATCACCTTAGCCAGTCTTCGGTGTGTTGTTACTATTCTGCCAAAAGAGTTTTGGTTTCTTTCTAAGATTTGAGTCATGCTACCACTATAGCTTCAATAAAACCTTAATCTTAACCCCTAAAAGATGAGATGCACAGGACGATTTTAAAAAAGGAAAAGAAAAAACAGCCTACCACATATCTGCAGATTCTCAGATGTATCAGAGATTTAGAAAAATCTACAGATGTACAAAGTTTAGAGGGTTGGAGATGGCCTCCCACAGATACAAGGAACTAGAGAAGGGACCTGTAAGGGAAATGATGCCAAAGGGACAGGACCAGAATTCCCTCTGGAAGAGCACTGTCACCTGGGGTTCTTGGTACTCTTGTCTGCACACAGCCCCACCTGAATCTGAGGTGGCTGTGGCCAGATTGGAAAGTAGGGGTTCCCTCAGCCCTGGTTGGTACATTTTCCTGTGGGGCCTGAGTGTATCACTGAGGCAGGGAGCCCACATTCTTACTGATTCATTTTACATTGCCATTATTTTCCAATTAGAAAGTAAGCCACATTCATGGTGAACCAATCATGTGACCCCAAAGCAGGGAGAATCAACAGTAAGGTTTGCCTCCCCTCCCTCCACCCTCCCCTCCCCAGAGATGAGCCTCCTGCACATCTAAATCTGGTCTGAAATGGATTAAGGAAACCAGAGGCAGCACGTATTCTTTCTACATTCTTTTCAGAGATGTGGAGGCCTCTGAATAAAACCTGGCTGTGTTTGGGTTCAGTTCCATCAGCAAAGGCGTGTCTGCCACTGCATCACGGCATAAGTGGCCACAGGGCTGCTTCGGTTTCTGCTTTGCAGGGGTCCAGTTCCCAGGACTTGCCTTCCTTCTCTGATGTGCAGCCCTGTTTGAGTTTGTGCAGACTGAGGTCACAGCAGGCAGTGCTGGGGTGGACACTCTAAAATACCTACAGCTAGAACAGAGCATTTGTTAGCCACCTGTCCACACGTGAAACGGCCCGGACTAGCCTCCCACTGCCCCGGCCTGACGTCAGCTGAGTCTTCAGGCATTTGAACAGCGCAGCCAAAGAAGGAAGAAATGTACCCACAGCATCGCTTATGCAGGTCTTGAGCCAGCTGGAAGGAATGCTCTGCGTGCTTCTGGCTGGGCCTGTTCCCCCCCTGCCTCGCGGGACGGCTTTAGGAAAAGGCTTCTCCCTGGAAAAGTTTCAGGAAAGGAAAGCCATGTGGCTTAAAGTAACAGTTCAGGAGATGTTAGGAAAGAGCACACTGTGGCTTTTAATGGCAAATAAGAACTGATGGAAGCTTTGGTCCCTCCCCCCAGAAAAGCAGCACACACCACAAGATGCACGCTGCCGCTGGGGCTCCCTCTCCACGCTCAGAGAGCCTTAGCTGGCACTGGCACTGGACATGGCCAGTTATCTGATGACTCTGACTAAAAATATCATCAAAACTAAATTTGTTGTGATTCAGACTTGTTCTTAAATAATATATTATATAAAATACTTAGCTGGGGACGTTGAACAGGATGTAAATAACCAATTAGATGACCCATCACAGAAGGGAGCTGGGACACTAATAAGACATTTGTTCCTTCTCATTTTCTGTATCTGAGTATTTTTAAATGCATTCTAATTATGGCAAAAATGCTAACTGACTGCATGAGAGAGAGAGAGAGAGAGAGAGAGAGAGAGAGAGAAGCAGAAAGGTAACATTTTAGTCAATATATGTAGCCACAGAGAGGGAAGAGAGAAGGACATTAGCTGGAAGTGAGATGGAAAAGCAGGGGCATTGACTAGGAAAGGGAACTGCCCCAGGGTCCTCTTTTGGCTGAGTGCTTGGATTTCACACTCTTCTCAGATGGGTTCTGGCTCTCTCTCCATCCCACCTGGTCAATTCTCTGTTGTGGTCATTGTAGGTTTAGAAATACATGATTTGTCAGCCAATGCATGGGCTGTGGAGGCTGTAAATTGAACCAATGACAGTGGAGCTCACTGCCCCCACCTTTGCCCTCTGCCCTTGAACCCCAGAGAAGAGGCTTGAGGTGCGCCCACCCACCGCAGAGGGGCAGTGGGAAAACTAGACCCATGTGGCGGTGGCGGCGGTGGCGGCGGTGGCGGCAGTGCGCGTCAGGCCAGGGCCCCTGTGTCCTGTGTGCTAGGGGCTGCTGCTCAAAGTGCAAGCAGCTAATAAGCTGAGAGCCTCAGCAGCATTGTCACAGGTTCAGCCTGCCAGGTGGGGTAGGGGTGTGCTGCGGCTGCCCCCAGGCCCTGCTCCAGCCTCTCCCCTCCTCTCTCCTCAGTGCTCAGTGACCTGTGGAAAGGGCTACAAGCAAAGGCTCGTCTCCTGTAGCGAGATTTACACCGGGAAGGAGAATTATGAGTATGGCCACCAAACTGCCACCAACTGCCCGGGCACGCAGCCCCCCAGTGTCCACCCGTGCTACCTGAGAGAGTGCCCCATCTCGGCCACCTGGAGAGTGGGCAACTGGGGAAGCGTAAGTAGATGGCTGAGATATCAAATAGGAAAGCTTTTGGATCTAAAACCCCATCTTAAAAGTGGCCTGCCTGACCTACCCAGAGTCATTCTCCTTCTAGAAGAGACCCAGGTGAGAAATAGCAGCTAATACTCGAAATGGGCTTCTTTGATGGTATGGCTGGTCGGGTACTTAACGCATGCGCTCTGAAGCCAGGCAGCCTTTGCCTGATTCCTGGTTTGGCCACTTCTCAGTCAAATGACCTTGGTCAAATTCAGAACTTCAGAGTCTCAGTTCACTCATCTGCAAAATGGGTGGCTGTGATTCAGATGGAAGTGGTTAATACAGAAAAAGCACTTAGGTTATAATTACCCATTTTAAGTTTCATATATTCTCCATAATTTAAGATTATTAAGCACCTAGCATTTTGTCACTTAATGAGTTTTAGTTGTTGCTTCTTTTGCTAAGAAGTCTGTGTGTTCTTCTCCTTCTGCATTGCATCAGGAATTCTTCATTGCATTAGGGATACAGTGAGAATATTTTAAAGTGGAGCTGCGCTGGGAAATGCCCACAGCCCCTGGCCCCTGATTACTTAGTGTCATAAAGTGAGCAGGCAAAAATACAGGACCGGCTGAAAATCATTAGCTTTTGAATCCTGGCTCTACCATGACCCCGAACAAATTTCTTAACATTTGAGCCCTAATCTCCCCTCTGTAAAAATAGAATAATGGAGGTACTATCTCAGGGTTACTGTAAGGCTTAAATGAGAATATAAAATCATATATATCATATGTATGAATACATAGGGAACTCTGTATGTAGTAGTAGGTAGGTATACATAAATGTGTAATGTAAAGCTCATCACAGGAATGGTCCGTAGTGAGTGCTCAGTGTGTCAGCTACTTGTTTTTGGCAACAGAGGGCCTGAAATGACACCCTGCACATGCCGTCAGGCCCGGGGCACCACGCCATAGAAGCCCAGGCCTCCTGGGTTCAGTGACCATATCACTGACTCTGCTCTGCCTTGCAGTGCTCAGTGTCCTGTGGCATCGGAGTGAGACACAGATCTGTGCAATGTTTAACCAATGAGGACCAGCCCAGCCACTTCTGTCCCGATGAGCTGAAGCCAGAAGAGAGAAAAACCTGCCATAATAACTGTAAGTTGACCAAGTGAAGCTGTCTTTCCGAAGCAAGAACACGGTTTCTCTATTTGTTCGCCTGCCCATTTTGGAAATGTAACGTTTATTGTAAAGAAGTTGTCCCCTTGCCCTGACTGGTGTGGCTCAGTTTGTGGTGCAAACCGAAAGGTCCCCAATTCAATTCACAGTCAGGGCACAAGCCTGGATTGTGGCCAGGTCCCTGCTTCAGGGCCTGTGGGAGGCAACCAGTCAATGTTCCTCTTGATCTCTCCCCCACCCTTCCTCTCCTTCTCTCTAAAAATAAATAAAATCTTTTAAAAAAAGGAGAGGAAATAAATTGCCCCCTTTGCTGAAGAGCTTTAGTGTGGGCAGTTAATTCACTTCATAAGGAGACATAGCCCACTGTGGGGCATCACACGTCATTTTTGTATCTCACGTTTTCTAGGCGAGTTACCCCAGAACTGCAAGGAGGTAAAAAGACTGAATGGTGCCACCGAAGATGGTGAATATTTTCTGACCATCAAAGGAAAGCCCCTGAAGGTGAACATCAAACATCAGGCCTTATTCCTCAAATGTCTTCAGAGTGAGTGGCCCTGGATCTAATCTTCCCCTTTCTGAGCCACCGCCTTGGGTTCTTTCTGGTCTGCCTTTCAGATATTCTGTGCAGGGATGCAGTCTGACCACCCCAAGGAGTACCTGACACTGGTCCGTGGTGACTCTGAGAACTTCTCCGAGGTTTATGGGTACAGGTAGGAAAGCTCAGCCTCAGAGGAGCCAGGCCCGAGACCCCTGGAAATACCTTCCCATCCTCATCAGCACGCTCTCTCTGTGATGCAGGTTGCACAACCCCACCGAATGCCCCTACAACGGGAGCCGGCGTGATGACTGCCAGTGTCGGAAGGACTACACTGCAGCTGGGTTTTCCAGCTTCCAGAAAATCAGAATAGACCTGATCACCATGCAGATAATAAGTAGGTTCAGTGGGACATCACATGTTAATGTGTTCATTAGTCTCTCCATTCACTCAGCATGGAGACTGGGGCGAGGAGCCCAGGCTGCAAAGAGGGAGTGGACTTACTGTCCTAAGCCACCTGAGGTCAGGCTTGCTCCTTTCTGTTTCCTGCTGTACCTCAGCCTGGAAAGTGCCGGCACAGGTGCTCCCTCAGACGTGTAATGAATAAATGAATGGAGGAGATGTAAGCATAGTAAAGGGCCCCAATGCAGTGGTGGAGTCAGAGCAGCATCCCCAAAATATGACATCAAAATTGAGTCCTCAAGGCCAAGTAGGAGTTAGCCAGGCAGATGGTACCTGTGTGAGCATAGCAAGGATGGTAGCTGACTTTTCTGAGTGAGAAGAAAGAGCAGATACAAAGCCCAGAGCTGAGAGATGCGTGTGGCCCATCCGCTCCCCACCCGCTCCCACCAGCACAGTGTGCACACGTGGATGGGCATAAAACTAATTTTATTTGATTGTTGATTTACACAGAAAAAAATGGAGCACAGAATTACCATATTTTTCAGAATAAACACACACTCCCCCCCAAATTTGGGAGGAAAATGGGGGTGTATCTTATAGTCCAAATGTAGCTTACCTGGCTAGTAAATGTAGTTTTCATTTACATTGGTGAAATATTATGTTATTTATGTCATTAAATATTTTACCACATTTTTTGCTTCAAATTTTTTTTGCCTATTTTCCTTCTCTAAAACCTAGGTACGTCTTATGGTCCAGTGTATCTTATAGTCCTAAAGATACAGTACCTTTTTTTAAACCGGCCTGCTTGTGGGCTGATTTCATACTCTGGCCAGCACTGTGATTTTGTTAGAGGCATTCATCACAGGAGTGGTTAAAGACAGCTCAGACAGCCAGAACAGGGGAAAAACAGAAATAATGAATAATTAATTTTCCTCAAAAACACCGCACCCATAATACTGCATTGCTTTCCTCTTAAGGTACATTAAACTTGATTTGTGCCAATATAGTGTTCATTGCTTTTAGCTGGATCGATTAGGGCTAATGGCAAAGGGTCTGCAGTTTCTCACTTAGAAATGCCCCACTACCCCCCTTCCCTGCTGCCCCCCCAGCTTCTTCCAGGGTCCCTTTCCTACAGGATGGGGGACTCAGATCTTCCTCCCACCTAAACATGGTTAACTGCAGAAGATTCCAGAAAGACAAGGCAGAAAGGTAAAAGTCTGCCTCTGGCTCCAGTTCTGCCAGCAACAGCTTTTGCAGGGTTCTCAATCTGTCTCCTGGTCCCCCTTCCCCATTTGCAGAGCTGGTCTCAGGAGCTACAAGATGGTTAAAAACATAAGCATTGTTTTTATTGGCTTAAAAAAAACTAGAAGTCAACCCCAAACTTGAGAAACTGCCATTAATACTTTCAAGATGTGGGTTCGAACGGCTCCACATTTTGGCAATAATAGTGCTTGGGCCATGGGAGGACAGAGGAGGCCTCAGGGAATAGCTCCGAAGTCGCTGGAATGCTTTTCTGACTTACTTCCCAGGTCCTGAAGCCTCGGAGGCCACACCACGTGCAGGAGGCTCACAGTCTTCCCATTACACTACATTTAAGCAAGGCAGTTCACATATTTATTTATATAGGAGTCGATTCCAAAGCCATCCTGAACCCCCTTTTTGGCTTCCTTGCTATAAAAAAACAGGACATAAAACCCAGGGAGAGGCTCTCAGAACCACAATATAATGAGGAAAAAGCCAGAGCACATCTGGATCCATTTGCTCACTAATCATACTTTGTTTTGTTTTTTCCCTCTCCCACTCTTCGTACTATTTCTCTTGCTATTCTTCTTCCCTGCTCTCTCCTTGTTAATATCCTGTCCCTTCCCTACTCTCCCACTGCCACCTCTCTTCTCCCTTTAACCCGTCTCCAAACCCCACAGCCACTGACTTGCAGTTTGCAAGGACAAGCGAAGGGCATCCTGTGCCTTTTGCCACCGCTGGGGACTGCTACAGCGCCAGCAAGTGCCCACAGGTAAGCTGGGAGCCTGCCCCCAGGCACCCTGGGCGGCTCCTGTTCCTGGGAATGCAGTTTAGCACAGCTGCTATGGAAGACGGCTTGGCTCCTCAAACGCTCACAGCTCTTTAATCTAGTCTAATTCCACTCCTAGGAGTGTTTCCTAAGGAAATCATTACAGCTACCTGCCAAACCTCTACATTTAGCAAAATGCACCTATTACAATGGTGAAAATTTAGAAACAAATTAGATGTTGAATAGCGGATGGCTTGGTTAAGCAAATGATGGTAGCTAATAAAATGAGTATTATGAAGTCAGTGACATGCTGGTAAATGTTTAATGACTGGCTCTCCAAGAAAAAGGAAAAAACAGCCCTGCTTTGTAGCATTTGCCGATTCCATGGCGTAAGTATCTTCCCCCCACCTGCTTTACTGATTTCAAGCCATAAACATTATGTCACTAAACGGAGAGCTGAGGAGAGATACAATCAGCTCTCAACAGCCAGTACACATGGACTCCAACACACCACTGTCAGCATTAAAAATCCTGACTGTTACATGATATAGGAACACTGTCACCCTGACTTCAGATGTATATATAACGTGCACTGTTCAGACCACGAACACCGCGTCTTCCGCTGTATTCGCGCCTCAGCAGCACAGCTGATGGCAGTCTTCCTGCCCATGTTGTAGTTCCGTACCTTCTTGCCTCCTTAGAGGTGTGACAGGTTTTAACTTGCCTTCTGAAACATGCTGTCACCCTCAGCCTGGGCTAACTCGGTAAGACAGCCACCAGTCTTTGCAAGAATCTTCTGCAGTGAGAAGTCAGGACGAACAATGAGTTAGGTGATTCTGGACAGCAGAAAAGGGCCTTTTCTTCATTACCCAGGAATTGAAAACTTGGCCCCTATTTTTTCTTTTGTTTGCATAAGTTCTTCACAAGGCAGTTGTCACACTCTGTGTCTGGAATTTCCCACTCTGCCTGTGCACCTTGGAAAGGCTGAGGATTGGGTGAAGCCTTCTGAATCCCAGGATAGATTTACACCCAAACACAGGGACCATCCAAAGACAAACACATCTGAATTTTCTTTTAAGGAAGTATTTTCTCAGCCCCAAGCTTTAGAAAGCATTGCTAAATGTTTTAGAGAAGTGAAAAGGAATCTCTCAGGGGAGAAAGAAAATAAACAAAGGACATAATAGTAAAAAGGGCCTTTTCCCCATTACCCAGGAATTGAAAACTTTTGAAGTGTAGTTTCTTTAGAGTAGCTAATGAGTTCAAAAACCCCACAGGTAAGGGTTTCTTCCTAACAGGTAACAAATTGGTCCTGTCCCGCCTTTTCAAAGTCTCCAAGGTCTCGGGTTCTCTCTTTTCCACTTTCGCATCCTTTAGGAAGCTTAAGCAAATGGAGTTAATTTGCATTCATTTGCTTTAATAATGTATAAACAAATGAATGGATTGATTTGCTAAATCCTGACACTGAAGCAATTGCTAAGTGAAAAACCCCAAACCCAGTGAGAGGCTAATTTGTATTTTTTTCCAGCCCATTCTTCAAACCACAGTGGGTACTTAAAGAATTCTTCTCCTTGGACATTTATTGAACACCAACTACATAAATGAAAGGCGTGAGTTTTTCAAAATCAGTTTTCCGGGAAAGGCCTGGAAAGCACGACGACTGTTTGGGCTGCTTGGGAGCAGATGGTCTACCCTGACCTAGTGATTGTAAAGACTCCTAAGCAAGCGGATGCTCTCTGTTTGACAGTCTGCTTTTCTCCTCACCCATTGCTGCTGTTTTGGGGATTTATCTATTAATAAGGGTGGATCCTCCAAGCCCTCACCTGAAAATATAGCCAGAATATCTTTTTAAAAAATCCTCACTAGCCTTGACCAGTGTGGCTTGGTTGGTCATCATTCTGCAAAGTGAAAAGTCACTGGTTCAATTCCCCATCCTGGCATGTGCCTGGGTTCTGGGTTTGGTCCCCAGTTGGGGCGCATGCAAGAGGCAACCAACCAATGTTTCTCTCTCACATTGATTTTTCTTTCCCTCCCTTCCCTTCTCTCTAAAAATAAATACATAAAATATTTTAAAAATAAATAAAGGGGGAAAAGTCCTGATCATAGTGGATACTACATTATTATTCCTTTTTTTGATGCTGGTATAAGTAGCATTGATTGTGTTCACTAAACTGTAGGCCCTGTGCTCATCAGTTCTAAGTCAGCGTAACATGTGATTCCTGCAGCATCCCATGACAGTGCTCCCCGTCCACAGGTGGGGATACTGAGGTGTAGAGGGTTTGGGTGACTTGTCCAAACCCACGCCACTGGTGCTCAGTAGAGGCTGGATTTGATCTCAGGTGTCTGAGTATAAATGGAGGGCATACCTGTTTGGCTAATCCTGTTTCCAGGCAAGATTTCTGAAGAGTTCACTTTTGCCTGGGCAGAGAACAAACTCTCTGTCTAAGGCACACCTTTACAAGCTTTTCTGGGTCATCAGTGTAGGCATGACTCAATTACGTCTTCTCTTTTAAATAAGCAACAGAAAGTAGTAGGTAAAACTACTGCCCTTTAGACTCTGAAAATAAGGCCTTGGGGGCAAAGATGTCCCAGACCAGAGCTAGACAGGACATGAGGCCTTTACTCCTCTGGCAGTACTCAACTTCTAGAGTGCCAATTATCAGCTAGAGCACTCACTGACAATGCAAATCCCCGAACCAGAAAAGGAAAGAGGAGAGCAAGGAGGAAGGTGTGTTCCATTCAGGTGTATCACCTGCTCTGCTCAAGAGAGGGCAGATCTGTGTATGGAGTGTACTCAGACACTGGACACCCAAGTCAGGGGATAGAGGGGCATTCTCAGGCTAGAAGCCAGTTCAGGGGACTGGACCCTCTAAGTACTTTGACATCTAAGCAGATCCAGTCCACCTGGAGTGCAGGTAGGACAGGCAATGTGCCAGGGAAGCAGGCTGGGGAGGGAGAAATGAGAGGGGTCCTTGGCAACAGTGTGGTCTGGGCACCACTCGGGTGTGGAAGCACCCCTTGGGGCAGGGGGGACAGAGAAATAAGGACTTGGTCTGGTGAGACAATCTAGCACATAGAAGCCAGTGTCTGAGGAGGCCGGGCAGGGAGGGCTCTGCGCCTCAGTGCCCTTACAATCAGGGACACTTGGGTGTTGAGACTGCTCAAACTACCCACCCCCAACACTGCAGAGTGCTGTTACAGAATAATTTCCAGAACACATGTTAAAGTATCAGTTCTCTGCCAGATAATGACTTAGGTGGGTTATACCTTCTATCTAACCCCCTCTTACTGACAGGTTAGATCTGAGGAAGTTAATTTGTATGTCAGGACCCACCAAAAGGACGCTGCCCCCTGTGGCCTGGCGGATGTCACAAATCTACACCTAATTCAGCCTGAACTTACCACAAACCCCTGTCAGGGAAAGCTAACACGCCAATCACAACCCTCCAGCTCCACTTTAGCTCGCTTACCAGACCCTAGAAAATAGGGCTGTCACTACCTTCTGTTTTACAGATGGACAAGCTGAGGTTCTCATGGGCGAAAAAATGTGCCCAGCGTCTCATTGCCGGTGTAAAGAGCTAAATTTACACAGGGGTGATTGGCTGTTGAGTCTCCAGCTCGAGGATCCTCCTTGCTTTATTAAAGACTTTTGACAAAATACTGAGGTGTAAGGCTCAGAGAGGAAGGAAGCATTCGCCCTGAGTGTGTTCGTGCTGAACATTTTTAACTTCGAAACTCTTCATGTAGAGAAAGAAACCTTAAAAAGACACTATTTCAGGTGCCTTTGCAGAGTAATTTTTGAAAGAGAGAGGAAGAGAACAGAGACAGATGGGAAAAGCAAGAGAAAATCTCGGCTGCACCGCCTCCTTAGAAATAAATATGGAAACTGCAGAGGTCACGTTTCCAAAGGAACCCTGGAGACTTTTGGAAGCTGTGGGTTCCCTGGGCCCGGAGGGAGCGGCCGGGTCCCAAGGACCTGGAGTAGGACACGCGCGCCCTCTGCTGGACGTCCTTGAGACTGCGCCTCTCCTTTGAAGTCCCGCCCTGCTGTGCTTAGTAAGGCGGAGTGCCCAGACCCGTGGGGAGCTGAAGCCCAGGAAGCTTTGGCGGCGAGATCTTGTTAGAAAAATTACACTGTGACATTTTGTTCCTGAAGGAATCTGATAATTATGAGCAACATCAGGATTACTGTGTTAGGCTGAGACTGAAGACTTTGAAGTCAGAAAAATCTGAGTTGGATTCGCACCGCATCCTGAAGAAGTTAATCAGCTCTGCTGGACCTCAGTTTCCCCATCTGTAAAGAAAACTTCTTTCATAGAGCTCTTGCGAAGATGGATGACATGATACTTGTAAAATGTCTGGCCCAGACTTACCCCTCCCCTCAAAAAAATCCTCAATAATTAGTAGCTGTTGTTATTAATTACTACCCGTTTCCTTTCCAGTTACATTTTAGTGTGTGGCCTTTGGGCGTCACGTGCACTAAAAATCTTTTGCGTTGTCCATTTTTCCAGGGTCGTTTTAGTATCAACCTTTATGGAACAGGCCTTTCTTTAACTGAATCTGCCAGATGGATATCACAAGGGAACTATGCCGTCTCCGACATTAAGAAGTCACTGGTAAGGTTACTTATTAGCTGGGGGATGAGTTTTGTTTTCTCTCTTTAGTCTTCACTCTCTTCCTCTTCCTGTCCTCTGTGGTGGTACAAATGTGCTTCCCCACCTCCTCAAACCATTTTGCAAAATGTTAGAAAATTTAGGAAATAAACCAAAGGCAAAGGGTATATAGGTGAATGCAAGGGAGCAAGCCTTTCTTGTCTCCAGGTGAATTCTTCCCTGAAGATGGGAGCCTATGAACCATTCAGGTCATGAGAAAGATGCTAGCCAGGGAGCTGGAAGCAGCAAGGCAGCCACTAAGACTGTGTGTGTGTCAGACTCCTTGAGATTAGTCAATGTAAGATTCACTTTTATGAACCTAGGGAAAAGGATATTTAAGAAAAATTGAAATGCAGAGGGGGCTGATAGAAAAGGATAACTTAGGTGAACTTTCTGAAGAGTCAGAGAAACACTCAGTTTCTACAGTAGTGTTTCTCATGCTCTAAAATCTTGCTACTCAAGGTACAGTCCATGTAGAGCGGTGATTTTAAACCTTTTTCTTCTCATGGCACACATAAACTAATTATTAAAATTCTGTGTCACACCAAAAAGTATGTATTTTGCTGATCTGATAAAAAACAGGTAAGGTATAATTTTGATTCATTCACACCAGACAGCTATTGTTGTGTTGGCTGTTGTCATTTTGTTATTTAACATTCTAAGAGAAAAAAGAGGTCAGTGCCCCAGACTAAATAGTCCAGTATTGCATGTTTTAAAGATTCTTACAGCACACTGGTTGAAAAATCACTGATGTAGACATCAGGATCACCTGGGAGGTTGTTGAAATGCAACTTCTGGGGCGCCAGAAGAGCCTCTGAGTCAGCCTCTGCAGCTAGACAAAGTTGTCAGGTGATTCATTACCATGGTACAGCTTAAGCCCTGACCTTAGCCTAGATGTACATTAGAATCACCAGGCAGAGTTGAAAATGCAGGTGTCCTGGCCCCACCAGAGTCACTGAATGGAATCTCTGAAGCAGGGGCAGAATCTGGAGTTCCCCGGGTGATTCTAATGTTCAGCAAGGGTAGAAACCACTGCCCGTCACAGCATCCCACAGAAGTCCTGAGAATGTGTGGCAGGAACCTGACCTATGGACAAGTGGGAAACTTGCCAGAGGACAGCCTGTGACCCTAGTCCCGCCTAGCTATCACCCCTGCCTCAGAGTCCCTTCAGAAATGTGAGGAGGGGAGGGGGAAAAAGAGAACTGGAAAGTAGGGTGTTATTCCACAGTAGGGTTGACAGACAGAATACATGGTGCCCAGTTAAATTTGAATTTTAAACAAGGAGCAGTTTTTACTGTGCCTTAAATATCACATGGGGCATGCTTATTCTAAAAAGTATTTGTTGCTTATCTAAAACACAGCTCTGTTGGGCATCCAGTATTTTTATTTGCTAAACCCTATTGGAATCAGACTATAAAGAAATAGCTCAGTCTGCTTCCCCCAGGACAGGAAGAAAGACCCAATTGTAAATTCCCAGGAAAATATGAGTTTCCTGAAGCCCCATTTTAAGCTGCCAGGGTTATATTTGTGTTTTGAAAAAAAAACTATCTCACTCCCTCTTGTCTCTAAGCCAGTTGACTAGCTCTAATTGTAATTGATTGCTCATAAATTAATCATTACATAATTTTCCTTGCACTGAGGAATAAAGACAGCTAAGAGCACACAGTGCTTTAGAATGTGCACTGAAATTGTAACACTCTTTCCTACCCCTGCCATCCAGTGTCCATATATTATTGTGTTTCAGTGACCCACAGGAACAAAAAACCTAACTGCCCCAAACATGGTCAGACATGAAGCATGATTATGTAGGAAGCCATCTATGTAAACTGTGTAACATAAGTTTCAACTCCATTTGGCAGCCAGAGTCAATATTGCAGTTTTACTCGGGAAACTAAAAATAATTATAGCCGGGAGCACCGTTTTATGGAAACAGTGATTACTACCAGGCCAAAATCAGCGACTGTTTCCCAACCCTGGAGCAAAAAATAATTACAGCAGGAGCGCCACCTTGTGGAAACAATGGTTACTATCTGGCCAAGATCATAGAGCCTTGGGCCAAGTTCCCCATGTGCTGGAGGGAATTGGTTCCACAACTGCCTGTCAGCATTTTCTTTTTAAACCTTGGTGTTCCATGAGAGCTCAGACAGCCTGAGCTCAAAATTAATCTCCTGGGAGTGTGGAGCATTCCTCATGCCTCCCCTGGACTGAGCAGTCTCTAGCGAAGAGCAAGCTCTAGAAATGCAGCTCTCTGGGCCTGACATGCTGTCCAGCCCACAGAGGTGTATGCGGTAGGGAGGTAGGGACGCTCCATGAGAATGCCGC